>CM069131.1:96199744-96561490 GCA_035221665.1 Okamejei kenojei
GCTGAACACACTTCTCGGCATCTGCATGCAACGGTGTCTGTCTTGCGCTTCTTGTGCGTGGTGGTGGAAAGATTAGTGGATAGAGGGCCGCGACGTGAACGCTATTTCCTTGATCCTGATTGCAGCTAAATCGATGTTTTACAAAGGTTCAGTATTACCTGTTTTCTTTTGTGCTCTCCATTTGTGTCTCCATTTATAATGTATAGGATACCTCATGCCTTATGAATTGCTTCTTACCATAGAAACATAAAAAATAGGTGCAGGTGTAGGCCATTTGGCCCTTCGAGCCAGCACCACCATTCAATATGATCATGGCTGATCATACAAAATGAGTACCCCATTCCTGCTTTTTCCCCATAGCCCGTGATTCCATTAGCCCTAAGAGCTAAATCAAACTCTCTCTAGAATACATCCAGTGAATTAGCCTCCACTGCATTCTGTGGCAGAGAATTCCACAGATTCACAACTCTCTGGGTGAAAGCGTTATTCCTCATCTCAGTCCTAAATGGCCTACCCATTATTCTTAAATTGAACCCTGGTTCTGGACTCCTCTTGGATTTCTGAACATTAACATTTTTCCAGCATCTAGCCTGTCCAATACCTTAAGAATTTTACATGTTTCTATAAAAACCCACTCATCCTAAATTCCAGTGAATATAAGCCCAGTCGATCCATTTCATCTTTTTCCAATCCTGCCATCGCGGGAAATAAACTGGTGAACCTACACTGCACTCCCTCAATAGCAAGAATGTCTTTCCTCAAATAAGGAGACCAAAACTGCACACAATACTCCAGATGCGGTTTCACCAGGGCCTTGTATAACTGCAGTAAGACCTCTTTGCTCCTATACTCAAATCCTCTCGCTATGAAAGCCAACATGCCATTTGCTTTCTTCACTGCCTGCTGTACCTGCATGCTTACTTTCAGTGACTGATGTACAAGGACACCCAGGTCTCGTTGTACCTCCCCTTGTCCTAATCTAACACTATTCAGATAATTATCTGCTTTCTTCTTGCCACGAAAGTGGATAACCTCACATTTATCCACATTATACTGCAACTGCCATGCATCTGCCCACTCACCCAACCTATCCAGGTCACCCTGCATCCTCATAGCATCCTCCTCGCAGCTCACACTGCCACCTAGCTTTGTGTCATTGTGTTCTTGATCTGGCACATTCACCAGAGATAAGGCCATCAATTAATTATGGTCTTTTTCATCTTAAATCTATTTCAATGTGTATTATTTATAATAGAGTGTTCTTCCTCACCTTTCCATTAAAACATGCCCTTCTCTACACTAAATTTCCTCTAACGCAAAATAATTTGCATTACCAGTCTTATGTCCTTGAAATTGATTGCTGACTAAGATTTATGTCATTAATTATTCAATAAAACCTCCCACTTGACCCCCGTGCCTACTACCTAATTGCTAAGGTATCAAGAAAAAACAGTGGTTGTGGACCAAAGATAGGCAAAAATGCTGGAGTAACAAAGGGTCAGGCAGCATCTCTTGGGGAAAAGGATAGATGACCTTTTGAGTTGGGACCCTTCTTCCATGTGTCCTTATCAACCCTTGTTTGTTATCTCACCAAAATATCAATAATGTTAGTTGAACACCTCTTGTCTTTTACAAATTTATGCTAGTTTTCCATTACTAATCCATGTTTATTCTAATGATTATTAATTTTTCTCCCTGATTGTCACCTCCAACATTTTGCCCATCCAATGATTAAACACACATTTAGCTACTAGGATTACCTTCTCACCCTTTATCAAACACATGTGTTACATTTCATTCTTTCAATCCTTAAACATCAGCCTTATTTCTAAGGAGAGTTGGATTATTTTTAACTTGAATGTTATTAATTAAAAAAAATAGAAATAGATCTTTTTGATTATAATGAATCATAAATACTCTCTAAATCTTTAGAGCAGCACAATGGCACGGGAGCGGTAGAGTTGCTGCCATATAGCACCACAGAGGCCCGGGTACAACCCCAACTACGGATGCTCTCTGTACGGAGTTTGTACATTCTCCCTGAGACCACGTGGGTTTTCTCCGGGTGTTCCGGTTTCCTCCCACACACCAAAGACGTACAGGTTTGCAGGTTAATTAGCTTCTGTAAATTGTCCCTGTTGTGTTGTGTAGGATAGTGCTTGAGTGATCGTGGTTGGCTTTGACTCAATGGGCTGAAGGGCCTGTTTCCACTATCTCTAAAGTCTAAAGACTAAAACCCTGGAAGCACTTTCTGAATGAATTTTAATTTCATAGAAATGATAGAATAATGATGTGGGGTCTCCCTAATAGTTCATTTAATTACTGCAGTACCTCATCTGTCTCCAATGTTAAGTCATGAGTGATTGACACAGTGTGGTAAGGTAGCTGGGCATGACTGTTTTTGCAGTAATGCTTTGTAATCACTAAGATACCATATGCCAGGGAGGGACGGTATCAACCAATTTCCCATTTCTGATCAAAATACCATGGATCTCTTTGCAAAATATAAATTGGAAATTGGAAAATGGCAGTGTGATTGTTAATCACTGGCATTGTTCACACTTAGACATGAAAGATGGACTAGGCACTAGAGGATAGGTGATAGCCATGGAACTATAACTCAGCTTGCGCTTGTTTCTTGGAGGATGGGAACTTGTTCATGTTCCATTAATTGTCCTGTTAAAGAAGCATCTTTAATCTGAGTATTCAAGATTTATGGCCTTTGATTTTGATGGCACCATTTTGTCAGCATTTTTATGTCATTATGTTCCAGTTATGACCAGGACAATATAGTGGTTTCATGTCCCTAAAGAAGTGCTGCTCTCCAATACCTGATGGGCATTGCATTATTACACAATAGTGTGAGACAATGATATTGAGATGAAAGTTTTGTCTTAATCCTATGGAATGGTAAAGTAGGCACAAGGAGCCAATTGCCTTTTTTCATCTTTATATGTTCTTAAAACCGTTCATCATTCAGAAACCATTAGAAATATTAATACCCGCTGCCTGTTGAAGAAGATATTCAAGCTATAATGGGTAAATGATAGGGCATGAATTCTAGATCATGAAAGGGATCAAATAAGTAAGAATATTGCATTTATTCGTTTGGAAGCTAAAAGAAAATATTGAACATATATATTTGGTCCACACCACCTGACTGTGCTGGAATCATTCATGCTCAGGAGCTTTCTGCCATGTATTAATGTTTCACTGAATAAAATTATTTCTCTTTGATTTGAAACCAAATGACCAAGCATAGCAGTCTTCACTTTGTTTTGCCCTCCCCTGCCCCTATCCCGAAGCTATAATAAATTGATACTTTAGCATGTTGAAAGTAGAAACTGAATCATGACTTGATTTAATGAGCAGGAAACATTTTTTTTCAACTACCTTATATTGAATTTTCATACCATACACTTGAGGGCTTGTACACTCAAGTTTAAATGGATAAGAGGGGATCCTATTGAAACAGTTAAGATTGTTAAGGGTTTGGATAAGCTAGAGGCAGGAAACCTGTTCCCGATGTTGGTGTGTCCAGAACCAGGGGCTACAGTTTAAGAATAATGGGTAAGCCATTGAGAACGGAGACGAGGAAACACTTTTTCTCACAAAGAGCAGTGAGTCTGTGGAATTCTCTGCCTCAGAGGGTGGTGGAGGCCGGTTCCCTGGATACTTAAGGGCTCTTGCTTAAATTTTTTTCCCTGTTGCCAGCCGGGCAACCTTGACAGCTTTTTAGGTTGCCAAATGACAGTTTGGGTGGTCATTTAAGACGGTTTGCATGACGCATGTGATAATGTGCTCGGACGAAGTGCGTAGTTACCAGTCGGAATTATGCTCAATGAAGCATTCACATATTATGTTCAAGAAGGAACTGCAGATGCCGGAAAATTGAAGGCAGACAAAAGTGCTGGATAACCTCAGCGGGTGCAGCAGGATCTATGGATCGAAAGAAATAGGCAACGTTTCAGTCCAAAACCCATCAGTCTGAAGAAGGGTTTCGGCCTGAAACGTTGCCTATTTCCATCGCTCTATAGATGCTGCCACATCCCCTGAGTTTCTCCAGCACATTTGTCTACATTCACATATTATTTCTGCCTCATTTAACTCATAAACTAAACATGAGTTATTTAACTCACGAACAAAACATATTCACCAACCAAGACATGATATATACCACAATGACATGCAGCAAAATTATAATACAATATCTCAACATTGCAATTAATGCAATTTCTATTAGTTCTTTCCACTTCCAAACAAAAATGTGGTTGGATTATTTAGCAAATGATCAACCTGTGTCAATAAATCCTGGAAATGGTAATATATATGCTTAACCATGCACACTACAGATTGATGCAAGCATGTTTTCTGTGAAGGACCGAAAATTACCATGACATGGCCTTAGCATGGGTCGTCATTGCTATTGACACAGAAACACTCTGGCTTCCCACATAATTTATCCATAACAAAATATACAGGTTGCAAGGAAATTTCTAAAGGCATTTATGATAATAGCTGTTAAAACCGACTATACCCATCTGTCAGGTTAAACATTACACTAACTGACAAGAGATGGCCAAAGGACATAACTGCAGCAAATGTTCTTTCGGTAATTTGTTTAAAGGTTGTTTAAAGGTGTCAAAACAAATAATAACATTGGGAATTAAAACACATTTGATTGCATTCCATTATCAAACATAGTCAATGTTCGCTCTAAAGACCATGAAGCGCAATAGGGTCAGTGGGTGTGTGAATCAGTGTGGGGTGGATAGATGGCATGGGGGGGGGGGGTGTTGAGAAGGCAATCAGTGTGGAATGGATGGGTTGAGGCAGGTGAATTAGTACGTGTTGGTTGGAGTATGTAAAATTGTGAGGGGAGAGCACGGGGAATGTCAGTGGTGTTGAATGGGGGGATCAGTACGGGATAGATGGGGCGGATCAGTACAGGATGAATGGGGGGTCAGTACAGGATGAATGGGGGTAGACGAAAATGCTGGAGAAATTCAGCGGGTGAGGCACCATCTATGGAGCTAAGGAAATAGGCAACGTTTCGGGTCGAGACCCTTCTTCAGACTGTTCCCCCCATTCTTCTTGAATGGGGGGGATCAGTACAGGTTGGATGGTGGGGTGGTCAGCACAGGAGGAATGGGGGGGATCAGTACAGGATGAATGGGGGGGTGTCAGGACAGTGTGGATCGGAAGGTCTGTGCAGGATGAATGGGAGTTCACTACAGGAAGAATGAGGGGATCAGAATAGGATGAATGGGGGATCAGTACAGGATGAATGAGGGGATCAGTACAGGATGCATGAGGGAATCAGTACAGGATGCATGAGGGTATCAGTACAGGATGAATGGGAGGGATTGGTGCAGGGTAAATGGAGGGTGGGTCAGTACGGGATGAATGGGTGGATCAGTGCAGTATGAATGGGGGAGAAGTGCAGGATGGATGGGAAGGGGGCTCAGTACAGGATAAATTGGGGTATCATTGTAGGATGGATGGAGGGGGGTGGCAGGAGAATCACTGCAAGGTGGGTAGGGTGATGAATAGATTGGGGGGAGGGTAGATGGGGAGGAGAGCACAGGGGATGGAATAGAGGAGGGAATGGGGATCATTGTGGGATGGAGAGGAGGGGCCCCTGGATAAGAGGGGTGGAGGGGAGCGTACAAGATGGGTTGGTTGGGAACTCCTCGCCACCACCTCCCCTCCGCCAGCCGACAGCAAGTTGCGGGGCCGAGCGGTGCAGCTCAAAGATCCGATAGCTATAGGTTCTTTGTTGCAGCTGCTTCAGACTGTGAAGGAGACCTCCCTCTCCCTCTCCCTCTCTCTCCCTCCCTCTCCCTCCCACTCTCCCTCCCTCTCTCCCTCACTCTCTCCCTCACTCTCTCCCTCCTCCTGGCCTCGGAGTGCGAGAGGGTTTGTTTTGAAAATGCCGTTAACGGATTTGCAGGCCACAGCCGTTATCAGGGCGATAGTGGCCGCTGCTTTCAAATCAACCCCTCTCACATGCCGAGGCCGGGAGGACGGAGGAAGAGAGAGGGAGGCCTCCTGCCGCTGAGCGGGGTGAGGGAGGAGGAGGTGGTGGAGCCGCTATCGCGGCCGCTGCTGCCACTGTTCGGGGCCCGTCATTCTCTCCGACCCTTTGTCACCTCGCTCCTAGTATCTTTGCCCCGCAATCAAAGATACTAGAGGAATACAGTCGCCGCTTCCTACACGAAACATCACGTTGCTATTCTCCAGAGATGCTGCCTGACCCGCGGAGTTACTCCAGTTTTTGTGTCTATCGGTATAAACCAGTATCTGCTTGCCAAGCCGGGCAAAATGAGTCGACGTTTAGGTTGCCCGGCGGCACTTTGGGTGGTCAATGGCACCCGGGCAACTGCTAATTTCGAGCCCTGTACTTTCACGAGAGAGCTAGATAGGGATCTTAAAGATAGCAGAGTCAGGGGATATGAGGAGAAGGCAGGAACAGGGTACTGATTGGGGATGATCTGCCATGATCACATTAAATGGCGGTGCTGGCTTGAAGGGCCGAATGGCCTACTCCTGCACCTATTGTCTATTGAGTCAAGGACTGATGTGGCTGACAGTGAATAATATCTTTATTATCTATCACTGGCAGACAAGGCAAAAGGAATAACAGTCAAATACAGATCTATACATGTATCTGAAATAAATTTGATATGTCTTCCATAAGTTAGAATCAATCTTCACAAATGTGCATAATACTGGGTTTCATTTTCTGTTTCCTTACAAGCACAAACTGAGTCACAATTTGACAAACATAGTGTTCATTGTGTGTGGAAGGTGCTGCCACCAATGCAGTTTTGACAAGCAATTGGATATAGGGATGGAGAGCATGATCTCTAATTTATCGTAAAATGTGCTGAAACTATAACAATTTTGTTTAACAATTTATTAATACTAATGAAGCTTTCAAAGTCAATGGAGAATCTTTGTTGTTCAAACAATTATTTTTGTAGTTATATATTCCATGTTGATAGAGACCATGATGAAATAACTAGATGACTTTTATTCCACTAAGAAAAGGTGATCTAATTGACAGCATTTATTTTCATTTCATTTGTGACATGTCGCTATTTTTTACACTCCTCTGTAAAATCTACCGCAACGCAGTGGTTTAGCGGTAGAGTTGCTATCTCACAGCGTTAGAGACTCAGGTTTAACCCTGACTATGGGTGCTGTGTGCACAGAATTTGTATGTTCTCCCTGTGACCGTGTGGCTTTTCCTCAGGTGCGCTGGTTTCTTCCCAAATTCTAAAGACATGCAGGGATGAAGGTTAATTGATTTCTGTAAAATTGCCCCTCGTCTTTAGGATGTGAAAGTGCTGTAAAAACGCTCCTAAAGCTTACTCCCCCCCCCCCCCCCCCCCCCCCCACCCACCCCCTAGTCTAGTTCAGATAAAACACTGAGTCAAGCACTCGAACAACTAAACCTTATTTTTGGTCGAACAACAAATCCCCCTATACGATACCTAAAGCACCATGGGCTCGATCCTTGTCTCTACCTGGCCAAGCCCTTCAGACTCATGAAAACAAACACTGCCCAAAAGGTCACGTAGTCCCAAGTGCCCTTCCAGAAGATCAACACCGATCTAAATGGGGGCTACCTTTTATAGGTCAACAAACCTTGAGGGGCCGAACTACATAGGGGTGGTTCCCATTACAAACCAATCACACATATCAATTACATCAGAATATTATTGTCAGTTCCCCAACCCAATTACAAAGAGTCCCACACAATGTTTCTTACAGAAGCTTCTGGAAGGAAGTCAGTTTAACTAAATAATGCTACATTTACCCTGGAATACAAACAATTCAGCCAGGGCATCACACTTTGGCCAATCAACAAACAGCAGGGTAACTGTCTTGCAACATTATTTACAATCCCTTTGCAGTAATCCAATCAAACTCATGCATTAACAATACCTTAGAGTTTCTCTGCAAATTTATCAAATATACTATCAATTGCTAAGACATTTGGACCTTCATTATCTAAGGTATCAATCTAGGCCCTAGACTTCCTGGCACCAACTAGCAGTCTGTGGCTTTTTACACAGAAAGGTGCTAACAGGCTTTGTAAATGCATGAATCCTCTGCTTTATTTTGGCTCTATTTTGGCCAGGATTTACAGTGGAATAGTATAGAACTAGTGCTCGGGTGACCAATGGTCGGCGTGGACACGGTGTACCGATGGGCTTGTTTCCATGTGCATCTATAAATGAATCCTCAAATTTTTGGGGACGGTGGTGGTAATTTCAACCTTAAACAAAAAACAATGTTGGAACTGTGAGCAGGTCAGAGGTTATCAGATACATTAATTCTGTATTTATTTTCCTTCCTCTCCTCTTTCTCTCCCTCACCCTCCCCCCTCCCCCTCTCTCTCTTCCCCTCCCCCTCTGCCTTCACCTCCCCTTCTCAATCACCATCTACCCCTCCCCCTCCAAACCCCTCCCTCCTCTCTCTCTCCCTCTTGCTCTCCCCTCTCCCTCTCTCTCCCTCTATCCCTCTCTCTCCCTCCCCCCCCCCCCCCCCCCCCCCCCCCCCTCTCTCCCCTGTAGTGGAAAAGAGCAAATTGAGACTGATATATGTCAGGTGACATTACAAATGGCAGAAGTAAATAAGCACCTAGGAAAATTCCAGCAGAGACTTTTCTGCCTGTCCAGGGTATTATTCAACTCATAAACATAGAAACATAGAAACATAGAAATTAGGTGCAGGAGTAGGCCATTCAGCCCTTCGAGCCTGCACCGCCATTCAATATGATCATGGCTGATCATCCAACTCAGTATCCCGTACCTGCCTTCTCTCCACACCCTCTGATCCCCTTAGCCACAAGGGCCACATCCAACTCACTCTTAAATATAGCCAATGAACTGGCCTCAACTACCCTCTGTGGCAGAGAGTTCCAGAGACTCACCACTCTCTGTGTGAAAAAAGTCTTTCTCATCTTAAAGGTCTTAAAGGATTTCCCCCTTATCCTTAAGCTGTGACCCCTTGTCCTGGACTTCCCCAACATCGGGAACAATCTTCCTGCATCTAGCCTGTCCAACCCCTTAAGAATTTTGTAAGTTTCTATAAGATCCCCTCTCAATCTCCTAAATTCCAGAGAGTATAAACCGAGTCTATCCAGTCTTTCTTCATAAGACAGTCCTGACATCCCAGGAATCAGTCTGGTGAACCTTCTCTGCACTCCCTCTATGGCAATAATGTCCTTCCTCAGATTTGGAGACCAAAACTGTACACAATACTCCAGGTGTGGTCTCACCAAGACCCTGTACAACTGAAGTAGAACCTCCCTGCTCCTGTACTCAAATCCTTTTGCTATGAAAGCTAACATACCATTCACTTTTTTCAATGCCTGCTGCACCTGCATGCCTACTTTCAATGACTGGTGTACCATGATACCCAGGTCTCGCTGCATCTCCCCCTTTTCCTAATCGGCCACCATTTAAATAATAGTCTGCTTTCCTGTTTTTGCCACCAAAGTGGATAACCTCACATTTATCCACATTATACTGCATCTGCCAAACATTTGCCCACTCACCCAGCCTATCCAAGTCACCTTGCAGTCTCCTAGCATCCTCCTCACAGCTAACACTGCCCCCCAGCTTTGTGTCATCCGCAAACTTGGAGATATTGCCTTCAATTCCCTCATCCAGATCATTAATATATATTGTAAATAGCTGGGGTCCCAGCACTGAGCCCTGCGGTACCCCACTAGTCACTGCCTGCCATTGTGAAAAGGACCCGTTTACTCCTACTCTTTGCTTCCTGTTTGCCAGCCAGTTCTCTATCCACATCAATACTGAAAAAATAATGCACAGAAAATGTACATGTCTTGTATCCTCCACCCCACAATTTCACAAGTTATAAGAGTAGAATTAGGCCATTTGGCCTATCAAGTCTACTCTGCCATTCAATCATGGCTGATCACTGCCTCCTAATCCCATTTTCCTGCCTTCTCCCCATAACCCTTGACACCAGTTCTAATCAAGAATTTGTCTATCTCTGCCTTAAATATATCAACTGACTTGGCCTCCACAGCCCTCTGTGGCAATGAGTTCCACAGATTAAATGTCCTTTGTAAATTCCTCCTCATCTTTCTAAAAGAGTGCTGTTTAATTCTGAGGCTATGATCTCTGGTCCAAGACACTCCCACCAGTGGAAATAGCCTTTCCACATCCACACTATCGATGTCTTTCATTATTCTGTAACCTCTTCCTTCCCTTCCTCCCTGTCATCATCTGTCCCGTCCCCCATCCCCCCACACACAAACCCTGTCCCCCATAAGAACTCCCACCTATTTCTCCCCTTCTCCTGCATTCCTCCCTCTGACTTCACAATTAACATCTTTTTAATCCTGTCTCACACCTTCCTCTTTAATTTCTGGCCTTTGCTCCAATCATTTGCCTATCAAAACCTCTCTTGCCTGTGTCCACCTATCCACCTGTTACCTGCCACGCTTTGTCCCGCCTCTCTTCTCTTTCAGCTTTTGATGCCCCCAAGCCCCCTCCACAACCAGTCTGAAGAAGGATCCCAATCCGAAACGTCACCTACCCATGTCCTGCAGAGATGCTGCCTGACCTGCTGAGTTACTCCAGCACTTTGTGGTCTTTTTTGTGCAAGCCAGCATCTGCAGTACCTTGTTTCTAAATCTTGTCTAATACCTGAGATGCCAGTCTAATGGACAAACCCAGCTAACAGGATCTTCTTTTCTCCACAGATTCAAGGCCTTTACCCGATGTAGCTTTGACAGGGAAATGTACACGGGAATGTGACGAGTTTGGCCACTCTGACTCCTGTTGGATGCCAGTGCGTACCTCACCCGAGAGAAGGAAAAAGAACCAACCCAAGCTCTCCACATTCATGCCCGTTACAGACCGAGGGAGTCAGGAGAAGCTGGCCAACGGTGTTCCTCAGATTATAGGCGACCGCAACCGCAATCTTCTCAACAAGAGGCTCACTTCATCTTATGAGAATTTCAACACAGCCAGTTATGGTAAAAACGAGGAAGGAAATCCTGAAGATATACCGCTGACTCAGACGGCAGATTTCAAGCCATCTTCTGTTTCTCAGCTCACAAGGAGAGAAGTTTATCTGTGAAACATCCCAGTATGATTTTGTCAAAAAGAAAAAAGAGCAGCAAATAAGATACCCAAATTAAAAGAGAATCAAAATATTGTGCAGGATATCCCAAATAGGGGCTACCAAAGAGAAATGCACATGTTTGCTGTTCCTGACTCCATATCTGGCATTTGACCACGTTCCACCTGACGGTTCAATAAATTGTAAAAAAAATCATTCCGGTTAGCGAATTACATGCATGCTGTAACCCACCCAACCCCAGAACGCACGCAGTCCAGCACACAGACACTGAATTTTACATGTTAAAAATTTGCAATGTACATAAGAGGGAATATGTAATTAAAGGAGCACAGCACAAGATTAATACAGTATCAAGTGTCTACATCCCAAGCATCCAATGTAACTGTCTCATTGTTTTTGAAGCATGTTCTAAATTTCCAAAGTGTGGATCGCAATGTGTCTTGTGAGATATTTAACTTGGAAACTAATGCTGGATTTGGATGATTGGTCAGTGCAGAATTTTCAGCAATGAACTACAATTCAAGTGGAGATTTTCCTTTCAACATTCGCTGAATCACTGCTGCTTCAGGAAGCCTGCCTGAAATACCTATTTAAATGCCATTAGTTCTGGCATCTTACATGTCTTTTGAAAACATTGTTAAAACAAATTTATCCAAGTTTGGGGAGAATGTACTCTTTTTTTTTTCCATTTCAAGACTGACAAAATTTCATAGAGCTGGCAAGAAGCCACTTCCATTTTTTGTTGTATAAGGCTAAAGTAAAGACTATATCATGCTACGATTGGCCTCACTTCACTGTATAATGAAGAGAAATCGTAGTGCTGATCAGCATCTCTATTATTAGCAATGCCAAGATTAAGGGCAATGAAAGAAATACAGTGGAAGATCCTGATTTGTGAGCCATATAGAAGGAACACTTGAAGCAATTAATCAGGAGCATTGCTCCATGAACTTAAACACAGAAACAACCATGGTATAAAATGTGAAGCTACAGCTTGTGAGGACATGAGTCAAAGATTCAAACAAAATTCTGGAGAAAACCTGCTGTAGGATGCTGCTCTAGAGTTCTGGGGTGAAATCCGACACTCTACCAGTCCCAGGGAACATTTTTTTTTAATGCAAGAGGAAGTACCGCAATACTGGATTGTTGGTTCAAAACTTTGCTGTTGTGTGAGAAACAAACTGAATCGCATCATTATACAAACTGATGATTCTGTACTTTTGACAGGTTGAACAACAAAACCAGCCCCGGAATCCCATTATACAATTATACTGGGATGTTTGAAAACTGATAACTCAGGAAAAGCAGTAATGTTGGAGAACTCCTCTGTTTTTCATATTTGGTAATGAAAGATATGCTAGACAACATCAGTAAAGTGCATGTTGTAGCTTTAGCAAAATGTAGCATTATCTAGGCTATGACCACCCTGAATTAAGACTACAGCACATTGTTGTGGTTAGCATAGTTTACCCAGTTCACTCAAATGTTTAGTGATGTTATTTGCTTTGGAATTTACCATACCAGGTTACAACTCTTGACTAGCTAAGAATCCAGACTGTAACACAGTGTGGACTTTCTCAAGAGATTGTGTTCTTTGGGTACATGAGAATGGATTGAAGTGATATTCTGAATTGACTTAAAGGATATACTTCAGTGAAACTAAAAGTGTTGAAGAACCTTCACAGGTACGACAGAGTTATCTAAAGATAAACCATTCTCAGCAAGACACCAATCCAATATGAACACATTCTGCTTAATCACAAAATATCATTATTTAAAGAGAAATTAATATAAAAAAAATCAAAGATATGAACTTCAAAGTGGCATGTAAGATGAAACTTGATGTTGCTTTGGTAAATTTTGGAAAAATACAGCTTTTGTTAGAAGTGCTTTTCATAATATGCATAGAGTTATTTAAAGTTGTAGCAGCTTCAATATTGGTCAATTAATCAATAAATACTTGTTGCACCCTTTGTTTACCTGGTACCTGCTGTCTTTCACTGTTTTACTGCATCCTTCTCCATGCTGTTGAAGCCACTGGTTGAACGATTTCTTACCCTTGGCACATGAACAATCCGATGTAATCCTGCATTTTCCTGGTGAAAGCAGTGTTAAACAGTGGACAGTGTAATGTAAATACAATGCAAAATCAGCTATTTGAACAGTCAATATAATTAAAAATGGTGTAATTGATTATTTGAGTGTTCAAATTTTTGTTGCACTTCTGTTCAATAGTGAGGTACAAAGCTACTCCTCCCGGTACTTCTGTGTAGATACAGTAAGTACTTATTGTTAATGGATGTTTTCCTTAATTACAAATATATACATATGTATTTTTATTGCACGTTACAAAAAAAAACACTAAATGCAAAGGAAATTCCTTTACTGATAATAACCGTAGCTTTTTTTTAAACTGCAAATATGAAGTTAACCTTTTAGAGTTAAACTGTGTCCTCTTCATAGTATTTAGTTGCATATCCCCAAACCATGCAAATTATTCTGGTTGATTGGATTAATTCAGCCGCCCCATTTAGCATCTATTTGCACATGCCAAAAATAATGGGCACAGTTCGGAAAAAATGGAAACCACACCTTGGTAATGACTTTTATGCTTTTGACATGCTTTGTGAACATCTGCAAATAATTCTGCAAAGATTAAGATTTGTTATGTTTTCAGCATTTATATAAAGCAAGAGCATCAGACTAAAGTACCACTTACAAAATGTTCTGCTGTTAAGACAAGGGCACAATGCTAAATTAAAGATTTGTTGTAAATTAAATGCTGGCATTATCTAATGCCAACTTTTAGAGTGATCCTATAGCAAGATAAATATAATCTGTTAAATTGTGCCTTTTATACCTAGAGGTATAAAGAATAGTTGGTTCACTGAACGGAAAGAGCAAATAATAATGTTGACATTTTGTACAAGGCAGATGTATATTGTCATTAAAGGAGCATTGGGAAAGAAATGTGAAGTAGAAAGTGTAATATTTTCTAATATTAGATGCATGGCCACATAAAAACATCATGATATGCATAAAGAAGAATAGGAACTGTGTTTCCTTTCCTCGCATCTATGGGGTGTTACTTTAATGCTCAAAGCGAAAGCAATTGTACATTCAGTTGGATAATTGCCTTTTTCAAACCATTGAAACTGTCAGTTTCAACTTACAAAATAATGTTGATTTTGATTAAATGTTCTATGTTTACACATGAACAATCTCATTGAAAATGTGTTTTTATTTATGTCCAAATGCACATTCTACACAAGTGTTTCTGACATTTTTTTCTAAGCATTAGCCTCATCCCAAACTGATTCATAGCAATTCCTTGTTGTTTTACAAATGCATCAGCTTCAATGAGTTTACTACGAAGGAAACAAAAATCATCTAGCCAATATGCTTTTTTATCAACTGATGCAATGTTTAAACCTCTGAATAATACCAATTTCATTTTTCACAAAGTAGTAAAGATTATAAAAAACATCAAGCTGAAAAAAATGCTTCAGGAAATAAACACGATTGTAAGGTTTTTGGATGCACTGAGGCATAAGATTTAACGTTTCTTCCTCAAAATGCCAACATTTTGGAATTTTACTATTCAGAAATATTAGTAGTTTTCCCCAATACAACTTTTGTGAAATAAAGAAAAATCAACAATAATCCCTATTATGATAGTTAAATAAATTACAGCTGTCAATATTAAACTATACCCAAATAGAATATTGACTAATTAATGGTCCTGTCACATAATGCAAATGGAATAGTTTGAAGTATAAAACGGTGTCATTTAGTTTGAATAACATTTTAAAACTATAAAAATGTTATAAATGATTTTCTAATTAAAATACTCAAATAAATATATTAATTGAATCATGATGTGAAAAACGCTGTGAATATTCTTCTAATTCAAAGCAATATATTACCTTAGGAGATATTTGAAGTGAACTATTATTTTACGCAGCATGGCTGTACTTCCAGTCATCACTTCATGCTATTAATTCAATGTTTTTTTCTGATTTGCTTGTGATAATAATAATCATGAACTATTGTGCTGTGACATTTGTGTTGACGAGAAAATGGAGATTAATTTAACATTTACTGATGAGTCATTACGTATGTATCTTGGTTGAATCTGACTGAATATTCAATGTCAGTCCATTTCTGTTTTCAGAAGATGAAATATAATCTAATTACTATTATTGTTTACTGTATACAGAAGATCCGTCTTTTGTCATCTGCAAATTGACTCATTGTTGGAAATTTTGTGTGACCTTTCATATGGTTTTCCATTCTGAAGCAAATTATTGTAAAGCATTCCTATCAACGGCCTTGTGGACATGCTTCTTTTAATATTGGGAGAAGCAGTTTTGTACGTTGCTAAATGAAAAACTTTCCACATTTGTTTCTTGTAAAGAAAATGAAATGCTGTTGTGCAAGAAATGTCCTCTCAGTTCTTGTCATTACCTTGCCCTTCATGCACTCCATATTTATGGTGCTGATTTATCAAGCATGCATATGAAAGTTGTCAATGTGGTGGATATTTTTATGCTAAACACAGCAGCAGAGAATGAATATTTGAAAGACTAAAGATGCACCTCAACATTTGTCTTCTTTCTCCCTGTGCTTTGCAATAAAAAGAGAATCTCCTGCAGTGACTGGCTTTTGCTTTGTGCAGCCCATTCTTGCTATTTTTGTCAAAAGCATTGAAGGAAGGTTGATCCATGAGCTGAACGAACACATGTGTCCATTTTATCACCTGCATGCACAAAAATATCAACTGCTTTCAATCATCTCCTTTAGATGACAATATGTCTGTTCAATCAAAATTAATTTTGTTAGTTCACGGACATTTATCCGCAATTCATAAATAAGCAATCAATTAGCTGAGGATCTAATAATCAACTGCAAAGACGTTTCTATTATATTGTTATTTCAATATTCAGAAGAGGAGGAACCCAAATAAGATGCAGTTTTAAATCTTAATCTTAAACCATTAACCAGATCGCCGGTAGGAAGTAGGTGTCAACGAAAATAATAGCAGTCACAATGGTCTTCCTGGACCATTGGTTCTCCTTCAACAGATGTCGCCTGGCCTGTTGACAGTTTACAGCCATTTTTTAAATTCCAGGTTTACGGCAACTGTGGTACTTTAATATTAAGTCACAGTGGCATCTCTTAGAATAGTACAGCATAGTTCTCTCCTGCACATGATCCATATGTCTCCATTCCCTACATAACCCTGTGCCTATCTAAAAGCTTCTTAAATGTCCTTGTCTTACCTGCCTCCACCAACAACTCTCACAGCACATCTAGGCACCCACACCCACCACACTTTGTGTGTAAAATAAACTTGCCCCGCACAACTACTTTAAACCTGTGAGATTTCCACACGGGGAAAACGGTTCTGAATGCTAATTCTGTCTATGCCTCTCATCCTTTTACATACTTTTATCAGATGTCTCCTCAGCCACTGACATTCCAGAGAAAACAATCCAAGTTTATCCAGATTCTCTTTATAGCTAATACCCTCTATCCAGGCAGCATTCAGGTAGACATTTTCCGCACCTGCTCATCCTCTACATGCCTTTCATGCCTCAACATCCTTTCTGGATGGCAGCTACCAGAACTGCACACAATACTCCAAATAAGGCTTAACCAAAGTCCTATAAAGCTGCAACATAACTTACTGACTATCGTACTTAAAGCCTGACTGAATGTACTGGGAAAGTATCCAGTGCCTGGTACGCAGTGCCAAAGGTGGTGGTGGAAGCAAATATAACATGGCCTTTCAGGGGCTTTTAGATATGGGCACATGATTATGCATAGAATGATGGGATATGGAACATGTACAGATAGATGAGATAAATTTAACTTCTTATTGTTTTCGGCACAGTTATAATGGGCTGATGGGCATATATTCTATGATCTAGTATGAAGGAGTAGTATTTTATTGAAATTGATAAAAATTATTACAAACATAACTTTGCTTATCTACCTTGGATCAAACTCCCACATAAGTGAGTCATGAAGTGTCTGGAATGTCAGTAGAACATCATCTAGTTTTCCGCCTGGGTATCTTACAAACCAAAGGAATGAACATTGAATGATCCAATTTAAAAGTGATATCACCCCGCCACCCTCTCCTTCTTTCCCCTGCACCTCACCTACAATGCAGACCCATTTCTCCCAACATCTCCTACTACCCCAGTCACCCTGCTCCTTCCACCCCCTCCTGTATGCTCCTTTCCCATGCCCATATTTTCTTTTATCCCTCCTTCACTTCCCTGTCCTATTCCACCCATTTTCCTCCAACCACCTTTACATTTCACTCTTTTTAATTCTATGATACACTTTTTCCTTTTCATTTCTAGCCTTAATCACTCTTGTTTCCTATTGTCTCCTTTTCACCTCCAGCCTTTTTCACAAACTCCACCCTTCTGCCAGTCAGCCTCCTTCACCTCTATCCATCTATCATTCGGCTGGCTTTGTCCCACCTGTACCTCCCTTTTCCAGCGGTCAACCCCCGCCATCAACTCCATCAATCGGGGGAAGGGCCCAGATACAAAACATCATCTGTTCATTCCACTCCAGATGCTTCTTGACCCACTAAGTTCCTCCAGCACTTAGTGTTTTGCTCAAGATTCCAGCATCTGCAGCTTGTCATGTTGCCAGTTGAACATTATTACCTATCGTTTTTCAAAAGGCAGCTGTTGGATGAGTGAGTCTATTTCAGTGCCGGAGCAGCAGTGAGAAATTTTTAAAGGCAGCCGTTGAATTGGTTGAGTGATCAGAATTGGCTAATTGAACAGGCAATAAATAGAAAGTAAGGTGTAGTGGAACGGCTTATTGGGAGTGGTCGTGATGGGAGAGAGGCTATGTTGTGAGGTGCTGTGTTGAGGGTAAGTGAGAGGCTTTGACCCAAGAGGCTTATGTACAGTGTTGAGGGTAAGTGTGAGGCTTTGGTTTAAGAAGCTGAGGCTAGGAGGCTGAGGGGAGGAGACTGAGCAGAGGGGGGCAGGAGGTAATGGTAACGCTTTCTGTTTCTTGTGTGTGATTGTGGTGCCCTTTTTTCACAGAGTATTGTGCTCAGTTTGGGTCACCTTGCTATAGGAAGGACGTTGTTAAGGTGGAATGAGTGCAGAGAAGATATACGAGAATATTGCCAAGACTTGAGTACCTGATCTATCGGGAGAGTTTGGGCAGACTTGGACTTTATTCCTTGGAGTACAGGAGGATGAGCGCTGATCTTATGGAGGTGTATGAAATCATGAGGGAATGAATAGGATGATAGGATGAACTTACAGGCATTTAACCAGTGTAAGGGAATCAAGAACCAGACAACATTGGTTTGAGGTGAGGGGGGGAAAGATTTCATAGGAACCTGAGATGCAGCTTTTTCACACAATGGGTGGTTTTGTGTATGGAATGAACTCCATAGTTGGTAGTTGAGGCAGGTACTACAGTGCCCTCCATAATGTTTGGGACAAAAACCCATCATTTATTTATTTGCCTCTGTACTCCACAATTTGAGATTTGTAATAGAAAAAAATCACATGTGGTTAAAGCGCACATTGTCAGATTTTAATAAAGGCAATTTTTATATATTTTGGTTTCACCATGTGGAAATTACAGCAGTGTTTATACACAGTCCCCCCATTTTGTGGCACCATAATGTTTGGGACACATCAATGTCATGTAGATGTAAGTAGTCCTCTTTAGCATTTTGTTGCATATTCTTTGCATGGAGTGACTTGCTTTGCATGCAAAGTCTGCGATTCATGGACATCAACAGTTGCTGGGTGTCTTCTCTGGTGATGCTCTGCCAGGCCTGTATTGCAGCCATCTTTAGCTTGTGCTTGTTTTGTGGGCTAGTTCCCTTCAGTTTTCCCCAGCATATAAAAGGCATGTTCAATTGGGTTCAGATTGGGTGATTGACTTGACCACTCAAGAATTGACCATTTTTTAGCTTTGAAAAAAGTCCTTTGTTGTTTTAGCAGTATGTTTGGGATCATTATCTTGCTGTAGAATGAACCGCCAGCCAATGAGTTTTGAGGCATTTGCTTGAACTTGAACAAATAGGATGTGTCTATACACTTCAAAATTCATTATGCTACTACCATTAGCAGTTGTATCATCAATGAAGATAAGTGAGCCAGTACCTTCAGCAGCCATATATGCCCAAGCCATAACACCCCCACCACCATGTTTCACAGATTAGGTGGTATGCTGCGGATCTTCTGCAGTTCCTTCTCTCCACCTTACTTTGCTTTTGCCATCACTCTGATATAAGTCAATCTTCATCTCATCTGTCCACAAGACCTTTTTCCAGAATTGTGCTTGCGCTTGTAAGTACTTCTTGGCAAACTGTAACCTGGCCATTCTATTTTTGTGGCTAACCAGTGGTTTGCATCTTGCAGTGCAGCCTCTGTATTTCTGTTCATGAAGTCTTCTGCAGACAGTGGTCATTGACAAATCTACACCTGGCTCCCGAAGAGTGTTTCTGATCTGCCGGACACGTTTTTGGGGATTTTTCTTTATTAGAGAGAGAATTCTTCTGTCATCAGCTGTGGAGGTCTTCCTTGGACTGCCAGTCCCTTTGCGATTAGTACGTTCACCAGTGCTCTCATTCTTCTTAATGATGTTCCAAACAGTTGATTTCTGTAAGCCTAAGGTTTGGCTGATGTCTCTAACAGTTTTGTTCTTGTTTCTCAGTCTCATAATGGCTTCTTTGACTTTCATCGGCACAACTTTGGTCCTCATGCTGGGAAACAGCAATGAAAGTTTCCAAAGGTGATGGAAAGGCTGCAGGAAAGACTAGGCACCTGCATTATGGAGGCATTTAAACAAACCTGAGCAATTACAAACACCTGTGATGCCATTTGTCCCAAACATTATGGTGCCCTGAAATGGGCGGCCTATTTATAAACACAACTGTAATTTCTACATGGTGAAACCAAAATGTATAAAAATACCCTTTAATAAAATCTGACAATGTGTACTTTAACCACTTGTGATTTTTTTTTATTACAAATCTCAAATTGTGGAGTACAGAGGTAAATAAATAAATGATGGGTCTTTGTCCCAAAAATTATGGAGGGCACTGTATATTAAAAATACATTTAAAAGACAGAGACATGGACAGCCAAGTTTTAGAGAGATATGGGCCAAACATGGGCAGGTGGGACAAGTGTGTACATCTTGGTTGGGGTGGGCAAGTTGGGATGAAGGGCTTATTTGTGTGCTGCACTATGTCACTGCAACTCCATGACCTGACAGAAAGATGCAACAATGCAAAAAAAAAAACAGGAGATGCAAACTATGACAAACAAAAGGTAAGTCAAAGAGTAAAACAGCATCAAATAAGATTGCTATACAACCTAGCAGTTTACATGTAAAGAGTGAACAAAGAAATTGATTAAGTTAGAAAAACTAAAGTATAAGTGAAGAGGACATAAAAATGGACTGTAGACGTCTCTTCAAATATGGACAGATTAGTGTAATTGAGGAACAGGAGAATAGGGAGAATGTGGAGCAATTTAAAAATGTGCTTTGGTTCTTCATGATAGAAGTATTTTAGGGAATATTCGACTACTCACAGTGAGTAGTCTAATATTCCCGCATCTAAATCTGTGATTTAGATGCGGGAACAAAATGTAATACTTCAGTTCATTGATGAGACTTGGCAGAATTTGAATTATGAGGAGGAGGCACAAAAGCTTCAAAGAAACCCAGACAGATTGAGCGAGTGGGCAAAAATATGGCAAATGCAGTGTAAAGTGGATGGATGTAAAATTATTCACTTCCATCGAAACCCAGAAAGGCAGCCTATTATTTATAAATGGTGTTTGGTTTAATGTTCCGATGTCCAAAGAACCTTGGCCTTTTTAGTACACCTGCCACTGAGAAAAAGTGCAGGTGCAACACGAAATTTGCAAGACTGCAAATGGCGTCCAATGAACAGAACAAGAAACATGTGCGCTTACACCATTTGTAACAGAACAGTCAAACAGATGCCTTGATTTCCTTAAAGAAATGGTTTAGCTGCCTGCATCGGGCAGGTATTTTGAGCCTATAAAACAAAAAGTCAACACTATGTTGAGATAGCTACAGTGTAATATATATATACCAGATTAAACAATTGATTTTGGAATTTAAGGATGGGGTCAGTAACATTGAATAGAAAACCATTGGCCTTTCGGTCAGGTGACATATTTCACGTTTACTGCACAATGTGGCCTTATATGTGTGTAAAAGCAACTGCAGTTTGTAATCAGTGCATCATGATATAGCTCATGCGTATTGAAAAATTCATCGGTGCAGTCCCTGCTGTGCAATGTATAAAACACAAGCAGAACACACAGCAGTGACATCAATCATTGCACTGTTCACATTGACACATAAAGAGATGGCCACACACAGATCAGAGCAGCAGGAAAGCTTCATGCCTATTGTATTTAAAGATATCCTTCATTACTTGCAGGATTCAGTTAGCAGAGTTCACTGGGGCTAGCTAAGTCCACCTTGAAGCTGCAATGGACTGAGATGTTTTTTCTCTCTCAGAATAGGTGAATTTGTCATTATTTGTCATGCTTCCAGCTCAACCGTTTATTCACTTCTTGCTCAACTAAAATCAAGGTCCTTAAATAAGATTCTTCTGCCTGTACTGGTAGGGAACACCTGCAATATTCTTCAGAAAGGGTCTTCTACTTTGCCTTTGTTTGCTGTATCGTCCTGTAGTGAGGAGTGAGATTCTTGGACAATCTGCCGCAACATATATAAAAGAAGGAAATTCTGAATGAACATGGCAAACAGCAACCAGGGTCCTGAATGTGGTGACTGGTGAGCCTTAAGTTACTGCCATTCACATTGATATCCTTGTTTGAGTCCACAGCAAATATGCTATCTATGCGTGAATGTGATAAAACCTTTCCAATCCACTACCTCCCTCTTTCCACTTGAAGTGTGCATTCCCCATGATCAATACACTGATGAACAGGATCAAACTGATTAGATGGAAACAAGGATCTGAACATGCTGGTTTATACAAAAAAACACAAAATGCTGGAGTAACTCAATGGGTCAAGCAACATCTCTGGTGAGCATGGATAAGTGCAGGAGCACAAAATATGTAAATTCTGCTGTTGCAGTAAACACATGTGTTCAAGATATGCTCAAGAGCCAGAGGACAGGTTTAAGGTGGGGGAAAGATTTAATAGTAACCTGAGGGGCAACTGTTTTACACAAAGGGTGATATGTGTATGATACGAGCTGTCATGGGAAGTAGTTGAGACGGGCACTATCAAAGCATTTGAAAAACATTTGGACAGGTACATGGATAGGAGAGGTTTACAGGGATAGAGGCCAAATGCAGGCTTGTGTGACTAGTGTAGATGGGGCATGTTGGTCGTCGTGCGCAAGTTGGATCAAGGCGTGTGTTTCCATACTGTATGACTTTGATTCTACGAGACACCCAATTTTTGGAATAAGGGATGCAATGGTCCAATTTTCTGCTGCATGGCCGATCATTGGAGCCACATGGCATGTTCAAATCCTGCTCAAATAACCTAAAATGTATGATGGCAAGATGATGCTGGATTACCAGTCAGAGGTTCTTATCCCTGTGCCTCAATTTAAGCTGATCCCTCAGCCATAAAACACTCTACCATGATTATATGTTGACACAGAGCTGACCAGCATATCCATGCTGGAATCAATTGCCTCAATACTCCATGCAAACCAGACAATGCCTCAAACATTTTTGTACACCAGTCATTATCTGCAGGTTAGTTTGTTATAGTGTTTTTTTCCAAAAGAAATCCAGAAGGCCGTACAGTGGCACAGCACCAGAGACCTGGGCTTGTTCCTGGCCACGAGTACTGTCTGTACAGAGTTTGTATGTTCTCCCTGTGACCGCGTGGGTTATATCCGGGCGCTCTGGTTTTCACCCATACTCTAAAGACATACAGGTTTGTGGATTAATTGGCTTTGGTAAAGTTGTAAGTTGTCCATAGTATGTAGAATAGTGCTCGTATACAGGATGATAGCTGGTCAGCTCAGACTCTGTGGGCTGATGGGTCTGTTTCCGGCGCTGTATCTCTATCGCTGTAACTAAACGGTTTACAAGGTCACTCTATCAAAATGATTTCTACTGATGCCTAGTGACTCACTATATGGACTTCTCCAAACAACCATTTCCCGGTGTTTGTGTCAAACTCTTAAACCTGTTTTTCAGACATATAATCAGTAAGAAGAATGCTTTAACCTTGACCAAACTTGGGCTTAAGCTAGCAATTCAAACACTGGTTGTAGTAACTGATTGAAATTATTTCCATTCAAGGTGGTGTGGTCGGGGGCTATTAGCAAATGCATGTGTAAAGGGCCTGTCCCACCAGCATGCAACTCCATGCAATGAGCGCGACCTAACGTGGTCACTTGAGCCGTCCAGTGTCGCGGGGCCGGTCCCACTTCGATCGCCGGAGCTGTGCGGAGTTCGCCCCGACATCGCGCGGGGCTCCGAAAAACTGACCATGTTCAAAAATTCCACGCGGCAACGGCTTGTAGTCGCCTCAACGCATTACACACCGCCTCGACGTCATGCCTCCGTGACCCTCTCTGTAGGTGCCTCCGTGACCCTCTCTGTGTGTGGCTCCATGGCCCTCTCTGTGTGTGCCTCTGTGCCCCTCTCTCTGTGTCCCTCTCTGTCCTGGCAAACTTACCTTTCAGACTTCGCTCCAAGTTCGCCTCACTTCCCGCCGCGTTGTGCCACTCATCCAAACTCCGCGCGGCCCCCGCTGCCGGTTTGATCGCGCTCTTCGCATGCAGGCGCATGCTGTTGGGAACGGCCCTGTACAGGGATCACCCGTGTTCCACGCGGCCCCCGCTGCCAGTTTGGTCGCGCTCACCACATGGAGTCGGATGTTGGTAGGACAGCCCCTTAAAGATAAATGTCAAAAACAATTGTTTCAGGCTGTCAGTATGAAAAGCCATGGAAATCTAAATGCCCTGAGAGCTGTGTGGTGAAGTCAATTGAAATTTTCAAGATTAGGAATTTTCCGGAGGTATCAAAATATATAAAACAAATCCCTAATGTTGAAAGACAATCAACCCTATCCCCTCTTCCTACAGTTCTTAGTTATTTAATAGAGAAAAAAATAAATAGAGTGATACAGTGTGGAAATAACCCCTTCGGCCCAACTTGCCCACACTGGCCAACATGTCCCAGCTACACTAGTGCCACCTGCCAACATTTGGTCCATATCCCTCCAAACCTGCCCTATTCGTGTACCTGTCTAATTGCTTCTTAAATGTTGGGACCGTCCCAGCCTCAACTACCTCCTCTGGCAACTAGATCCATACATCTACCACCTTTTGTGTGAAAAAGTTACCCCTCAGATTCCTATTAAGTCTTTTCCCCTTCACCTTAAACCTATGTCCCCTGGTCCTCGATTCACCTACTCTGGACAAGAAACTATGTATATCTACCTGACCTATTCCTCTCATAATCTTAACACCTCTATAAGATCGCCCCTCATTCTCCTCCACTATTCCCAAGAATAGAGTCCCAGCCTGCTGAACCTTTGCCTTTAGCTCAGGCCTGCGTCCTGGCAACATCTTCGTAAATGTTCTCTGTACCCTTTTCAGCTTGTCAACAACTTTCCTATAACACGGTGCCCAGAACTGAACACAATACACTAAGTGTGGCCTCACCAATGTCTAATACAACTGTAACATGACTTCCTAACTTCTATACCCAATGCTCTGACTGATGAAGGCCAATGTGCCAAAAGTCTTTTGACCACCCGATCTACCTGCGACTGCACCTACAGGGAGCTATGCATCTGCACTTCTAGATCCCATTGTTCTGCAATGCTCCCCAGAGCCTTATCATTCATTGTGTAGTTCCTGCCCATGTTAGACTTCCCAAAATGCAACAACTCACATTTTTTCTGCATTAAATTCCATCAACCATTCCTCAGCCCACTTAGCCAATTGATCGAGATCCTGCTGCAATTTTCCACATGCATCACTATCTGCAAATCCACCCAATTTTCTATCTTCTGGAAACTCGCTAATCTTGCCATGTATGTTCCCATCCAAATCATTGATATAGATGACAAGCAGGACCAAGCCTACAGTCCGAGAACAAACTTCCACCATCACCCTCTGCTTCCTTCCATGAAGCCAATTTTCTATCCATTCAGCTATCTAACCATATAACATATAACAATTACAGCACGGAAACAGGCCCTCTCGGCCCTTCCAGTCCGTGCCGACCATTTGTTTTCCCCTAGTCCCATCTACCTGCACTCAGACCATACCCCTCCATTCCCTTCACGTCCATATACCTATCCACTTTACTTTTAAATGTTAAAAAATCGATCCTGCCTCCACCACTTCTGCTGGAAGCTCATTCCACACAGCCACCACCCTCTGAGTAAAGAAGTTCCCCCTCACGGTCCCCCTAAACTTCTGTCCATTAATTCTCATGTCATGCACTCTTGTTTGAATCTTCCCTACCCTCAATGGGAAAAACTTATCCACGTCAACTCTGTCTATCCCTTTCATCATTTTAAAGACCTCAATCAAGTCCCCCCTTAACCTTCTGCGCTCCAAAGAATAAAGACCTTTGTTCAACCTTTCTCTGTAACATAGTTGCTGGATCCCTGGCAACATTCTAGTAAATCTCCTCTGTACTCTCTCTATTTTGTTGACATCCTTCCTATAATTAGGCGACCAAAATTGTACACCATACTCCAGAATTGGTCTTACCAATGCCTTGTACAATTTTAACATTACTTCCCTACTCCTATATTCAATGCTCTGATTTATAAAGGCCAGCACACCAAAGGCTTTCTTTACCACCCTATCTACATGCGATTCCACCTTCAGGGAACTATGCACAGTATCTTGCCTTGGATCCCATGTGATCTAACCTTCAAGAGCAATCTACCACAATGAACCTTGTCAAATGCTTTACTGAAGCCCATATAAATAACATCTACAGCTCTGCCATCAACAACCGTTTTGGTCACGTCTTCAAAAAACTCATTCAGATTTGTGAGACACGACCTCCCACATAATACCATGCTGATTATTCCTAATCAGGTCTTGTCCATCTAAATGCCTCTATTTCCTATCCCTCAGATTACCCACTAGTAATTTTCCAACTACAAATGTTAAGCTCACTTTCCTATAGTTCCCAGCATTTTCCCTGCAGCCCTTCTTGAATAAAGGCACAACATTTGCCATCCTCCAGTCTTCTGGCACCTCTCCTGTATTTAAAGATGATTCGTAAATTTCAACCAAGGCTCCTGCAATTTCCCTACTGGTTTCCCACGATGTCCTCGGATATATATGATCAAGCCCTGGAGATTCCTCTACCTTCATACGTGATATTACCTTCAGCACCTCTTCGACTGTAACACTGACTGCTCTCAAGACACTTCCATTGACTGCCTCAAGATCTTCCGTCCATCTGTCTTTCTCCTCGGTAAATACAGAGGAGAAATACTCATTGAAGACCTTGCCCATCTCCTGCGGCTCCACACAGAGTTGAGCGCTTTGATTCCTGAGGAGTCCCACTCTCTCTGTCTAGTTGCCCTTTTCCCCCTTATGTATTTATATCGTTTGCAAAATCTCTTGGGGTTGTCCTTAATGCTATCTATTAATTCTAATACCTGGGTGGAAAATAGAAGGGTCTCGACCGAAAACATCTCCCATTTCTTTTCAATGAAGATCCTGCCTATCCTGCTGAGTTCCTCCAGCAGTTTATGTCTATTTTCCATGGCAATTTTCTGTTGCTGAAAAGCCTGACTTGCAGGCCAGGTTGTTGTATCTGAAAGATTGATACGGAAAGAATGCCTCCTACCAGAAAACATGGTATACAATTTCAAGAGATACTTCCGTAACAAATGGTACATATTTGAGGAGTGAAACTGCATTGGACTGAAAGATAACAAGTTGGTGATGGGAAGCATACAAGGCAATATAACGGTACAGACTGGAATGACCATGTGCTGCAAAGGTTAAGGGACACATTGATCTAAAGTCACAGTCAATGCTGTTCATGCTCTGACTTGGGGAACAACTCAGTTGTTGGCAATGACAGCCAGTTTGCACTGATTTCCAAGTCATTCCTCAAAGGTGAAATCAAGGTATCTATATAAGCACTTATTGGTTGTATCAGGATGTCATACTCCATTTCAGAAATGTATTTGTGTAGGAAGGAACTGCAGATACTGGTTTAAAACAAAGATAGACACAAAAAAAGTCATACAGTCATAAGGTCAAGTGATAAGGTCGAGTGGAATTAGAGCATTCGGCCCATCAAGTCTACTCTGCCATTGAATCATGGCTGATCTATCTCTCCCTCCTAACCCAATTCTCCTGCCATCTCCCCATAACCTCTGACACCTGTACTAATCAAGAATCTACTGTATCTATCTCTGCCTTAAAAAGCTGTTGTAACTCTGCAGGACAGGCAGCATCTCTGGAGAGAAGGAATTTGTTTCTTCTCTCTCAATTCCTTCTCTCCATAGATGATGCCTGTCCTGCTGAGTTACTCCAGCTATTTGTCTATCTTCTGAAATTCATTTCATTGTGGAAGGACACAACAACATGACTATAAAATGTGACATAATATGATGCCATAACTCAGCTGGACAGGCAGCATCGCTGGAGAACATGGCTAAACTATATCTTGGGTCATGACTCATCTTCGGACTATAGAGTGTATTTGGCACTTCTGATCAGGGATACACTTTTGGGTAGAAAACTGCCTGCTGAAAAATGAACATTGCTCCTTGAGTCTGCTCTCTTCCTCCATCTTTTTCCAACTACTCCTACTCTCTCTTGTCAATCTCCTCACCTTCTCCCACAGGCAGATATGTTAAAATAAAAACATATTCACTGAGCACTAAATAGCAGATGTCCCTGAATTCAAACACCACTCGTGGAGCAGTGAAACCAGTTATTAAAATGCGCAGAGGTTAATTAGCAATTTGCAAATACAACCAACAACAAGTGGGAAGGGTAAGGCTGTTGAATGGTATACCTAAAGGGTATATGTTACCCATTACTGTCACAGGTGGCTTTGTGACCTTATCTAGTGAGTTGGTATGTGAAGTGGACATTTTTAATGGGCTAAGAGTAGTTTTGACTGCTATCGTTCTCCAGCGATTTACTGCTCGTAAGGCAGGGCTTGTCCATTTGTGTGAAGCTGGTCCATCCCACGAGTGAGCAATCTATGGATGTAAAACCAGTGAGTAGCAACAGTTTCTCTTGATGCAGGTAAGGCCTGGCGATCAATTCATGTTGGTCCAGGATATTCCTCAATTGCAAAATGGCCTCTTAATTCTTCCTATTATATTAAAAAATAAATTACTTTGTATTCAATTTATTTGCATTTTATGTTTTTGAAGCACTGGGATAATAGGCAGCCATTCAATAAACCCATGTAGCTAAATGTCCCCTTCTACTAAGCTACAGCAAAAGGGTAAGACATTTGAATTATCAGGGAACCTAACTAGCAGATTACACAATTTAAAAGTCCCTATAAGCCCCAGCTTGTGGTAATGCTGCAGTCTGTGCTGTGGTGACAATCAAGCACAACATTTCACCAGAAGGCTTTCAATTCTAAATGTTAATTGCACATCAGCAATTCCTAAAGGAGAAATCGGCTGGAGGCTGTACCATGCCGCTGTTTTATAATGAATACGTCATTTAGTAACTGAGCCAAGAAAGAAATGTAATTTCTACAGATTTCAATTAAGTGGTAATAATCTTGAATGTGCGCATTATTTCACAGCTGACATTACCAAGCATTGGGAAGATAATTTTACACAGTGCTGTTGAAACCTCTACATGCTACGCCTTCATATTTTACACTCCCTGTTAAGTCTAACTTCTGATGTGTAATATTATTTGGACTGTGGTTTATTAATTCACGTAACTTATTGCTGATAGGCAATTGAAAAAAAATCCAACATCTTATGGTTAAACTTAGTTAAAATCTTAGTTACACCTTATTATCCATGAACTAGTTATTACCCAGAGGTTTTGATCTTACAACCAATTTGGAGAATCTTAAGCAAAGCTAATTGCAAAATAACGATTCCTATTTAATTATAATGTATTATTTCCTTTTAATTAACATTTATCTTTAATTGTATATTAAAATCCTCCTTCCGCATAATGAAAAGTTCTCCTCTTTTAGCTTTTATTTAATGTATCACTTTATTACAATATAATAGTAAGATTAAACGAGAACTTACCAGTTTGAAGTTTGATCGTTATTTTATGAGGAATTACGATGAGTGCTTACGTGAAGGAGGTCTTCCCCACGCATGCGCATCAATCTTCAAAGCAGCGGTGTGAAATCACAGAGAAGAGTTGTTGAACTAAAATAGTAAGATTAGAGTTGACTAGAACTTACAGAAAGATTGTTATGTTACGAGGGTCGGGAGTGGAGGGCACATAATCGCTCATCGTAACTCCTCATAAAATAACGATCAAACTTCAAACTGGTAAGTTCTCGTTTAATCTTACTCTTTGACTTCGGAGTCACATGAGTGACTACTTGAAGATTTTGAAGCTCTGTGATTTCATGCCGAGGAACGAGTCCACGCGTCACAACTGCATCAATTGACTAGGACGAGTGAGAAAAATTAATGCATTCAAACATGACATGGTTAAACAATACTGATGCTTTAATAACAAAAAGAAATTAACAGTGACCCCTCTCACCCAGGGGGAAACTGTGAAACAGATCTTAAAACATAATCAGCAAAAATCCCCGGTCTGGCGATAGGCTTATTATAAAACCTTTGGTACGTCCACTCATTCGACCATCCTGCAGCCGCCAGAATGTGGTCAAGAGGGACATCCATATCCCTTGCAGCTGATGTTAATGCAGCCCTGGTGGAATGAGGTTCAAAAGGGGTCCATGTCCACTCGTGCACACGCCAGAACGTGTTTAATCCATCTTGAGATGGTCTGCACCATAACCTTTTTATGAGGTTTGGTATAACTAACAAAGAAGGAGTTCCGAGCGCCTCAGGCTCTTAATGACCTTTATGTATTGAATTATGTGTGACACTACACACACTTGTGGATTTGAGGGGTATGCCATAAAACTCGATTTGAGCCCCTGTGTCCCTGGCCTGCTCTGCTTAATGAGGTCATGAAAAAAAAGTGATGTTATTATAAGATGTACCCATACTGGCCAGTATGAGTTTTTGTAATGTCTGGACCCGTTGTGCTGAGGCAAGCGCTATGAGCATGACTACTTTGAGTGTAAGATGGTGCAGAGACAGAGATGAAGCTGGTGCCCACTGACGGAGCAGCTTGCTCACTCCCATATATGTTATGGGCTAAAGGGTGAGATCCTACCGTGTGGTTCGCTGACCCCAGCCATAAATGATTTGACAAAACACTCCGGGCACTGTTAATGACACTGTAACTGAGCTTGTTATCATGAAAAAGTGACGAAAGAAATTCCAAAACATCCGTAATAGAAGCTGTGTCATATGAAATATTAGAGCGTGAACAGTACATCTCCCATTTCCTTATGTGAGTGATGTACTGTTTCTGTGTGCTCTTCCTCCAGGCCGCAGTGATGACATCTATGGTACGCTCTGAAAGCCCGAGCCCCAGGAACAGTCTCCACAGAATCTGCAAACCAATAAATTTATACGGTCATGAAGAGGGTGGCTTTCCCCTGTCACCGGGTGTACCAGCAGATTTCTGCTCTTCGGCACTGCCATAAAAGGCTGTGTAATTAAAGCTAGAACCAGAGGGAACCAATGCTGAGTAGGCCAGTCTGGTACTACCAATATGCCAGAGGCGGCGTTTTGCTCGATTTTGGCCAAACATCGACTAATGAGGCAGAATGAGGGTAAAACATACACAAATTTCCCACCCCAGTGTAGCGAGAATGCATCTACTGCTACTGCCCCTGGGTCTGGCTCCCATGACACGTTAAATTAACTGATGATTAAGCCTGGAAGCAAACAGATTAATGTCCAGTACACCATAACGAAGGACAATGTCATTAAACACTTCATGATTTAACATCCATTCTTTGTTGTCATTGAACTCTCGTGACTGGTGTGTGCCACCGTGTTATATCTACCTGGTAAATAGATAGCTGAAACCCAGATGTTTCTTGCAATACACCAGTGCCAGATGAGATTAGACAAATTATCACAGGATACAGACTTACTTCCATCCATGTGATTAATGTACGCTACTGCTGTAGTGTTGTCAATCTGAAGTTGGGCATGCACATGATGCATGTTGGTACAAAAAGCCTTTAACCCATAGAATGTTCCTAACAACTCTAAGTAGTTAATACAGTGTGACTGAAACATCGATGATTCCTGCAGATCCCATCTGCCACCGCAGCTTGAGATGGTATCGGTAGCACCCCACCCTAACGCGCTGGCATCAGTCTGCAGGATAACTGATGGTGTATTGACTAAAATAGTACTAGAACAACACTGAATATTGGTAACCCACCATTGTAACTCAGCCAGGGCTTCAGCTGGCAATTGCATGGGTCTATCGAAACGGCCTCTATGAAGCTTGAGTGCCTGTTCCTTTGCACGCTGTACGTTTTGGTAGTGCAAAGGCTCGAACTGAGCAGCTGGGAAAGCAGCCACTAATTTTCAAATTATGCTAGCCACATGTCTAATAGAAGGTCGATTATTAAGAATGAGTTTCCTGCAGGCTTCAATTTAATTGCTTGCTCCAAGGCAGAGTCACTGGCATGTGTCCTGAGTTAATGGTGAATCCCAAATAGCCAATTATCATAGATGGCACCAACCAGAATTAGACTTAACTGGATGGATTAAGAACCCCAGTTTATAAAAAAAAAAAACAACTTTGTAGCTGACACAGATAATTCAGCTAATTCCAAAGTCCTCTCAATGACTAAGCTGTAGTCCAAATATGCCATGACTATATGATTCTGTGCCCTGAGTAGCCCCAGGACTGGTTTTAGCAATTTAGTGAATAGTCTGGGGGCTGAGGTTAATCTATTAGGCACTGCTTTAAACCACCATAACTTCTCCATCCAATTAAACTTCAAAAATCTCCTGTGATCTTCATGAATGGCCACTGAATAGTAAGCATCTTTGAGGTCAATGTTCGCCTTGTAGCATCCCTTGGAAAACAGTTGTTTGGCAGTGACAAAAGTTTCGATTTTGAAGTGTTTATACTGCACAAAGGTGTTAAGCTCTGTCAAATCAAGGATCATTCGACATCCTCCTTCCATCTTTTGCCTAGTAAATATGTTGGACACAAACTGATGAGGCTCACGACTCGACCTGTCAATTACCCCATTCTGGAACAAAGACTGAAGTTCTCCTTGTGCACTCATACACTCCTGATGTGAAAACACAAAAGTGCGGCTAGGTGTATGCTGAGTGGGTGGAGGCGAATCAGAAATGAACTCACTTTGGAAACCTTGTATACTCTGCAGTATAAACTTGTAATTGATCGTTTGCAGGCTCACTTACCTTAGTGGTTACCGGCGGTATGGTCTCTGCTTCTGCCGCTGCGGTCTGGGGGGAAGGGATGTTGGAGGACGCCATCCCCACATCTTGAACATGGCCTGGCTTGGGTCTTGCCCTAAAAAAGGCTTCTGTGCCTGTTGCTTGAAACCACGTCCACCATATCCGATGAACAATTTGGTATGGAGAGGAGGGTAGGGGTACAGTCACCGGAAAGATGATACCTTAGGAGGTGCCTTCATGAGGCCAACAGTTTTTGCCTCCTCATCGAGCTCTTTTACCTGTTTAGACAGGTCTTCTCCGAACAGGAGGTTTGGGGGTTGCACATTCCGCTGCTTGCACAGCCCAGCAAATTTAGGGTTTAGAGCAGGACGGATGGCATTCTTCCTGAGGCAATTGATTTCAAAATGTGCATTGCACATTAATGCCATCGCATCCTGCTGAGTATCAGAGAGGGGCACCCCATCCACTGACCTGGCAAAGGGCATGATGCCTGAGGCAAGTAGCCTGAGTTTTTTTTTAATTTTTACCTCTTGGGCTCTGACGCCCCCTCCAATGTGTCCCCAGATAGATTGGTTTACAATCGGGACACCAAGTGGGGCACAGTTCAGTGGAGTATGATATTTGGCAATTGTATCCTCCATCATTTCGTCTTGGAGTTGATGGGAGGCCAGATAATTTATGCTCACGGCGAGCTCTTCTTCTTATGGTTCCCCTGTTAGGGCAGCGATAGCAAATCTGGATGCCATTGGGGGTACATCCGATGTTTGCCCCTCATGCCATGAAGCATGCTGCTTAACTGTGCCTACGTATTCTGTGTCAGTCTAACACTGACCTCGTACGCTCCCCTCATCAGAGAGGGAGATATTCTGCAGCCCTGACACAGGTGCTGCTGCCTCAGGTTCTCTGTAATCCCCATCTCCGATAGCTCCTTCCTATGGAGCATATCACTCTGGAGTAACCTCTCCACTTCTCCATGTGGACCAGGCTGCTATTAACGCTGCCCATAGAAGAAGGGAAATGTTCCACCTGGCACGAGTCCAGGGCCCTCACAGACTTTCTGGTGGCTTTCCTCCCCCATGGAGTAGCCAAAGCACTTTCTGGCAGCACCAAGTCTGTAGCGGCTGGCTGCTCTGCCAGAGGCCCTGAAGGCGAATTCGGCGGCCACCCGCTGCCCGCAGTCCCACGGTCTTCTGCAGCCGGTTTGTCACAGCCTGCCATTTTACCTTGAACATGTTCTCCCGAAGTCCGATGCTGAAAGGTAAGCAAAAAAAACCCGAACCGGGAGCAACGACCTCAGCTAAGTTATGAACACTTACCTGAGCGTTTAAACTTACCGCTGGAAGTAGCCAGTCAGTCGTTGCGCAATGCATCAGACATAATGATGCCTGCGTGGGGACAGCCTTCTTCACGTAGTCACTCACGTGACGCCGAAGTAAAATGGTCTGCATGACTTATTAAAGCCAATATTAACTTATCCGTCTTAAAAAACCTAAAAGCCATTCACATCATCTTATTTTAAAGAGTATCTTACAAAACATGCACGATTTTGTTGAGAACATTGATTCCGTCATGCTTTAACTTTAATTACTAATTAAAATGTAACAAAATTCTTTATGCATTATGTACCATTGCCAAGTTATCATTTTTGATAAGTATTTATATCAGGTTGGATTATCTTTGTAGGTTTATAACAGTGTTGATGTGGGGTGGAAGATTGCAACCATCACGTGGTCCGACCCGTTTCGACTAATGCAATCAACTCGACATGCACAAATGGAAGATTTTACTTCGGAGTCACGTGAGTGACTACGTGAATAGAAGCCCGTACAGCCGTTGGTGCGTCATGACGTCAGACGCTGGTGCAGTCGGGAACGGTTGGAGCAGCAGCGCTCCTCCGAGCGGTAAGTTTAAAGAGGTTACACGAAAAACTGGAGAATTCAGCGGGTGCAGCAGCATCTAAGGAGCGAAAGAGATGGGCGACGTTTCAGGTCGAGACCCTTCTTCAGACTTCACCCTCCATTCTCCAGCATCTGCAGTTTCATTAACAAGTTTAAACGGAGGTAAGGTTTGTTGAAATACTTTACCACAGGTCATTTTCTGCGACGGTTGGGAGTAGATATGTTGCAGAAAGGGAAGAAGGTGTCGGCGAGGCGCTCCGGGGGTAGAAAGAAGAGTGACCAGGAGAGTGTTGAGGATGGAGGCCCGTCTGGTACACCTGGTCCGGTGCTGGCTACACAGCCAGTGGTTGCGGACCCACTGCCGGGGGGCAGTGGAGGCTTGCACAGTAGGGTGGAAGGCCACTGGCAAGTCTCTGTGGCCCGTAGATGAGTCGGGCCTGGAGGTTATACCCTCCATAGGAGAGTCCGTTTGCTCACGGCTCTCCCACGTCGAGATTCTATTACAAAAGAATGCTCGACAGGGACCAGCTCCGTGAGGAGGAGTGGTGCCCAAGCCAGGCTGATGGAGAGCTTGTGCTAGCAGCACCTGTTTCAGGGCTGCAGAACTATCCTGCCTGTGAGGAGGATGTTCCAGCTCCTTGAGGAGGAGTGGTGCCCAAGCCAGGCTGATGGAGAGCTTGTGCTAGCAGCACCTGTTTCAGGGCTGCAGAACTATCCTGCCTGTGAGGAGGATGTTCTATCAGGGCCGTTTGCTGACACTGTTTCTATGCTGGGGGAGAGCAAGGTGTTCGGTTGGAGGTAATTCCGAACATTGCTGGGAAGTTTGCTGAGTGTAGAGAGGCAGGAAAGGCGATTGATGTAGAATTGGCCGAAGCCATTCAGTATATGCTAAAAACTCCCACCAGTTACAGGAGCTAGCTATGGATGAAGTAGCAAAAAACTATAAAGCTCCTGTTAATTGTGATCTCCTGAAGGTACCGGTGGTTAATCACCAAATTTGCATAGATGGGTTTGCCTGCTAGGGCCCAGGAGATGAAGTTTTTAAAAAGTGCTTAAACTGTTGTAAGCAGGTATTACAGCTGTGGTGAAAGTTATTGATACAAATGATATGGTTGAAGCACACCAGGATGAACTGGGACTCCTTTGTAATGCATTTTGAAATTAATAATGTCGGGAGGGCCACTATTAGGCCAGTGCTAACCCGAATTTGGCAAATTGTGCAAACCGACCAGTGTACCACCACGAAATCTGTTGTTTGGTGGTAACCTTGCAAAAAGGGTCAAAGACTGTTATGAGGTTGTTAACCATGGCCCTCATTAAGCCAGCTGGAAGCAAGGCAAAAAAGGTTCTCTACAAGAAGTCGAGGACAACAAGGCCGCAAGGAAAGATGCTGGTAAGGAATATAACATTTGACAGACGATGAATTAACTGATGTTCCTGTTCAAATTGGGGAAGGTTAAAATTGTTCTCAAACAATGGCAGCAGTTGACATCAGATTTGTTCATACTTAGTGTATTGAAGGGGTGAAAAATTGGATTTTACTATGACAGTCCACCTAATCAACATTTTCCTAGTCGTAAACTTATTTTTCAGATGAGGAAAATGTGCTTATTCAAGCAGAGATTCAGTCGTTACATAAGAAGGGGTAATTGAGCCTTCTGTCTATCAAAGTCAACAATTTCTGTCAAGTATATTTCCCAGATCTAAAAAGACTGGGGGATGTAGAATTATTCTGGATTTATCGAATTTGAAAAAATTTGTTTGTTATAGGCATTTCAAAAAGGAGAACTTTACCACGGGCAAACATCTAGTGTCCAAAGGGTATTATATGGCAACCATTGATTTAAAGAATGCGTATTACGCAGTGTCTATTCATGGTGATGATAGAAGATATTTGAAATTTATTTGGATGACTGAGCTGTGGCAATTCAGGACATTGCCGAATGGATTAACTTCAGCTCCTAGATTATTTCTAAATTGGTAAAACCTGTGTTAGCATTGCTTAGAGCTCAGGGGCATGTGGTAATGGCCTATTTAGATGATATTCTGATTGTTGGAAAGACTCATGCTGAAACTCAATCATCAGTTTCAGTTGTTAAAATCACTTTTGAACAAATGGGATTTGTTATTCACCCAGATAAATCTAAATTATCACCAGTCCAAATTATTGATTATCTGGGATTTACCATTAATTCCAATCACATGTTGGTAACTTTGCCCAGGGATAAATTGAATCAGTTAATTGAGTACTGTGTTTAATCTCGTTGGAGAACAACGGCCTTTGATTAGACAAGTAGCCAGTTTTATTGGGAAGTTGTTGCAGCCTTTCCAGCTGTGCAGTATTGTCCTCTGCATTATCAACAATTACAACCATCAAAGGAACAGGCACTGAGAATACAAAGGGGCTATTTTTGATAAGCCTATGCAGTTGTCAGTTGGGGCGATTGCTGACATACAATGGTGGATAGTACATGTTTCAAAAAATTTAAGGAAGGTTTCGTGGAATCACCGTCACTGATATTACAGACTGATGTGAGTGCACTGGGTTGGGGTGCAACAGATATGTCTTCTAGTTGTGGAGGCAGATGGAATGTGGATGAGACATCGCTTCCTCAATTAAGAGGGATTGATTATTTAGAGTTGTTGGGCACCTGGTATGGGCTCAAAGCTTATTGTTCTACAAGGAGGGATCTGCATGTGCAGCTCAGATTCACAACACCACAGCAGTGGCATATGTAAACCACATGGGTGGAGTTAAGTCACAGTCTTGTGATAGACTGGCTAACCAGATTTGGAGCTGGTGTATTGACCAAAATATCTGGCTTTCAGCACTTTATTTGCCAGGAAGAGGTCACGTCAGTTTAATGACAGCATTGAATGGATGTTAAATCAGGATGTGTTTAACCAAATGATTGATCAGTATGCATTGCCAGATATTGACTTGTTTGCATCTCGATTAAATCATCAGTTACCTAGATATGTTTCATGGTAACCAGATACTGGGCAGTAGCAGTGGATGCATTTTCGCTGCATTGGGGGAGGAATGTTTGTGTATGTATTTCCTTCATTCTGTCTCATCAGCAGATGTTTGCAAAAGATCAAGGAGGACTCCGCTTCAGGGGTATTGGTAGTGCCAGATTTGCCTACACGAGCATGGTTTCCCGTTGTATTACAAATGGCTAGGGAGCCTTACATGCTTATGCCCAAGAATAAAATTCTACTGGTAAATCCAGTCACTGGGGATCAACATCCTTTTATAGGATCGTATTGATCTGTTAATTTGCAGATTTTAAGGAGGCCATACCTGGGGAGAGGACTGTCTCATCGGACGGTGGATGTCCTCACGTCGGCCTGCAGGGATAGTACACAGCAGCAATATATCACCTATATAAGGAAGTGGGAGCAAATCTGCCTACAGCAGGATATTGTATATCACACGGCAGGGATCACGGATGTATTGGAGTTTGTCAACTCTTTATTTTGACCAAACAATTAAGTTACAGTGCAATTAATTCAGCCAGAAGTGCTCTGTCTTCTTATTTACCTATGAATGCAGAATTGCATACAGTAGGGACACATCCGTTAGTTCACGATTCATGAAGGGAGTTTTCAATTCTAATCCTCCTAAACTCAGGTATGCCGGTATTTGGAATGTGAGTGAGGTTTTTATGCTTCTTCGCCAGTGGGCTCCGGTTACAAGCCTATCTATAGCCAAATTAACTATGAAGGTGGTCATGCTTCTGGTGTTGGTTTCAGCCCAACGTGTACAAACATTGCAAAAGCTACGGCTAGATAGAATGCATGTGTCGGCTGATGCCATTATATTTTATGTCTATGATTTGCTTAAACATAATAAAAGAGGCATGACAGGATGTAAGATTGTGTTTTCAGCATACCCCGCAGATGATCGCTTCTGTATAGTCTCACATTGAGATTACTAAACCTCTGAGAGGAACAGTGTTGGCTTTGTTTATTAGTCACAAAAAACCACACAGTAAGGTGTCGGTGCAAACGATTTCAAGGTCCTCGCGGCCGCAGGATGGTCCAGTGAGCTAACTTTTCAGAGGTTTTGTCACAAGCCGATTTCAAGGCTCGGGGTGTTTGCTGATTCTGGTGTCAGTACTGTTACATTTTTCCCCTGAGTTAGAGGGGTTTGGTATGATTTGTTTGTAAATAAACTGTTATTTCATTTAACAAATGTATTACTGATGCATGATTGATTGTTAACGACTTTTGAGTCAATCCAAGCAGTGTGAACGTCGGATTTGAGTCTGCGGCGTGAATTCACAGTGCTTTGAAGTCTTCACGTAGTCACTCATGTGACTCCGAAGTAAAATAGTAAGATTAAACGAGAACTTACCAGTTTGAAGTTTGATCTTTATTTTATGAGGAGTCGAGTTGAGGGACTACGTGCCCTCCGCTCCCACCCTCATAGATCTCATCTGGTAGTTCTAGTTTTATCATCTTACCGTTATACTTCGGTCATTGTTAGCTGTGAATTCATTCCGCTGCTTTGAAGATTGACGCACCAACGGCTGTACGGGCTTCTATTCACGTAGTCCCTCAACTCGACTCCTCATAAAATAAAGATCAAACTTCAAACTGGTAAGTTCTCGTTTAATCTTACTATCAAATAGAACAAGTTGTCCTACAACTTTAGGCTGTGCACGCCACACGAAAGAAGAAGTGTTGATGTCCAACAGAGACCACTTTCACTAGTTCCCCTAGCCAATTGTTCAATGTTGTTGCCAAGCATTTTCTAATCAACTGTAGCAATTGTAGCAATATATAGTTAACCCTGTGCTACATCTCTCCATTAAAGTTTTCAGCACTTTAACCCTGGTGAAAAGTATCATCTGACTGTATCAAATGGTTGAAATGGTGCCAGTGGACAGCAAACCTATAATGGAGGTCAATCATTACTTCTTCCATTAAGTTAAATAATACTGGCTATGGTGGAAGTCCTACTTTTCTTTTCTGCACATCTCCAAATGATTAATTTATACCTAGATGATGTATTATGTCTATACTTAGCCAATGGGTGGACAAATATAAACAAAAGGAGTAGTTATTTGGCTCTTAAAGTCTGCTACCCAACTATCTAATTTCTCCTTATACTGCTATTTCTTGAAACCACTTTGGTTCTTCAGTGTTCGCCCTCTATTGCAAGAGTGTCCATTCTTTGGTAAAAAGACTAACATATTTCATAATATTACAGATACAATAAGACTTCCTCGTTCCCACATTCAAACCCTCTCTTATACCAGGTAACATATCATTTCCTTTGGTCTATGACAATTGCTCCTGCATGTTAGTAATTTGTGTCCATGCAGCATTTGTCCATTTAACCATCATTAATACCCAATCTCTCAATATTTAACATATTCAACTTTTGTGGTTATGTAATGGATTACCTTATATTTATTCCACATTACATTCCATCAGCCATGTTTTCACCCACAAACTCAGCTTGTCCGCCTCACCTTGACAAGTCTTTCCATCCTCCTCCTCCCATCTTGTTTTGTCAACTTGGAAATTTGACATTTGCCCTCCTCAGCCTTATCATTTATATAGTTCGCAGATAGTTAAGGCCCAAACATCGATGCCTGCAGCATCCCATTATTCAAGTCTGTCAACTTGTGAAGAATCCATTCATTCCCACTCTGCTTTCAGTGCAATAACTAATTCTCAATCTGTGCCACTCTATTACCCTCAATTCTACAGTACGTGATTGAACCATGTTGGCTAATCTTATCTGTGTAACCTTATTGTACGCATACCTTCCAAAAATCTAAATGCACCACATCCATCTGGTCCCCTTTCCTAATCTATTAATCCTCAAAGAATTTGTGAAGATTAGTCACACCTGACATACCTTTCATAAAATCATGTACTCTGCTCAATTCTATTACTTTCTTATTATATTTTTTCATTAGATTCCAACATTTTCTTTACCGGTGTAGAAAGGAACTGCAGATGCTGGTATATACCAAAGATAAACACAAAGTGTCTTAGGTCAGGTAACATCTCTGGAGAAAATGGATGGACATAAAGTCATAAGGTCATAAGGAATAGGAGTAGAATTAGACCATTCGGCCCATTACCACTAGGGTCGCTGCATTGACGGCAGCCTCTGCCTACAGCCTGTTTGTTTTTCAATTTTTTAAAAAAAACTTTTTAGTCTGTTTAAAGTCTGTTTTGTGGGAATCTTTGACTTTTTTATGTGGGGGAGGGGGGCAGGGTAAGGGGGAAACTGTTTCCCAGTCACTTCCTGGCGGGGTCACGACTATTTCTCCAAGTCGCGTCCTCGCCCCCCTCCCTCGCGACCTACCACCTGGATCGGAGCGGCAGTTCCTGCCAGGGACCTAAACCGGACCAGACCTACAACAGCAGCGGCGCAGCGCTGAATTCACCGTGGAGCGGGCGATGCCTACCTGGATCACCGTTTGGAACTCCGGAGCATTGGGCCACTGCTCCAACATTGTGGAGCTGCGGTTTGGGAGAACTCCAGTGCGGCCAGCGCTGAACAACATCACGGAGTCCTGGGGCCCTTTGCCGAGGGCCGCCAGCGTTGAATCGGCCTGCGGACTTTGGGAGCCACGGACTCCGGTAGGAGGTGGCCAACTCTGATGTCCAGGCCGCAGAGGAGGTCCCCCAGCCCCGATGCCGGACCTACATCACCCCGGCGAGTGGGCCTGAACATCAGGCCTCCCGTAGTGGCGACTGTGGAGGGCTCGGGGAGGACCCGTCCACGGGTGAACGTTGGGGAACATTAGAGGAAGAGACTGACTTTGGTGACTTCCCTCACAGTGGGAAACTTTGATTCTGCTGTGTGGGGATGTTTTATGTTTAACTCTATCGTGTGTTGTGTTCTTTATTTTTATTGTATGGCTGTATGGTTATCTCATATCACTGTGCCAACTGGCACATGTGACAAATAAATGTATAACATATAACATATAACAAATACAGCACGGAAACAGGCCCTCTCGGCCCTTCCAGTCCGTGCCGAACATTTATTTACCCCTAGTCTCATCTACCTGCACTCAGACCATACCCCTCCATTCCCTTCCCGTCCATATACCTATCAACTTTACCTTTAAATGTTAAAATCGATCCTGCCTCCACCACTTCTGCTGGAAGCTCATTCCACACAGCCACCACTCTCTGAGTAAAGAAGTTCCCCCTCATGTTACCCCTAAACTTCTGTCCCTTAATTCTCATGTCATGCCTTCTTGTTTGAATCTTCCCTACCCTCAATGGGAAAAGCTTATCCACGTCAACTCTGTCTATCCCTTTCATCATTTTAAAGACCTCGATCAAGTCTCCCCTTAACCTTCTGCACTCCAAAGAATAAAGACATAACTTGTTCAACCTTTCTCTGGAACTTAGTTGCTGGAACCCAGGCAACATTCTAGTGAATCTCTGTACTCTCTCTATTTTGTTGACATCCTTCCTATAATTAGGCGACCAAAATTGTACACCATACTCCAGAATTGGTCTCACCAATGCCTTGTACAATTTTAACATTACTTCCCTACTCCTATATTTAATGCACTGATTTATAAAGGCCAGCGCACCAAAAGCTTTCTTTACCACCCTATCTACATACGATTCCACCTTCAGGGAACTATGCACAGTTATTCCTAGATCCCTCTGTTCCACAGCATTCCTCAATTCCCTACCATTTACCATGTACGTCCTATTTTGATTTGTCCTGCCAAGATGTAGCACTTCACACTTATCAGCATTAAACTCCATCTGCCACCTTTCAGCCCACTCTTCCAAATGGCCCAAATCTCTCTGTAGACTTTGAAAATCTACTTCCTTATCCACAACACCACCTATCTTAGTATAATCTGCACACTTACTTATCCAATTTTCCACCCCATCATCCAGATCATTGATGTACATGACAAACAACAGTGGACCCAACACAGATCCCTGAGGCGCCCCACAAGTATCTTGTATCTTCTATGAAGTTTCGGGTTGGGAGAAGGGTTCCGACCCGATATGTCACCCAACCTTTCCCTCCAGAGATGCTGCTGATCCGCTGAGTTACTCCATCACTTTGTGTCTATTTTCTTTCCTCCTTTCTTAAATAGTCACTGTCTCCTATTTATTTGCATATAAAGTTTTACGCCAAATTGGTACCAACTAGAGTATACGTAATTGTGTCCTAATCAGCGTCATGAGGATTATCTGCTTTTAGACTAAAAGCTGAAAATGCTGAAAATACTCTACAAGTCAGGCCACATCTGTGGAAGTGAAATGGAGTTAACAAATTCAGGTTGTCTCAACTGCAGTGTTTCTGCACTGTTTAGATGGAAAGAAGACTACGCCAGAGGAGGTTTAATATTAAAGTGAAATTCCACCATCATCTGAATCCTTTACATATCTCATATGCACAGATGCATGCACAATAAATACATGTGCAAATATAAGGGAAGACATTATTAGAAAATATTTATTGTTGTCGCTGTTGTGTTCAATATGCTTGTGCAGCTGCAGCATGTTAGAATGTCATTGTTCCAGTTCATTTCTAGTGCGTATGACAAATAAAAGGTCTTGAACACTTGATAAGGAGAGAATACTATCTTTTCAATAAATATCCATATCACAATATACTATGATTAACAATATCAACCAAGTATGCATGGCAGACATGAGTATTTCCCCGCATTTGTTTTACGGTAAATATCAAATTGTATTCACATTTGGATGCTTTCATAATTTTCGACATTCTACTGATTATCAGGAAAATTTTGCAATAGGAAAATCTCAGCAAAAAGTGGTAAAGTCAAGGGAATAGTACAATGAGTGCTTTAGTAAGCCTTGCAAAACTGTAATTGTCAAAGATTTACAGAAGAAGTAATCTTGAAACGTATATGGACCTAGTGTTATAATGTTAGCAGTGTACCTAAATTGAATTGAATGAAAAGATCATAATCATAATCGTAATTTATTTGACAAGTATGTTTTGCAACATACGAGGAATGTGATTTGCCACACAGCCATACCAAAAAAGCAACAAGACACACAACAGCATAACATTTGACAAACCACCACCACAGCAGCTCCTCCACATTCCCCACTGTGAATGCAGTGATATCTCCTGGTTCTAATGGAACATATTATGGCATGACTGCCAATTATTTCCGTCAAGCGCTTTACTTAACAATTTGTTGTTGTTTTTTAATATTGGCACAAATTGTTTGATTCCATGTTAATGATTTTTTTTCAGAGGAGTCCTCATATACAATGCCGACATATTATTCTAAGATTATTTGTTTAATTTCACACAAATATTTCAAGCTCTGTGGTAATTCGAAGTAGAGTTTCAGTTTAGTTTCTTCATTTCAATAAACATTAGAGTAGAAACAAATAGTAACGTAGTGCCAATGTTACTAGTCTAGTAATTCAAAGGCTTGGAGTAATAATTCAAAACCATGATTCAATTCCCATTATGGCAGGAGAGGAGTTCAAATTCAGTTAATTGAGTATAAAAGATGATGTGGCCTCAAGACCCATTTGGTTTACTAATGCTGTACAGGACATGCCCAGTTTGCGAAACCTGACATGTATAACCCACACATACTCATACTCAGAGATTTTGGCAGACCAGCGGGTTGGCTTGGCTGCTGCCAAGCTGCAGACCACTGCTCTTGACACTGGCTGGAATTTTACCACATTGAACCCAGGAGGAATTCCAGTTAACACGTTGAAGTCTATCATGAAGATGGGTCTTGACCTGAAACATCACCTATTCCCTTTCTCCAGAAATGCTGCCTGACCCGCTGAATTACTCCTACATTTTGGGTCTGTTTTAGGAGGTGGAAGGAGCATGTCATATTCACAGAGTGAGCCTCACCATCAAAAATGAGTTAGTCTAGCATCTCAGTGACTCTTCTGCAAACCTTGACCATTCACATCCCCCCAGCATGGTGCCACAGTCATTAATGTGGCATCATCTAACATGGAGCAGCATGACAATCCTTGAGGCTTTGTATGGGGCCTGGGAGAACTATGACTCTGATCTTGAAACACCCTGGTTTGCATTCCAGATTGACAGAAACTGATCCTTTGAGGTGATTTCAATTTGTGAGTGGGAAGAGGTACAACCCTCCACCAAGGTATGATCAGCAAGGAAAGCACAGGGCAGACTTACTCTTTCTCCATAGAATATGCTTGGAGTCCAGTCTCATCACAAACCCTTGTTTCATCAGAAGGTCCAGCATTAAACCTCACAGCAACACCACCTGTAACAAGCACCTTTAATTGTTAAGGCTATACCTTCAACAAAGCAAGGTGCCATAAAGACAGCTGCATTAACCATACCATCAAAATGTTCCATTGACCATTGGACTGACCACTTCCTGAGTTCATAAATTATAGGACCAGCATTAGGCCATTTGGCCCATCAAGTCCACTCTGCCATTCAATCACGGCCGATCTATCTTTCCCTCTATGGGGAAATAAATGGGATTATTTTCCATTCCTCAGAATGAGCAGGAAACTATCAATCTCCACCGTACAAATATCCATTGTCTAGGCCTCCACAGCCTTCTTTGGCATGTCTGCATATGTCCCTCCATCAACTAAGCCCCAAATCATCAACATCAATAGGAGCATTGTCAATATAAACTCACGTCCACTAAATGTTTCTGTGAAGAGGCTTTACTACCTAGAAGAGTCACAACTCGTTTGATGTGAACCAGGATATTGAGGATTATTAACTGGAGTGGCATTCTTGTATTAGAAACTCCATCTTTCCTCAAGAGAAAAGAAACAGTTCCAGAGGCACCTGAAGGCTAAGGGCCAGCACAGCTTCCACAACGGATGCTGGGTGGAAACAGTGCAGGAGATTCAGTGGTTCATTGAGGATTGGCATATGAATTCAGTGCTCTCATGGCCATCGGTGACCCCACATCACTGGGGGCGGCACAGTGGCAAAGCGGTAGAGTTACTACTTTACAGCCGCAGAGAAGCCAAGTTTTATCCTGACTACGGGTACTGTCTGTATGGAGTTTGTATGTTCTCTATGTGACCTCGTGTGTTTTCTCTGGGTGCTCCGGTTTAGTCCCACAATCCCAAGACGTAGAGGTTTGTAGGTTAATTGGGTTGTGTAAATTGGAAATTGTCCCTAGTGTGTAGGATACTGCGAGTGCACGGGGTGATCGCTGGTCAGCGTGGTCTTAATGGGCTGAAAGGTCTGTTTCCATGTTGTATCTCAAAAAAATCTAAATCACTGCGTGCCACGTATGGGGATGAATTCATCAATGACAGAAAGGAATGGAGCTAATCTTCAACATACTACACTCCAGAAACAAGGCTACCCATACTTCATACAAGGTTTGAGTTTGTGCATGTACTTAGGCTGAACTGACAGCCTTTGTTGATTTATTCGCTGAAGCATAAGAAAGTATGGGCTTCACCCTCAAAGTCCGCAAGTCAAGGGTCTTCTACCAGTTTGCAGAATAGCACTGAAAATAAGGGTTTATGGCATCCCCAACATCCATCCAACTTGCATCCAGTTGGCTCCATTGTGCAGGCATTATAGTGGACTTGCCTGACAACAAGCCCCAGAAATACCTGTGCAAGAGAAGGAAGGAGTATCTCACATCTCAAACTACCCACGCAGGCATCTCTGGACCCATCTGTGGAAGAGTTTGTCGTTCACCTCATCAGGCACCTCAGAAATCACAAAACCACAGTGAAGAAAGATCCTGATCTAAAACATCATAAATCCATGTTTTTTCAGAGATGCTGCCTGACATTTCAGCACTTTGAGTCTTTTCTTGCTACAAACCAAAATCATCCTTGGTCCCAAGGGTCTGGCTATGAAGAAGTCTGAAGAATTATTATAGAAAACGTGGTAACTAATTTGCACACATTACGGTCTCACAATTGGCTAAATAATAATGACAAGCTGTTTTTTTTAGTTCCTGATAGGAATGCTATGCTCTTTTAAAAAATGTGCTTCAGCCTCTCTTATGTCTGCAATGCTTATTCTCGTGGAGTTTAGGCAAATTTTCGAGAAAATCCTATTTATCCACAGTGCATGGAAAAGATAATATTTTATTTTAGTCAGCCTGTGTAGCGTAAATTTCAACGTTATGAATGTGCATGTTTTATTTTACCCACCTTTACTTTTCAAACAAGCTGATCTAATAAAATCAAAATTAGTCTCTAACAGCATAGGAGGCTAAAGATATGTCCTGTGGTTACAGGATGTAGAGATCACCTAAATTGTGGAGACAATAGACTGTTAAATAATAAAAGATTAATTGTTCACTTAATTAAACATTTTTTTTTCAAGATCTCACATTTAAACGGACTGAAATTCTAAAGAATATCTCAAATTTTATCAACAGTAATTCTACGTTAGATTTCAATTCTGTTTAACCTACCAGAAAATATTGCTTCACTGACCTTAGTTCATTACGGAACTTTCTTCATTTATTGCTCATGGAATTACTTAATTTATTTCACTAATGTTGCATGGTCTATAGGTGGTTTCTTCCTGATGACAATTCCAGATGTGCTGCATGCACTTGGTGCCCCAAGTCTCAAAAGAATGATCATCAAGCTATCTGCATGTGCTGAACACCTGCTGATATTAATAAAACATATTGCCGTTGTAACACAGAGCAAGCAAAATAAGTGTAAGGTCCTCTGCATGTTGCACCCATTCGCCAACAAAAGCTCCTCTTTGCTTTGCTTCTTTAAGTCTATTGCAATCAGTAACAACTTGAGGCAGGTTGTTCATTGCATCTTTGACCCATGCACATTATCAATTATCGGGCAGATTGATTGTATCATCATGTGTAGGAAAGAACAGCAGATGCTGGTTTAAATCAAAGGTAGTCAAAAAGTGCTGGAGAAACTCAGCAGGACAGGAAACATTTCTGGAGAGAAGGAATGGGTGACATTTCGGGACGAGACCCTTTTCAGACTGATGTCTGGGGAGTGGGCGGTACAGAGATAAGATGTAGCCCACTCTGCTGACATCAGTCTGAAGAAGGGTCTCAACCCAAAACAGCACCCATTCCTTCTCTCCAGAGATGCTGCCTGTCCTGTTGAGTTACTCCAGTATTTTGTTTTTTTTTTTTTTTTATTTTTTTATATTTTTTTATTGTAGAAACAGTATATACCAAGTACACTCTTATACGACATTGAGATTATACAATGTGTAAAATTATAACGTATTGATTATTAATTAGTACTATTTATGATAATTGTAGTATTATCCATTATACATTCCGTTATTATTTATTTTATATAATTGGGAGTATATGTAGTATATTCCTAATATAAGTAATACACTTAGATTTCTCAAATCATAGATATTCTTCTAATTACCAAATAGAAATCCCCGCTAATTTAACTACGTAGTACCTAATCTTAAACAACATTTTTTTTAATATTCATAATGTTATCAAATATTAATAATGTTTGTATTATTGTTAATTTTATATTTCATAGTTATTGTATAATTGAAAGTACATAGTTTTATATAATTACAAGTTTAAGACATCTATAATCTTTTTCATACAAACAGAAATAAGTGTGTACATAATAAAAATTTATATAGTATGTTTCTATAATTTTTTCCTTAATTAAAGATAGAGAGATAGAAAAAAGGAATAGAAAATAGAAAAGAAAGTGTGAAAAGTTTGATGGAGATTGAAGTATTACTAAGTAATCCAATCTTGGAGATACACTCATGATTTGTTATGTGTATTTCTTCATCCACTCAGATATTCAGGCCTCAGTCAAGTCCCTGCGCCGAACCGTTGTGACCCTGTAGATATTTAATATAGGGAGACCATATCTCCTTGAAGAGATCTAACCTGTCCATGAGGACAAGTCTCAATCTCTCCAAGTGAAGTGTCTCCGTCATTTCTGTATTCCACATTTTAATTGTTGGGGATACAGGGCCTTTCCAAAATTTTAATATTAATTTTTTTCCCAATTATTAAAGAATAGTCGATAAAAGTTCTATGATTCCTTGTAATTATTTGTTCCATTTCCGGTATTCCAAGTATGATTAACTTTGGGTCCATAAATCATAGTAATATTAATAACTTTCGAGATTATTTTGAATATTTCATTCCAATATTGTAAAATCTTCGTACAATTAGTAAATGAGTGTGACAGAGTTGCTTCCATGATTTGACATTTATCACATATAGGTGATAGTTTTGGAAATATATTATGTAGTTTAGATTTAGAATAATGTAATCTATGTAAGATTTTAAACTGTATAAGTGCATGTTTGGCGTTTAAAGAGGCAATAATGTATATGTTGTAGGCTTTCTTCCCATATTTCTGGACTTATTATTTGACTTAGTTCATTTTCCCAGCGCTGTCTATGTATTTCCGATGATGGGATATCACTTTCCAACAAAATATTATAAATGTATGATATCATTTTTTCTGTATTTGGGTGTTTATTCAAGCATTCATCTAAAATTTCACTCTTTCTATTTTCTAAGTTCTTGTGTATTTGCGGAAATATAGTTTCTGATTTGTAAATATCTGAAATATTCATTATTATGAAGCCCGTAAGTTTGTTGTAATTCTTGAAATGAAAGAAATGAATTATCCTTATAAAGATCCCCTATGTTTTAGAATTCCTTTATTTTTCCATTGTATAAAAGCTTTATCCATCATTGACGGTTTAAACGTAAAATTATTGGCAATTGTAAGAGCTAGCGGTATAAATTTTAGTTTTTAATGTTTTCTTTATTTGTTTCCAAATACGTATTCCACTTTCTATTATCAGATTTTCACTATAAGTTTTCTTAGGTACATTAATATTAGCAAATATTATAGAGCTAATTTCAAATGGAAAACAGTCTTCTCTTTCCATTTTTAACCAATTTGGTTTATTATCTATTTCTCCTAACCAAAAATTCATATTTCTAATATTAACTGCCCCAATAATAGAACATAAAATTTGGTAAAGCTAAGCCCCCGTTTATTTTTAGCTTTACATAAATGTTTTTTATTTATTCTATGATTTTTGTAGTCCCAAATAAAGTTAGTGACTATTGAGTCTACTTTTTTAAAGAAATTTTTAGAAAGATATATCGGGATTGATTGAAATAAATATAATAATTGTGGGAGGAAAATCATTTTTATTGCGTTTATTTTACCTAACATTGAGATAGGTAAGCTTTTCCAATATAAGATATTTTTATTTAATTTATTCAATAATAACGGGAAATTAGATTTTAAATAAAGAGTCAAATCTTTTTGTAACAAAAATACCAAGATATTTAATATTTTCATTTGTTATCTTGAAAGGAAATTGTTGTAATATCTGTAAATTATTCATGGTTATTGGCATAAGTTCACTTTTATTCCAATTGATGCTATATCCTGAAATTAAACCAAATTCCGTTATTAGTTTTAACAAATTACAGATACTTATTTCCGGTTTTGTAATATAAAGTAATATATCGTCCGCATATAACGAGATTTTATTCTTAGTATCTTTAGTATCGTATCCATATATTTCTGGATGTAGTCTTACCCTTTGAGCAAGGGGTTCGATTGCTAACGCAAACAGTAATGGTGATAAAGGACAGCCTTGTCTACAACCTCGAGATAAACTAAACTTAGTTGATAACATATAATTTGTTATTATTCTAGCTGTTGGATTTGCGTATAATAATTTAAATCCAAGTAGTAAACTTATCACCAAGCTTAAAGGCTTCCATCACCGAAAATAGATAAGGCCATTCCACCTGGTCAAAAGCTTTTTCTGCATCCAACGAGATGACTACTAAGTCTTTTTATCACTTCTTTTCGAGTATATAATATTAAATAACCGTCTTAAATTATATGAAGAATATCTTTTAGGTATAAATCCTGTTTGATCAGGATGAATTAATTCATTAACAATTTTGCTTAGTCTTTGTGCAAGAATTTTTGTTAAAATTTTTTGATCGGTATTTAATAAAGCAATTGCTCTATACGATCCTGGATCATCCAAATCTTTATTTATTTTGGGTATAAGTGTTATGATAGATTCGTTCAATGTGTCTGGTAATTTCTCTTGTATATATATCTGTTCATATAATGATTTTAAATATGGGACCATTTGGGGCATGAAAAATTTTATAAAATTCCGAGCCTATACCATCTGGTCCTGGAGTTTTACCATTTTTAAAGATTTAATAGATTCTTGGATTTCTTTTATTGAAATATCGGCATTTAAAAATTCTCTATTTTGTAAATCTAATTCTTTTAAGTTACATTACATTTAGAAAGGCATCTATTTCTGTTTTATTTACTGTTGTGTTACCAGTATACAAATTTTTATAATATTGCATAAATCTTTCATTAATATCCTTGGGTTGTATTAAATAATTCACCGTTTTGTGATTTAATCCTATGTATAATTTTTTCCGCTTCAATTTTCCTTAATTGTCGAGCCAATAGTTTTTGTGGTTTGTCTCCAAATTCAAACAACAATTGTTTAGTATGTTGGTAGTATTTTAAAACTTGATCAGTATATATTTTATTTAATTTATACTTCAATGTTACAATTTTATTATGTATTATTATATCTGATTTTGTTGCATTCTGTATATCTAATTGTTTGATCTCCCTTTCTAAGTCATGTTGTTCCTTCCGAATCTTCTTATTATGGAATGCTTGTGAAGAAATCATAATTCCTCGAAGATATGCTTTTAAATGTTTCCCATAATAAAGAGCGAGATATTTCTGGTTGATCATTTATTTCAAAAAACATCTTAATCTGAGTTTATGATGTATTCCTGAGTTGTTTTATTTTTTAAAATTTGTGGATTAAGTTTCCATTGTCCTAGATTTCCTGTTTTACCATTTATTTTAATTTTAAATGTTAATGGTGCGTGATCTGAAATTATAATATTATGATATTTGGATTCGTAAGTAAGTGAGATAAGCTTTGCATCTACTAGGAAGTAATCTATTCTTGAATAGGTTTTTATGTACTGGCGAGTAGAAGGAATATTCTCGACCAGTAGGATTTTCTGTTCTCCAAACATCTTTAATGTTAGACGTTTGAATGTATGCGTTTAATAAATCACTAGAGTGCGATTTAGTTTTCCTTTGTTTTGAAGATCTATCTAAATAAGGGTCTAATGTACAATTAAAATCTCCTCCAATTATCAAATTGTAGTGTGTTAATTCTGGAATATTATTAAGTACTTTCTTAAAGAATAAAGGACTATCAAAATTTGGACCATAGATGTTAACAAAAAATCATTTTTTCCCTATTTATTTTCTCCTATTACAATAATGTATCTGCCATCTTTATCAGATATAGTAGATATATGCTTAAATAAAGTACCTTTACGAAAATAATATTGCTAACGCCTCTGATTTGTGTGTAAAGGAAGAGTGGTATATTTTATCTATCCATTTAGCTTTCAGCCTATTTTCAGCGTCTTTCTTTAGGTGAGTTTCTTGAATGTAAATTACATCAGCTTTCATTGCCTTTAAGTGTGTCAATATTTTTCCTCTTTTTATTGGTTCATTGATACCTTTAACATTCCAACTGCAAAAGGTTAATCCCTCGTTCCCCATATTTCTTTTTAAATCCTGCATTTTAGATTTGTGGGAATCTAGAATAGGGTCCAAGGGTCCGCGCAGTAGACTTAACCTTACACCCGAACACCGAGTAGATGAATTTTAGATCTCTCTTATGTGCTTCACGAGTGTATCTCCATTGTTCCAGTATATAGCTCCATTCAAACTGAAAGATATAGTAAACATAAAAACATAATGAGAAGTGAATAAAAAGCTTAGAAAGGTGTATAAAGAATAGAAGAACTACAAATAAAATATTTGTAGTTTGTGAAAGCCAAGTTGTGTTGGCCATTAATCTAAAGGCTTCCGGCATTGATGTTATTAATTTAGCCAGCTCCTAATTTTAAGGAATTATTATTCCATAGTAATATTTTAACGGGAATATAGTATTAAAGAAATGAAAAGAGTGATATTAAACATCATAAAAGTATATATATCTAAGGTTAGTTTAAAAAAAAATCCAATTATAAGGCCACAGTTAAAGAAATTTTTTTTTTTTTAAATACAAAAAATAGAAGTCATTATTAAAAAAGGGAGAAATATATTGAGGGAGGGATATCCCCATATGTAACAGGACATAAGATATTAATTATTAGTAGTATTAGTTAGCGATGGTGCAGAGTCTTGGTTAATAACAGTCATAGTAATAATAAAAACCGCGTTATAATTTTAGTAGGTGTGTTATTTGTTTATGTTAGTTGTATATTATGAATAATTGTCAATGTTCGGTGAGCTTCTTCCAATCCGGGAAAACATTTCGTTCCATACGACATTGTCCATTCCTTCTGATTTCTTCTAATTCCATGTTGTCGTATAAAAGTTTCATAAAATGTTAAGAGACCGTACTAGGTCTTTAAAAATAGAAAAAGGCAGTATATTTGCTTGTAGATGGTTTTCAAGTGTCAAACTGCTTTGCAAATTCCATTGCTTCTGTTGGAGTCTTGAAAAAGTGTTCCACGTTGTTATAAGTAACTCTTAAGATGGCGGGTAATTCAGACCGTATCTCAAGTTTTCTACACCCCTCATAAGGTTTTTGGCTTCGTTAAACGCTTTTTCGTTTTCTGGCAACCTCTGGGGGATAGTCTCGATAGATACTGATTCTTTGTCCTTGAAACATCAGATTCTTTGTTCTCGAGGCTCTTCGCATAATGTCCTCGAGGGTGAAATCATATTGTAACTTGACAATGATTTGTCTTGGGGGGGCGTTTGTACTGGTCTGTCTTCTGCCGACTTGGTGTGCACGAGCTAAAACAGGCATATCATCCAAAGATAAAACAGCTTGCAGTAATTTAGCAGTGAATTCTCGAGTGTCTTCGTGTTTCTCTAAACCTTCAGGAATCCCTGCAATCCTCAAGTTCTGCCTTCTTTGATAGCCTTCCAGCTGCGTGCATTTATCTGTTACTTTGGATAACAACTCCAGTAGACGTTCTTGTTCTGTTATCAGCTTTGCTGTAGACACAGTACTAGCCTCCGCTATCTTTTCAAGGTTTTTAATGCCATCAACTTGTTGTTCGACCACTTTTGCAATAGGGTCAATCTTATGTTTAAAGTCTTTTTTAACATTTTCAAGTTTACCCTCCATCTTGCGTTCCAGGTTATTAATCATATCAATGATTTCATTCTTCAATATTTCTGATTCTTTCTTGAACTTATTATCAATTTGCGTCTTTGTATCTTTTTGAAATTCACACCATTGATTTTTCATCAAGTCCATCTGATTATTAATTTGAGATATTTCTTCCTTTATATCTTCCTGTATTACTTTCATTTCTTTCTTTATATCTTTCATTTCTGCCTTGAACTCACGTTTTAAATCACCATCTGATGAGAAATAAAAGTTTTCAAGTCCTCACCTCCTGTGTCTGCTTTCCTGGAAACGTCTTCCACGGAGCTGGCCCTACTCGAGTCCGAGGCTTCTCCCAGGCCTTCTCCCGGTCTCGCCCGGTTTTTTTTACCCTTCGTTTTCTCGGTAGGGCTCCGTGCCGTCATAATTCGTCGCAGGGGCTGATGACGTCAGCCGGTACCGTCGGTGTTGAGGCGGCAGACAGTGAAAGCAGTCGATCGGTAAGTACTTTTAAATCTGTTTAAATCCCCGTTTTTTGAAGAATTTTTGCGGAGCTGGCTGGTGCTGTGGCTTACTGCTCCATAGCGCCACCGGAAGTCTACTCCAGTATTTTGTGTCTACCTTCAATTGAATCATCATGTTTGGCTTCAAATATAAACCTCAATATTGAACCTTTGTTTGTGGAGTTCGAATTTGTTAAAGCAAATAGAAGCTTCCTTATAACATTATTGGTCCAAGCTACCTCACTTCCAGTTGATTCCTATCATACTGAAGCTAACCTCAACAATAGCAATAGTTTTAAAACTCAACATATTCAGAGACCACTGCTTGAGGGTGCAAAATTTACACAAAATTTACTAAGGCCTTGAATGGCGGTGCTGGCTCAAAGGCCCGAATGACCTACTCCTGCACCTATTTTTTATATTTCTGTTTCTATGTTTAGAGATTACAATATAGTATGCATATCATAAAAAAGCATTTGGTTGAAGAGTTTATATGCAGTTCTAAGCAGTAAGTGGAAATTACAAAGATGCTGCTCGACCTGCTGAGTTACTCCAACAATTTGTGTCTTTTTTGTAAACCAGCATCTGCAGTTCCTTGTTTCTAGTGGAAATGTCTATGTAGGCCATGGGCATTTTAACTGAAACATTTTCTGTTTCAAATAATCTTCATCGACTTAAGTATTCTTAAGCAACACCAAAGTGACATTGGGTGATATGAACCCATATAACCATATAACCATATAACAATTACAGCACGGAAACAGGCCCTCTCGGCCCTTCCAGTCCGTGCCAACCATTTGTTTTCCCCTAGTCCCATCTACCTGCACTCAGACCATACCCCTTCATTCCCTTCACGTCCATATACCTATCCATTTTACTTTTAAATGTTAAAATCGATCCTGCCTCCACCACTTCTGCTGGAAGCTCATTCCACACAGCCACCACCCTCTGAGTAAAGAAGTTCTCCCTCACGTTACCCCTAAACTTCTGTCCCTTAATTCTCATGTCATGCCCTCTTGTTTGAATCTTCCCTACCCTCAATGGGAAAAAAAAACGTATCCACGTCAACTCTGTCTATCCCTTTCATCATTTTAAAGACCTCAATCAAGTCCCCCCTTAACCTTCTGCGCTCCAAAGAATAAAGACCTAACTTGTTCAAAACCTTTCTCTGTAACATAGTTGCTGGAACCCTGGCAACATTCTAGTAAATCTCCTCTGTACTCTCTCTATTTTGTTGACATCCATCCTATAATTAGGCGACCAAAATTGTACACCATACTCCAGAATTGGTTTTCCAATGCCTTGTACAATTTTAACATGACTTCCCTACTCCTATATTCAATGCTCTGATTTATAAAGGCCAGCACACCAAAGGCTTTCTTTACCACCCTATCTACATGCGATTCCACCTTCAGGGAACTATGCACAGTTATTCCTAGATCCCTCTGTTCCACAGCATTCCTCAATTCCCTACCATTTACCATGTACATCCTATTTTGATTTGTCCTGCCAAGATGTAGCACTTCACACTTATCAGCATTAAACTCCATCTGCCATCTTTCAGCCCACTTTTCCAAATGGCCCAAATCTCTCTGTAGACTTGGAACATCTACTTCATTATCCACAACACCACCTATCTTAGTATCATCTGCATACTTATCCAATTTTCCACCCCATCATCCAGATCATTGATGTACATGACAAACAACAGTGGACCCAACACAGATCCCTGAGGCACCCCACTTGTCAAAGGCCTTACTGAAATCCATATAGACAACATCCACCGCTTTACCCTCATCAATTTCCCTAGTTACCACTTCAAAAAATTCAAGAAGGTTTGTCAAACATGACCTTCCAGGCACAAATCCATGTTGACTGTTCCTGATCAGACCCTGTTTATCCAGATGCTTATATATATTATCTCTAAGTATCCTTTCCATTAATTTGCCCACCACTGACATCAAACTAATAGGTCTATAATTGCTATGTTTATTCTTTGAACCCTTTTTAAACAATGGAACAACATGCGCTGTACGCCAATCCTCCGGCACTATTCCCGTTTCTAATGACATTTGAAATATTTCTGTCATAGCTCCTGCTATTTCTACACTAACATCCCTCAATGTCATAGGGAATATCCTGTCAGGACCTGGAGACTTATCCACTTTTATATTTTTCAGAAGTGTCAGTACTGCCTCCTCTTAGAATCTCATAGTTTCCATAGCTACTCTACTTTTTCCCCTTATCTCACAGAGTTCAATATCCTTCTCCTTGGTGAATACCGAAGAAAAGAAATTGTTCAATATCTCCCCCATCTCTTTTGGCTCTGCAGATAGCTGTCCATTCTGGTTCTCTAATGGTCCAATTTTATCCCTCGTTATCCTTTAGCTATTAATATAGCTGTAGAAACCCTTTGGGTTAACTTTCACCTTTCTTGCCAAAGCAACCTCATATCTTCTTTTAGCCTTCATAATTTCTTTCTTAAGATTCTTTTTACATTCTTTATACTCCTCTAGCACCTCCTTTACTCCATGCCTCCTATAATTATTGTAGATATCTCTCTTTTTTCGAAACGTGTCCAATTTCCCTTGAAAACCATGGCTCTTTCCAATTTTTACTATTTCCTTTCAACCTAACAGGGACATAAAGATTCTGTACTCTTACAATTTCCCCTTAAATGTCCTCCATTTCTCTTCTACATCCTTCCCATGAAACAAAGTGTCCCAATTCACTCCTTTAAAATCCTTACGCATTCCCTCAAAGTTAGCCTTTCTCCAATCAAAAATTTCCACCCTAGGTCCCCAGTTCTGACTCTCTCCATAATTATATTGAAACTAATGGTATTGTGATCACTGGGTCCCGAAGGGCTCACCAACGCATACCTCCGTCACCTGACCTGCCTCATTTCCTAACAGGAGGTCCAGCACTGCCCCTTCTCTGGTCAATACCTCTATGTACTGCTGCAAAAAACTATCCTGCACACATTTTACAAACTCCAAACCATCCACCCATTTACAGAATGTGTTTCCCAGTCTATTTTTGGAAAATTAAAATCTCCCACAATCACTACCTTGTGCTTACTACTAATATCTGCTATCTCCTTACATATTTGCTCTTCCAATTCTCGCTCTCCATTTGGCGGTCTATAATACACCCCTAAAAGTGTTGCTACACCGTCCCCACTTCTCAGTTCCACCCAAATAGCCTCCCTAGATGAGCCCTCTAATCTATCCTGCCAAAGCACTGCTGTAATATCTTCTCTGACAAGCAATGCAACACCTCCCGCTCTGGTCCCTCCAATTCTATCACACCTGAAGCAACGAAATCCTGGAATATTTAGTTTCCAATCACAGCCCTCCTGCAACCATGTTTCACTGATTGCCACAACATCATATTTCCAGGTGTCAATCCAGGCTCTAAGTTCATCCACCTTACTTACAATGCTCCTAGCATTAAAATATACACATTTTAGAAACCCACTATCCCTTATTCTCTGTCTATTATCTTGTTCTTCTTTCTCGCCTACATTTTGGGTCCGAGTGCTTCCCTTCTCTGCCTCTTGCCCCACACCCTGACCCCTAGCCCCCTCTACCGGAGTCCCTCCCCCCAGCCTTACTAGTTTAAAGTCCTCCCAGTAGCCTTTGCAAATCTCCCTGCCTGGATATTGGTCCCCCTCGGGTTCAAGTGCAACCCGTGCTTTGTGTACAGATCATGCCTTCCCCAAAAGAGGTCCCAGTGATTTCAGGATTACTGCCTGTGCCGCGTGACAGTGAGAGTAGGAATGAAATGAGGTGGAGGATAAATGCGTGGTTGAGGGACTGGTGCAGTGGGCAGGGATTCAAGTTTCTTGATCACTGGGACCTCTTTTGGGGAAGGCATGGAAAGTTAAGGAGAAGGACCAAAAGGGTAACGATTTCCTCCACCTCATTTCATTCCTACTCTCACTGTCACGCGGCACAGGCAGTAATCCTGAAATCGTTACCCTTTTGGTCCTTCTCCTTAACTTTCCCCCCAACTCCCTAAATTCTCCCTTCAGGACCTCGTCACTTTTTCTGCCTATGTCATTGGTACCTATGTGTACCACAACATCAGGCTCCTCTCCCTCCCTTATCAGAATCTTTTGGACACGTTCTGACACATGCGAGACCCTGGCACCAGGGAGGCAAACTACCATCCGGGTCTCCCGACTGCGTCCACAGAATCGCATATCCGACCCCCTAACTATAGAGTACCCTATTACAATTGCCCTCCTCTTTTTGCTACCCTTCTGAGTATCAGGGCCGGTCTCTGTGCCGGAGGCCCGGCCACTGTTGCTGCCCCCAGCTAGGCTGTCCCCTCCAATTGTACTCAAACCCGAGTACCTATTTTCCAGGTGTACGGTCACAGGGGTACTCTCTAGCCCCTGCCTCTGCCCCTTGCCCTTCCTAACTGTGACCCACTTGTCTGCCTCCTGTGGTCTGGGAGTGACTACCTCCCTGTAGCTCCTCTCTATTACCTCCTCACTCTCCCTGACCAGACGGAGGTCATCGAGCTGCTGCTCCAGGTTCCTAACACAGTCCTTTAGGAGCCCCATCTCAACACACCTGGCGCAAATGTGGATGTCTGGAGGGCTATTAGATTCCCTGACCTCCCACATCTGACATCCACAACAGTACACTGCCCTTGCCTTCATACTGCCCCCCTTACACAGGATACAATATCAACATGATAAAATGTACACAACAAATTGCTGGGATCTGACTGCCAATCAGCTGCTTACCCTAGTCCACTTCCCACCAATCAGCGGCTTCCTCAAAAAAAACCCCACTTCTCCAAATGGAATGTTATGGATTTAGGTAAAAACAAGCCCCGCGCTTGATTTTTAACCTTACCGGTCGGGTGTCGCTCCTCCCCCTCCTCCTCTTCCAACGGCTCCTGTGGGCCTCTGAAAAAACAAGCCCCGCGCTTGATATTTAACCTTACCGGTCGGGTGTCGCTCCTCCCCCTCCTCCTCTTCCAACGGCTCCTGTGGGCCTCTGAAAAAACAAGCCCCGCGCTTGATTTTTAACCTTACCGGTCGCGTGTCGCTCCTCCCCCTCCTCCTCTTCCAACGGCTCCTGTGGGCCTCTGTAAGTATTTAACCCTGTCAAATACTTAAAAGTAAACCTACTCCAGATTCAATCTTTGATTACATCATGTATCATTTTAACTGGAAGAAGATTTCTCCTGCTGGGTAAGTAAAATACTACTAAACCAAAAGATGCCAACATAGCAGCTGGGGCACCTGCAGTCACCAGACTATGACTGTCTCCTACTTCTTGTCTCCCTTTGGTACCGGGGCTTGAAGTCTATTGTGGAGACACAGAGCAAAATAAATGCTAAAAATGCAGCAATGCTTTCATGCAGTAACAACTCTGTGGAAGAGGGAGCCACAATGAGTCAGAGATCAATCATGCTCTTAGCAAGCATTAGTTCGGAAAGAGATACTGTCTTATCCTTAATAACCTTCATCTTTTCAGTGAAGGAAAGAGCAGAAAGAATTTCATAAAATATCACAGGCTAAGTCAGAATGCAGTCTGCTCATTTTGAGTTGCCAGCAGTTCCTTGAGTCCTTAGCAACAGTGAGGGACTAGCAGCCATGGTCAGTGCCAAATGGAATGAATGTACATGCACCTTAATGCATGCTAGCACACATTAGTTAAGAATATGTACATTTGTTTAATTACAGGCTTTAGTTACAGTAAATGTCCTTCCAATTCACTTTGCCACTCTCATTTATTCACAAGCAACACTGGTGTGAAAAGATTAGCTGTATTTCCTCTGATTTATCATTATGAGGTGCTTCCACACATGCACAAATTAAGGAGCTGTTCCCGACTGCTGGTTTTGCCACATTTTATCTGCTCATTAATTCATGAATGCAGAACCTGCGTTTTTATTCAGCGTGGCTTTGAGATGACATATTTTTCTCACTGTGCTTTGTGCTCAAAATCTACTCATAATGTTTGCTGCAACAATACCGATGAAGTATTTGATGAAGATTAATTCAAAAATCACTACTGTTTGTTTTATATTTTCATTGTAAATGCTTACTTTGGCGACTTTCTTCATATTACAAGATTTCTTCCATTTCGGCATTATTATCCATCTTGCGTAAAACACAAAGTGTTAGAGTAACTCAACAGGTCAGGCAACATATCTGAAGGACATGGCAAGGTGACATTTTGAGTTGGGACAATTTTTCGGATTGTCTGTGTTGTGCCAGACAAAAACTTTTCATTCAAATGCAAGGAACTCTGGAAAGTACATTGTGTACAGTGGCATTGCACAAATGTCCATAGTCAGTGGAATTAGGACATGACAGGGCGAGCTCAAGGCATGAGAAACCCATTTGACTGGGAATGTAGAGCTAAGGATGTAGAACATTCAGATTCCCAACTTTTTAACTGGATGGCACTGCAATGGCTGCTTTTCCAAAGTCTTTTTCCTTCTTTGTTGTTTTTTAAGTATGTGTTAAATGTATGTTTTAGTGTTTTTTAACTTGTTTTATGTGGGGAGTGGGTTGTGGGTTGTGGGAAACTTTTTTAAATCTCTCCTTGACGGAGATACAATTTCTTTCCGCATCGTATCTCCGTCCGTACTGCGGTCTAACATCGAGGAGCTGGGGACCGACACCGGGAGTTCCAACCGTGGGAACCTGCGGGACTTAACAACGTGGAGCTGGCGGTCCCTGTCGCGGATCGACCTTGAAGCTCGAACTGCGGGAGCCTGCGGACTTTAACATCGTGGAGCTCGCAGTCCCTTGGCTAGGGAACGACTTCAGGTGCTCCAACCGTAGGAGCTTCGACGCCCAGATCGCGGGAGCTTCAATAATCCGACTGCAGCTGGAGAATAAAGAGGGAAGAAGATTAGACGTTATTGCCTTCCATCACAGTGAGGAATGTGGGGAATCCGCTGTGGTGGATGTTTATGTTAACTTTAATGTAGTTGTGTGATTGTTGCTTTTTTTAGTATGGCTGAATGATAATCGATTTTCCCTGTATCTTAATAGGTACAAGTGACAATAAACAGACCTTTGAAACCTTTTGGGGTGAAGCTGGAAGAATTAAAGCGGTAGGCAGATGATCTTTCGGAAATACTGGTGCAGTGCTGGGGAGGTAATCACCAGAGTGAAGGTCATAAGGTCATGTGATAGGAGTAGAATTAGGCCATTTGGCCCATCGTCTACTCCGCCATTCAATCATGGCTGATCCATCTCTCCCACCTAACCCCGAGTGGCCTACTCCTGCACCTATTTTCGATGTTCCTATGTTTCTGCAGGCATGTTCCCTGACCCATTGAGTTACACCACCACTTTGTGCCTTTTTTGTGCCGTGAAAGGTTGACTGAAATAAATTACTGTAGTTAGTTTACAGTGCAATATGTTGAATAAGAAGAAACTTCTCATCTCTCTCTCTGACCCATAGCAGTTCCACGGTAAACGCTTGTCAGACCCTGCTTGTCGGCTGTGTTTTCTACAAGAAGCTTTGGTATCCTAGAAAACACCTTAAATTGTCAATCGTAAAGTTTGCCAAGTGATCTGTAAGCCATGATTTTTATCAATGTCAAATTATTTCATCCTCTACAGCCACAGATCAATTCCTTCTATTGAAGTAGCAAAAAATCGTAGCCGTCTTCATGCTGATTATATTTCCTTTAGTTATTTTTGCACCAATTTCAAATATATCTCTATTTCCCTTTACCTTTGAAAAATTGCTCAGACTTCATGTTTTGCACTAAAGCTGCCTAGAATTATGATTATTCATATATATTTTCCTCATATTTGTGTTTGATGACTTCAGATCAACTTGCATTGCATCTTGTCCACCAATACTTGGCATCCTTATCAGCTCCATAGCAGCACAAATCAAGACTGTTCCTTACAGTCATATATTTACCTGACCTGATCATATTATCATCGGTCCTTCATGATTGCTCCAAAATCGTCGTATGATTCTTAACCGTTGCTAGTATAAGAAACTGTTGGATATGACGCCACTGAAAGTTAATTTCATACCCAGTTCTATTGATTTGCCATTGTGTTTTGTGCTGCCTTGAATACTACATTCACTGACTTAATTAGGAACAAGGAACTACAAATGCTGATTTGCAAAAAAAGGACAAGTGCTAGAGTAATTCAGCAGGTCACGCAGCATCTCTGGGTAGGAGATGTTATGGATCTGATGAAGGGTCCAAACCCAAAATGTCACCTATCTATGTTCTCTAGAAATATTGCCTGACCCATTGAGTTACTCTAGCACTTTGTGTCTTTTTTCAGTGATTTGACAGATCCTTGTGGCAACTCTCCTATGTCAGCTAGATCTGGTGTTCATTTCTTTTTTCCTTATTACTCTCCAAATGAGTTCATTTTCATCAGATTTTCAGAAAGCCTATGATTTTCAGAAACCCTTTGATAAGGTGCCACATGTTAGACTACTTAGGAAGATGAGAGCCCATGGTATCAAAGGACAGATATTGGCATGGATAGCAGGTTGGCTGAATGGCAGAAGATAAAGAGTGCCAATAAAGGGGGCTTTTTCTGGTTGGCTGCCAGTGACTACTGGAGTTGCTGGGTTCGGTGCTGGGGACGCTACTCTTCACATTGTATATTAATGATTTGGATGAGGGGATTGAAGGCATTGTGGCAAAATTTGCGGATGATACGAAAATAGGTGGTGAGGCAGGTAGTGTTGAGAAAGCAGGGACTCTGCAAGGGGACTTGGACAGGTTGGGCGAGTGGGCAGAGATGTGGCAGATGGAATACAGTGTAGCAAGGTGCAGAGTCATGCATTTTGGTAGTAGGAATAAAGGCATAGACTATTTTCTAAATAGGGTGAGAATCCAGAATTCGGAGGTGCAAAGGGAATTTGGAGTGCTGGATTCCCAAAAGGTTAATCTGCAGGTCAAATCGGTAGTAAAGAAAACAAACTCAATGCTAGGATTTATTTTAGGAATGTAATGTTGAGGCTCTATAAGGCCGCATTTGGATTATTATGAGCAATTTGGGGCACCATATTTGAGGAAGGGTGTGCTGGCTCTGGAGAGGGCCAGAGGAGGTTTACAAGAATTATCCCAGAAATTAGTAGGCTAACCTATGATGAGCATTTGTCGGCACTGGGCCTGTACTCGCTGGAGTTTAGAAGAATGAGGGGGGACTTCATTGAAACATACAGAATAGTGAAATACTTGGATAGAGTGGACGTGGAGAGGATGTTTCGATTAGTGGGAGAGTCTATGACTAGAGGTCATAGCCTCAGAATTAAAGGATGTTCTTTTAGGAAGAAGATGAGGAGACATTTCTTTAGTCAGAGGGTGGTGAATATATGGAATGCTTTGCCACATAAGGCTATGGAGCTCAAGTCAGTGGATATTTCTATAGTAGAGATAGGTCAATGTTTGATTTGTACAGGTATCAAAGGTTATGGAGAGAATGGGTTTAGGAAGGAGAGATGGATCAGCCATGATTGAATGGTGGAATAGACTTGATGTGCCAAATGGCCGAATTCTACTCCTAATCCTTATGACCTTATAGTGCACTATGTTTAACACTTACATGCCAATTAAAACAATGTTTTGTTTTTTAGTTTAAGTTAGAGATACAGCATGGAAACAAGCCCTTCAACTCACCGAGTCCATGCCGATCAATGATCCCCATTCACAAGCATTACCTTACATTGGGACAATTTACAAATTTTCCATGTCAATTAATCTACAAGCCTGTACGTCTTTGGAGCATGGGAAGAAACCGAAGATCCTGTCGAAAACTCACGCAAGTCACGGGGAGAAAGTTAAATCTCCGTACATACAGCATCCGTAGCCAGGATCGAACTCAGGTCTCTGGCGCTGTAAGGCAGCAAAACCTCTGCTGTGCCACTGTGCTACCCATGATTCATCCTGTTTCCGACAAGTGAAAATGCTTTAATATTCATCACAAAAGAGCAGGTCGATTTTCCTTTCCAACACTGAGAAATCAATCATGCCAAAATTTAATTATATTTCTCTGCACAGATGTTGCTTGACCAGTTGAGCAGTGCCATCATTCCCTATTTTACTTCGGAGTCACGTGAGTGACTACGTGAAGAAGTCCCGCCAGGCGCATGGGCATCATTACGTCCGTGCAGGTTGCACTGAACGGGCTGGAGGGCTCAGCTCCACCAGCGGTAAGTAGAACTTGCAGGTAAGTGTTTTAAACAACTTTCCCTGCAGGGTATTTCACTCTGTAAAGCTGGCTCGAGTAGTCAGTCGGAGTTTTAGACATGGATAAGTCCGGACGGAGGGTTCGCTCAAAGCGTGGGTCCAGTAGCGTCTCGCACTTTCGATCGGGTCGGGAGATAAGCGCGGCAACTCCGGTTTCGATACCGTGTGCCGTTTCACCTGCAGCTGAAGTCACTAGCGAATCCTCTAGGATAGTTCCTCAAACTGATCAGGCTGAGCCTGCTGAGAGCCACAGGAAGGCTAAACGAAAATCAAACAGGCCAGTATTATCAGACAAGTCTGATCAAGCTGGTGACTCTCCCCCAGATACTAAATAACTGTGGGGCAGAAAGCAGCACATGGAGAATATGCTCCAGATTCTGATACACCAAATATCTGCGGGGCAGAATGCAGCTGACCCCGAGTCTGGTGTCCCTGCTTATGTGCAAACACCAGAGCACAAGAGCCACGCTCCAGGTGTCCCAGACATAGCGATGATCTTTGCTATTCCGGAGGGAACTGGTGAGGCAATGGAGGTGTACCTTACAAATAACATTAATTATTTAGTTTCTCACCAGCTACAGCTATCGGTCATCCAAGAGACCAGTAATAAATACAAAACACCTGTCAACTGTGCGTCGTTAAAAGTGCCTACGGTGAACCCAGCAATAACCATATAACCATATAACAATTACAGCACGGAAACAGGCCCTTGCGGGCCTTCCAGTCCGTGCCGACCATTTGTTTTCCCCTAGTCCCATCTACCTGCACTCAGACCATACCCCTCCATTCCCTTCACGTCCATATACCTATCCACTTTACTCTTAAATGTTAAAATCGATCCTGCCTCCACCACTTTTGCTGGAAGCTGATTCCACACAGCCACCACCCTCTGAGTAAAGAAGTTCCCCCTCACGTTACCCCGAAACCTCTGTCCCTTAATTCTCATGTCATGCCCTCTTGTTTGAATCTTCCCTACCCTCAATGGGAAAAACGTATCCACGTCAACTCTGTCTATCCCTTTCATCATTTTAAAGACCTCAATCAAGTCCCCCCTTAACCTTCTGCGCTCCAAAGAATAAAGACCTAACTTGTTCAACCTTTCTCTGTAACATAGTTGCTGGAACCCTGGCAACATTCTAGTAAATCTCCTCTGTACTCTCTCTATTGGGCACCTATGACTCCTATGAGGGGCCAGGAGGTACGTTACCAACACGTCCTCAAACTGGTGGCGGCTACGATCACTGCATTTGGCACCGTGGTCTGAGGGACCGTGTTAACTCAATTACAAAAAGACATGTTGGCTATGATGTGCAACGCTTTCTTTGAGGTTAATTGTATTAGAAAAATCGGCATCAGGCCGACCCTGAATCAAAAGTTTGCTGCGCTCTGTAAGGCGATCAATGTCCAAATGCCTGACCTCCTCTTTGGTAATGATCTCGTGAAACAAATTTGGGATATTGACGAGGAGGCAAAATCCATAGGGTCCGGGTGCTGGGTCCTGCTGGTGGAGACCAGGGTGGCAACGAGGATATCCACCACAGCAGTTTGCCTACAACCCCAATATGGCCAGACAACAGCCTTACAAGCCACCTGGAGAGGTACAGGGGCTTTGTGTTCAGGTTAAGAATTCTGGTGTGCAACCTCCTATTGGAGGTCGATTACAATTGTTTTATACTGAATGATGCTGTATAAACGCACGATATGTTTATACTAAATACTGTGTCTGGTTCTACCATTGAGTTAATCTCAGGGATAGATCCACCTCACCAGCACAAGCCTCGTACAATGTTGGTGTTTTCTGCTCCAGACACTGAGCAGGTAAATGTGGAATTTGAGAATTTATCCCGAAAAGATGTGATTGAAAAAGCCATTCATCATCCTCAACAATTTGAGTCTAATATTTTTCCCAGCCCAACAAAAGATGGTGGTTGTAGAGTGATTCTGCACCTCACTCAATTAAATGCTTCAGTTCTCTATAGGCATTTTAAAATTGAGACATTTGTTACTGCAAAGCAGCTGATGTCACAGGGTTGTTATATGGCCACCATTCATTTACAAGATGCCTGTTATTCGGTGCCAATTCATGCTCATTATCGCAGGTACTTGAAATTTAATTGGATGGGACAGCTGTGGCAATATAAAGCATTGCCTAAGGGATTAAGTTCAGCACCTAGACTATTTACTAAATTAGTCAAACCAACCTGTGCTGGGGCTATTGAGGGCCCACAATTGCATTGTCATGGCTTATTTAGATGATATCTTAATTGTCAGCAACACTACAGAGTCAACTGAGGAATCATTTGCAGCAACCAAAAATGTGTTTGAATCATCGGGGTTTTTGGCCATCCAACTAAGTCCAAGTTACAGCCAACCCAACAAATTGAGTATTTGGGTTTTCTTATTGATTCAGTTCATATGACAGTCACATTACCAACAGCCAAAGTAGTCAATATTGTTAATGTCTCTATTTGCCTTACACAAAACCTTTATCCCTCCATCTGAGACGTTGCCAAGGTCATTGGGAAATTGGTAGCAGCCTTTCCTGCAGCACAGTTCGGACCTTTGCATTATCAACATTTGCAAAGAGCAAGAGAACACGCATTGAACCGAAATGCAGGCCATTTTGATCGGGTTATGCAGTTACCAACCACGGCTCTAGCAGAATTGCAGTGGTGGATTGTTAATGTTAGTCAAACCACCAATCACATTTTGGTGGACGAACCTTCAGTGATCTTACAGACTGATCAACCTTCAGTGATCTTACAGCTCTCGGATGGGGGGGGGGGGGGGGGGTGGCTACAGACACAGACTCTAGCTGTGGGAGTAGATGGACTGAACAAGAAGACTTGCTTCTCCACACACATGAGATTAAGTATCTGGAATTATTGGGGGCATTTTATGGGTTAAAAGGATATTGCTCCACAATGACTGATTTACACATTCAACTCCAGATTGATAACACCACAGCTGTGGCATATATTAATCATATGGGAGGAGTTAGATCAGTGTTATGTGATAACTTGGCTAATGTTATCTGGGGTACACAAAAAGCTGGAGAAACTCAGCGGGTGCAGCAGCATCTAAGGAGCAAAGGAGACAGTCTGAAGACGTTTCGGGTCGAGACCCTTCTTCAGACAGTCTGAAGAAGGGTCTCGACCCGAAACGTCGCCTATCTCCTTCGCTCCTTAGATGCTGCTGCACCCGCTGAGTTTCTCCAGCTTTTTGTGTACCCTCGATTCTCCAGCATCTGCAGTTCCTTCTTTAAAAATAATGTTATCTGGGATTGGTGTATTTCAAGGAACATCTGAGTTTCAGCCATCTATCAACCATATTGACAATGCGGTAGCAGACCTTAGGTCGAGAAAGTTCAATGACAATATAGCCTGGATGTTGAATGCTAAAATATTTCAAACGATTATTACTCGATTTTGATTGCCAGATATTGATCTCTTCACATCCCGGCTGAATCACCAGTTGCCTAAATATGTTTCCTGGGAGCCAGATCCAGGTGCAGTAGCTGTGGATGCATTCTCGTTACATTGGGGACACTCATCCTTTTATGCATTTCCTCCATTCTGCCTGATCACGAAATGTCTCACCAAAATAGAGCGTGACTCGCCACCGGCATTTTGGTGGTCCCAGATTGGCCAACACAACCATGATTCCCATTGGTAATGAGAATGATGGCATAGCCATTTATGTTGATTTCCATCTGCAGTAATTTGTTGGTGCATCCGGTTACAGGAGAAAGTCACCCATTACATGACCATATCAATTTGTTGGTCTGCAGGTTCTGACCAGACCATTCCAAGGGCTTGGATTATCGAACAGGACCATGGAGGTTATCACTGCAGGCTGGAGAAATAGCACTACAAACCAATACATGGTGCACATAAAGAAATGGGAGATGTTCTGTGCACAATCCAATATATCTTATGATACTGCTAGCATATGTGTGTTGGAGTTCCTTGCTAATTTGCATTTTGATGAGCACCTCAGTTACAGTGCTATTAACACTGCTCACGGTGCTTTGTCCTCTTATTTAGGGCAGTCTTCAGAACAACAACCTATCGAGTCTCATCCGTTAGTGTCCCGGTTTATGAGAGGAATTTTTAACAAAAACCCTCCTCAGCCCAGATACACAGCAACCTGGGATATCAGTATAGTTCTCACACTGCTTCGGCAATGGGCTCCAATTACGTCATTATCTTTGCAAAAATTAACTATTCAAGTGGTTATGCTAAAGGCGCTGGTTTCAGCACAACGTGTACAACCATTACACTTGTTAAGAATAGATTGTATGCATTTCTCTCTCGATGACATTACATTTTATGTCTGTGATTTAATCAAACAATGTTAGGAACCAAGATGACGTTTAAAGCATACCTTGTTGACCAAATGTTATGTGTAGTTAAACATTTAACCCAATATATTGCGTTAACAAGGAGTCTCAGGGGGTCTGAGACAGGACTGCTCCTTAAGTCACAAAAAGCCATGTAAACAAGTGTCAGTACAAACTATTTCTAGATGGTTGAAACAGGTTCTCAATTATGCTGGAGTCGACATGGATGTGTTTAAATCTCACTCCACCAGGGCGGCGTCTACATCCGCGGTGAAGGTTCAGGACGTGCCGCTAGACCAAATCCTCGCAGCCGCAGGATGGTCTAGAGAGTCAACTTTTTCACTTTTTTATGACAAACCTGTTCAGACAGTGCCACGGTTTGGGCCTGCTGTTTTGGGTTCCATTTAATTCTGTTGCTTTGTTTATATCGATTCTTGTTTGTAATTTCCCCCTGGGACAGAGGGGTTATTACTGTTTTTTGTTATCATTATTAAAATAGTTGTTGAATAATTCATGCAATGTTCAATATATTATTTATTTACTACTGTGTCAACCGAAGCAGATTGTCGTATGGAGTGCATCTACGGCATGGAAACACAGAGCTTTGAAATCTTCGCGAAGTCACTCGCGTGACTCCGAAGTAAAATAGTAAGATTAAACGAGAACTTACCAGTTCAAAGTTTGATCCTTATTTTATGAGGAGTGACGCTGAGGGACTACGTGCCCTCCGCTCCCACCCTCATAATCTACGAGATCATCTGGTAGTTCTAGTCTTCTTACAGCCTTACTATATTACTTTGGCTATTTGTTTTCTGTGTTTTCACGCCGCTGCTTTGAAGTATGACACGCATGCGCCTGGCGGGGCTTCTTCAAGTAATCCCTCAACGTCATTCCTCATTAAATAAGGATCAAACTTCGAACTGGTAAGTTCTCATTTAATCTTACTATTTTATTTCAGATTTCCAGAAACTGCAGTTTTCTCTTTTTTTCTTTTCGATGCTCTAAGCTATCTACTCTTTGTAATATTGTGTAGCAATGACAGGGATAAAAATAATGGAAGTTCTAATTAACTTTCATTTATCTGATTCTATGTCCACAAAGAGTAAATTAAACTCCATTACACCTGTTTATGAATATATTATTGTGTGACCTAGATTTGAAGATCACGTGATGAATCCATTCTTGTGGAAGAGAAGTGTCTGAAGTTGTCTTCTCATTGTGCAATGCAATGGATGCAGTAAGCTATTTCAGGGCTGCATAAACAAATATAAATTTGCTCATTAGTTTTAGAAATAATTTGCTGGCAAATTCCCTAAATGTTATCCATCCAGTGAGAAACTAAGTTACCAATCAAAAAGATCAAAACTAATGGTCAGGTTTGTGTTGCATTCTCTTACACTTATTAGGCCTCAACATTTTCACATTACTTATCTGAGGTTGAATGGTCAATATGTAGAAATTCTCTTTGTCTAAATATCGGGATCAATGGACATTTTCTTTGGCCACAAGCTATGTTTCTTTACAACCAGCTCCATCCATCTCCCTAACAATTGATAGTGGCTACATTCAATTGTTCACTCCTTTGTGCAAATAGTTGGTCACCTGATAAGTTTTCAGCTCCATCACCTAGGACACTCATTTCTAACTGTGTGCCTTTTCCCAATTCAGCCCGTCCCCGATCTTGTGCAGGAAGGAATTACAGATGTTGGTTTAAACCAAAGATAGACACAAAATGCTGGAGCAACTCAGTGGGTCAGACAGCATCTCTGGAGAAAAGGAATAGGTGAAGTTTCGGGTCGAGACCCTTCTTCTGGCTGAGAGTCAGGGGAAAGGGAAATAAGAGATATGTTCGGTGAGGTAGTGAGATATAGAACAAATGAATTAAAGATAAGCAAAAAAGTAACAATGATAAAGGAAACGGGCCATAGGTAGCTGTTTGTTACGTGAGAATGAGTACAGAAATCCTACACACAAGGGACAAATTTACAATTTTTTACCAAAGCCAATGAACCTACAAACCTGTACATCCTTAGAATGTGGGAAGAATCCGGAGCACCCAGAGAAAACCAACGAGCTCACAGGGAAAACGTACTAACACCGTACAGACAGCACCCATAGTCAGGATCAAACCTGGGTCTCTGGAGTTCTAATGGGCCTGTCCCACTTAGGAGATTTTTTCAGGCGACTGCCAGCGACTGTCAAGTTGCCGGCAGTCGCCTGCAAAACCGGCAACACGAACGGCGACTGTCAGAGTGGAACACACACATATACACATCACTTCCTTCACCAGCCCGTTATGCAGGTGGGGGACAGGGCAAACAGGGGGAGCTCTGTCTGAGTGAAATTCACATGGTGCAAAGACAATGTGATACAGACACACACACACAGCGATGAACAGGAAAGTTGGCGCTGTAATTAAGACAGGTAAAGCACAGTGTACGGTAAGTCCTTTAAAAGAGGGGGGAGATGGGCAGAGAGGGGGGAGAAGGGGGGAGAAGAAGTGGAGACAGCTTTTAAGAAGCCAGAGATACACGGCTGTGAAGCTCGGAAGACATTAACATTACAGGTCGGTTATCCTTCGTTCTACTGCTCACGTTTTATTTTCCCAATGAGCCAATGAAATTCACCGGTCAGCATCGGCTACAACCAACGAGAACCTACGAGAACCTTTGAGAACCTTTGACCCACTAGGACCTCCTGGTGACCCACCTATGTCATGAAAATTCTCGCTATTCTCCATGGTGGCTTCATTCTAGTCGAAGCAAATTTTTCAACATGTTGAAAAATACGCGGCGACCATAATGAGGCCACGACTAGTTTCCAGAATGCGGGAACTCCTCACGACCATGAAGGCGACTCCCCGGCAACCTCCCACGAACATGTGGTGACCATATGGTGACTGCATAGCCTCCTTCAGTCGCCTAAAAAGTCACCGAGGTAGGACTGGCCCATAAGGCAGCAACTCTACTGCTGTATCACCGTGCAGTGCCAATTCCTCTGATCACAATTTACTTAGAAAAAAAAACTATTATTTAGTTTCTAAGTTATTCTGTGTGCTAAGTCTTCCATGTTCATTTACAATTTCTTGGGTGCTTCAAAAAAATGTCAGCAGAGCAGATTGCAATAGTCTCGCTGGTGATCAATGAAAGTCTAACAATAGGGGACAACAGCCAAGTGGGATAGAATCTTGGCAATCTGTGTCACATGTAGAATTGAAACAAAGCTCCACATTTTAAATTTCATATCATTAATTAACTCTTCATCATCTTGTGGATTATTGTTGAGGCAGCATGTTTATTACAAAATATGAAGTAATTAAACATTTACAAGAAACCGAAAATGTATTCAGAAGGAGTTTTGAGCATTTGTACCTTACTCCAAAAAGTTGACAAGCTTTACATTTTAATGCTACTGGGCATATTTACATCTGAACAAAAGAGCGTAATGATAGTTTGAATAATTTTTCAGTAACTTTTAACAAATTGGCAATTCTTTCAATTACAGTACAGAATGAATTTTAAATTACCATAAATATTTATGCCATTGGCTTGAAGTTGAAGGATTATATTTGTTCCACAAGGAGCTTTGGCATAGGAAATATGGAAGACCATCTGGTGCTGGTAATCTGAAATTGCTATTGATTACTATTAGAATTGCACTTTTTAGTAATTTATTAAATATCACACTTTATTTCTAACACATCAGTTTGCTCCTGTTTTAAGTTCCCTAAAAGAGCATATTCCTACAGCAATATGAAAATTATTCTGTTACTCTTCATCATCTGTTATAAAGAGTATTATAATAGAGAACTTTATAATAGAGTATTATGTACATGGTATATAATACAACACACATTTTAAGTTATTTTACCTAAGGATAATGTTGCATTTGAGGCAGTCCAAAAGAGATTTACAAATGTAATTCCTAAAATGAGGGGACTGTCCGTCCAAGAGGGCCGCAAGGTGACGCAGTGGCAGAGTTACTGCTCAATAGCGGCAGAGACCCGGGTTTGATCCTGACTATGGGTGCTTGTCTGCATGAAGTTTGTATGTTCTCCCCATGACCTGCGTGGGTTTTCTCTGGGATCTCTGGTTTTCCCTCGCACTCCAAAGATGTACAGGTTTGTAGGTTGATTGGCTTATGTAAATTGTAAATTGTCCTTAATGTGTGTAGGATAGTGCAACTGTGCTGGTCGGCATGGACTCAGTGGACCGAAGTACCTATTTCCACGCTGTATTTCTAAACTAATTTAAATAGTAAGATTAAATGAGAACTTACCAGTTTGAAGTTTGATCTTTATTTTATGAGGAGTTACGATGAGGGATTACGTGAAGACCCCGCCAGCACGCATGCGCGACATTCTTCAAAGCAGTGGTGTGAAATCACAGATACCAGAGTAGACTAATATAGTAAGATAAGAGAGAACTTCCATACCAGTTGAACTTTATAATAGAGGGTTTTGGGAGCGGAGGGCACGTAATCCCTCATCGTAACTCCTCATAAAATAAAGATCAAACTTCAAACTGGTAAGTTCTCATTTAATCTTACTATTTTACTTCGGAGTCACGTGAGTGACTACGTGAAGATTTCAAAGCTCTGTGATTTCATGCCCTGGAACGAGACCATGCTCACACACTGCCATTCTGGGACGGAGGATGAACGTATTTCACACACGACACTGTCCTGAAAAAACAATAAAGGTATTATTCATACCTAAAATAATATGCCCCACATTGGGTAATTTATTTTACAGAACTTAATTTTTCCCTGCAAACATCTCAGGATCGGCCACGGGTTTATTATAAAGCATTGAATGCGTTCATTGCTCCACCCCGCTGTGGCAAGGATGTGGTCCATAGGAACTCCCATCATCCTAGCGTCCGATGTAGATGCAGCCCTGTTGGAGTGAGATTTGAAACATTAGTATTCACCACTGCACGTAATACCACCCGAACCATCTGGATATGGTTTGCACTGTGACCTTAGGTGAGGGCATTTATGGCTAATGAGAAAGCTCTCTCCGTGCCCATAAGTGTCTTGGTGACTATATATTGGAAAATATGTGTCACTATGCAGGGCCGACTATCTGCAGGATAGGCCAGAACTCTAATATTGGCCAAAGGAACCGGGTCAGTCTTGTTTAAGTACCCCTGTATGTAGCAGGTTATCTGCCATTTGTGACAGACATGACGTCCTATTCTAGCTTCTGTAAAGGACTGGACCCGTTGTGCTGATCCAAGTGCCATAATCATTCCCATCTAGGATATTAGTTTGTCCAGAGTGAGCCCCGATATTGGTGTCCATCCTCGTAACATGGTGTACTACCTATGTCCCATATATGGGTGTATCTGGGCCTGGGGGGAATAGAGTACAAATACCCCTCATTCGTTTAGGTACTAGTGGGTGTGATCCTATAGCCAGGTGATCACTCCCTTCTGCCCAGATATTAGATAGGGCACTCCTTGCACAATAATGGCACTGTAACTCAATCCTTCATCGAAATGAAGGTGGCCAGAACTCCAGCGCACTTCAGTGTTGGTGGCTGAGTCATATGTAGTGTTCGTCCTGGTGCAGAACACTTCCCATTTCCTGACATATGTCAGGTACTGTCTTCTCGTGGACTCCCTGCACGACGCTGAGATGGCATTGATCGTCCTGTCGGAGATTCCGTATCCCAGAAATGGCCTGTTCAGAAACTGCAAATCAACAAGTTCATACAGTCATGGCACGGATACTTTCCCGCACGGGGTGTGCCAACCTCCTTGGCCGTTGTTGATCCAGATGCAGGGTTCTGAGACCATCTTTGTACTGTTGGGAACCATGGTACCCGTTGCGGCGTCTTGTTTAATTATTGTAAGACTCGCCTGATGAGGCAGAAGGGGAAAATGCATAGCAAAACAAATTCCCCCCCCCCCCCCCCCCCAATGCAGCGAGAAATCGTCCATCGCTGCTGCCCCTGGGTCTGGTTCCCAACAACATATGTTGGTAGTTGGTGAATTAGTCTGGATGGAAAAAGGTCGATATCTGGTGTCCCATACCGGTCTATAATATCTGTAAACACTTTCCGATCCAACATTCATTTAATGTTGTCGTTGAATTTACGTGACCTGGTGTCTGCCACTGTATTTAGCTTACCTGGAAGGTAAGTGGTTGAGATCCAAATCTCTCTCCCAGACACCAGTGCCAGATATTATTAGGCAATTCATCACATGATATCGACTTTATTTCACCCATATGATTATATATAGGCCCCCAGTGTGGTATCAATTTGTACCGTACATGCAACTGGTGCTCATCTGAGCAGTAGGCCCTGAGTCCATGAAACGCTCCCAGCATTTCTAGATAATTAATTCCTAGTGCTTTAAACAGAATAATTTTTGTGCACTCATCTGCCACCACAACATGCGGTGGTATTAGTTGCTCCCCAACCTTTAGCACTGGCATCAGTCTGTAATGTACCCTAGGGATATAGAATGGGGTGATGGGGTTAGGATAATATTGAACATTTCTATCCACCAGTTTAATTCTAATTTACTTTCCCTGGTAGTTGCATAGGCCTATTGAAATGGCCTGCATGATTTTTGAGAGCTAAAATTTCCCTCTTCCAGGTTTTAATAATGGAGTGGTCCAACTGTGCTGCTCTTTCCCAATCACTCTTGCTCCTTGCCGAATGGATGGTTCCCTGATGCCAGTGAGGCTTTTGCATACTCCCATCAAGTCTGTCACTTTGTTTGGTGGCAAGGTGATAGACATATGAACAGAGTCAATAGTGAACCCCAAATAATCCATGGTAGTGGAGGGTTCCAATTTTGATTTATCTGGATGTACGTTAAATCTCTGTGTTGTGGCTGATACCACCAATGTAGCCAGCTCCAATTTTCACCTACAATGAGAATATCATCAAGGTAAGCCATGACGATATGGTTATGTTTCTTTAAGTATGCTAAAGCTGGTTTTAATAAATTTGTAATAGCCTGTGTGGTGATGACAACCCATTGGATAAGGCATACTGCCATAGCTGTCCCATCCAGATAAATTTCAGGTATTTACGATGACCCTGTGTGTGACAAACGTGTCTATTTTGAAATGGGCATACTGAACGGAAGTATTTAGTTCGGTCAAATCTGTAATGATACGGCAACCACCATCTTTTTAGTTTTTTATAAATATATTTGATACGAACTTTTGCAATTCTCTGATTGTTTTCTCAATCCCTTTTGTGTTTAGCCTTAACAGTTCAGCATGGCCTGCTGTTCTCTCTTTTTGTGAAGTATGAACTTCCTGCTAGGCGTATGCTGAACTGGGACGGTAGTTCGTATACAAATTCAATTTTGTAATTCTGAATACTTCCGAGTATGTTAAAGTTCAGAGGTAAAAGTGCAGCACACATGATGAAACAAGTGCAACCGTCCCCCAACTTTTGATGAATCGGACATGCAATGTTTTTTAAGACAACCAGACCCACCTACCTCCATGGTTACCGGTGTTGTGTGGGTTGTCTCCGCAGTTGTTTCTTCTGGTATTGTGTTGCTGCGTTGTGGGGTTGGCGCATTTTCCATGAAGGCCGGGCTGGGCCATGGTCTGAAAGACTGCTGTGCAGGTGGGCCGGCCTTCGAGATTTCACCACCAGATGGTCTTCCATAGCACCGATGTCTGGTGGGTGTGTAGGGGTGCTGCCGCTGTTGATAGTGGGTTTTAGAGGTGCTTGGCACCTTGATCAGGCCTATAGCCTTGGCTTCCTCATGCAGGTCTTTCACCTGCTTCGGGAGGTCCCCCAACAGCAATTTTGGCGCCTGTGTGCTACTTGTCTTGCGTAATTCGGCACTTCTTGATGATGCTCTTCCTGAAACTGTTAATCTCCACTGAGTATTACACAGTCTGCTAGAGCATCTAGTAACTCTTCAGGCAAATCAACCCCATCAGTTGTCCTGGTACTGCTGTGATTTTAGCAGCCAGCAGTTTCCTCTGGAGCTTCCCCTCCTGGCTCCTTATAGATGGGCTCCTGTTGCCCCAGATGGGGTCATAGACTGCTGGTACTTTAAGAGAAATGGAGTTCTCTGGAGCAATGTACTTCCCAGCCATAAAGTTAATGGCTTGCTCCTGTAGCTGTTTTGTAGCCATGTATTTTGTACTGGCTTGCAGCTTTGTATAGGCAGTCCTTCTTGAGTTGATACAGCATGTGTCCCACAAATCTTCTGCTGCTCTCTCTTCTGGCATCCCTCACAGTTGACTGTTCAGCCATTGCCCCTTCTTCAGGGTCAGCCCAGCTCTGACCCCTAATGCTCCCCTGCGAAGAGGGTGAGACATTTGGCAGTCCTTGAAAGGATCCTGCCGTGGGTCTGCGAGGAGACCCCCTGTGACTCTGCCCCTGCATAAGCAGGTCACGCTGGAGCACTGCTCCCCATCCGCTCCCGCGGGAAAGACGCCCGCCGTCCCTATCCGTGAATGGGGTGTCTTCAGGTTCGGACCCAGCCGAGTCAACGGACCTGTCCGACTTCCGGGTGGTTTTGCCGCCGACCGCGGCGCACCTGCGGTCTGTAGCGGCGAGAAGCCGGCAGCTGCTGGCAGCACCTGCACCTCTGGAGAGACGGCATGCTGCTGGCTGCTTCCACAGCAGCGGTATCAGCTGCTGCTCTCCCTTGCGCGACTCCATGGTGCTTCCTCCGTTCTGAAAAAGAAACACACCGAGTCGCCACGCTCACCAGAAAAGGTAAGACTTACCTTCCGTAATTTTTCAAAACTCGCACTGGAGGAGTGGCGCTCCTCCCGACTGTCGCTTCCGCAATGCGTTCGACGATATGTCGCGCATGCGTGCTGGCGGGGTCTTCACGTAGTCACTCACGTGACTCCGAAGTAAAATTAAAGTTAAATGGGTTGGGTCAGTATTCCTTGGCATCTAGAAGATCAGGATTATCTTATTGAAGCAAACAAGATCATAAGAGCGCCTTACAGGGTAGATGTAGAGATTTTTTTCACTAGTGGGAGAGTCTCAAACAAGAGTAAAAGGTACATAGAAATTTATTTTGGATTTCTGGAATTTGCTACCTCAGAGCATTGTGGAAGCTAGAATTGACAGTGGGGATGGGTAAACATTTGAAAGATCAGGAAATTGAGCCCCATGTGGATCTGACAACAAAGAGGAGTTGAAGCCTGGGGTCAGATCAGTTTAGTTAGGTTTAATTTATTGTCGCGTGTACGAGGTACAGTGTAAAACTTTTGTTGCATGCTATCCAGTCAGCAGACAACACATAGAAACATAGATAGAAACATAGAAAATAGGTGCAGGAGGTGGCCATTTGGCCTTTCGAGCCAGCACTACCATTCATTGTGATCATGGCTGATCGTCCTCAATCAAAAACTCATGCCTGCCTTCTCCCCATATCCCTTGATTCCACTAGCCCCTAGAGCTCTATCTAACTCAATTGAGCCATTTACAGTGTATAGCTATATGATAAGGGAATAACGTTTAGTGCAAACTAAAGCCATCAAAGTGTGATCAAGGATAGTCCAAGGGTCACCAGAGAGGTAGATATTATTTCAGCACTGCTCTCTGGTTGTGGTCGGATGATTTAGTTGCCTGAATTCAATGAAAGAACAAAGGAGTACTTGGCGCGGGGTACTTTGTAACTTTCTGGGGTGACTATTGCATACCTTCGGTATGCAAGCAATAATTTAATTGTGACTTGTCGCATGTGACAATGAAGTATTCATTCATTCAATTTCTCTATCAGTCTAAACTGTGCTCACTTAACTTTTAAGAGTGTGCGCCCTTCTTAATGAGTCTATAACAGACCACACTTCCCATTGTTGCCAGAATCCAAACAAAGACGCATCAGCATTGCATCATGCTGTTTTGCAATGCTGATCATATCTACATAGTCTCAGCATTATTTGTTCTGTGTTTTCACATTCCACCAGCATTTGTGAAATGCTTCTCTTCCCTTGCTACTTAAAAGAAAAAAAACGACCTGCAACTGCTGACCCCATCTCAGTTAGTTGCAGTGTGGCCAGGACACAATCTTCAGCTGGACATATGGACATATGGCTCCCACAATTTGGACCTGGCCAAATACGTTCTAGAGATCATCACAAGCAGAATCTTTGCTGCACCTGCAGAACCTCATTGACAGGTGGTAAGCCCAAGCCCCCAAAATATGTTTGACTACAGTTGGCACCCTATTCCTAGAACAAAAGGCTGCCAAAGCCATTAGAGCTTCCGACTGTCCCTTTCATTCATTTGGTAGAAACTGTTAAAAACGTTAAGAGGTTAAAAATAGAGACATATTTTTCAATTAACACACTAAAAAAATTCACACCCAGAAACTCAATTAAGAACATGGAACCTAACTTAAATAATTAAAAATAATTACCTCAGTAGCCAATTTCTCTGACAGGAGATGGTTATACTTGTACCAAGCTTAACCCTTAGCAGGCTCTAAGGGCAATATTCCATTTGAGAATTGGGAGACCTGCCAAACTTAACACTATCCCTTTGGACTAATTTACTTCAGAGATACAGCGTGGAAACAGGTCATTCGGCCACGTCGACCATAGATTGCCTGTACACTAGTTCAAAGTTATCCCACTTTCATATCCTACACACAAGGGGCAATTTACAGAAGCCAATTAATCTATAAACCTGCACCTCTTTGGGATGTGGGCGGAAACTGCAGCACCCAGGTAAATCTCAAGCAGTCACAGGGAGAATGTACAAACTCTGCACAGACAGCAGCCATACTCAGGATCGAACACGGGTCTCTGGCTTGTAAGGCAGTGGCTCAACTGCTGTGCCACTGTGCCGCCCATATGTGGAATCCTCCACTGTAGTACCAGGTCAGCTTCAGTCCATGTGGTGAGGCACAAGATGCATCACCTTTTTAGGGCCACGTCAGCATTACATACAAGAACTCATTCAAGGAAATAGGACAGTCTGGAATTGAAAGATTTGGGCCAAAATTGAAAACAAAACAACAAAATGATAATTAATGGAAATAATTTCCAGCCGCACCATAATACTTTCAATTAGCAACAGTAGTTATCACTACAATTTTAAAGTAATGCAAACTGGTTGTGAACCATTATGTGTTCTATGTTATACATCTTTAGAAGCTACTTTGTGGCTGTCACATTCAAATTTATGATTTAACAGAGAGCATGCTTACTTTATGATTTTTGAAATTTGTATCATCAATTGGATAAACATTTGAATACGTTTATAACACCAAGAACATGTACTTTAATGGCACAATTCAGAGGAGCAACGCTGGTATTATAGTTTGAACCATGACCAATCAGGTTCACAAAAATGTTAGATGGAAACTATTATAGCAGAAACACAGATTACACAATTGTAGCCACGTCATGACCCAGGAATGAGTGGGTTAACCTATGATGAGTGTTTGTCAGCACTGGGCCTATACTCGCTCGAGTTTAGAAGAATGAAGAGGGACCTCATTGAAACATATAGAATAGTGAAAGGCTTGGATAGAGTGGATGTGGAGAAGATGTTTCTACTAGTGGGAAATTCTAGGACTAGAGGTCATAGCCTCAGAATTAAAGGACATTCTTTTAGGAAGGAGATGAGAAGAAATTTAGTTAGGATGGTGAATCTTTGGAATTCATTCCCACAGAAGGCTGTGGAGGCCATCAGTGGATATTTTTACGGCAGAGATAGATAGATTCTTGATTAGTACAGGTGTCAGAGGTTATCGGAAGAAGGCAGGAGAGTCATAGAGTGATACAGTGTGGAAACAGGCCCTTTGGCCCTATTCACCCACACTGCCAACAATGTCCCAGCTACACTATTCTCACTTGCCTGAGATGGTCCATATCTCTCAATACCTGTCATATCCATGTACCTGTCTAACTGTGTCTTTAACAACGGGATAATCCCAGCCTTAACTACCTCCTCTGGCAGCTTGTACGATACACCCACCACTCTTTTAGTGGTGGGTATATCGTACAACCCCTCGGATTTCTATTAAATCTTTTCCCCTTCACCTTGAACCAACTGTATGTCCTATGTTCGTGGAGTCCCCTATTCTGGACAAAAGACTCTGTACATCTACCCAAACTATGCCTCTCATGATTTTGTACACCTCTATAAATTCTCCCCTTATCCTCCTGAGCACCCAGCCTACTCACCTCTCCCCATAGCTCACATCCTCTAATCCTGGCAACATCCTTGTAAATCTTTTCTGAACCCTTTCAAGCTTGCCAATATTTTTTCCTATAACATGGTGCCCAGAACTGAACACAATATTCTAAATGTAATGCACTAACGTCTTATACAACTGCAACATGACCTCCCAAATTCTATACTTAATACTCTGACTGATGAAGGCCAAAATACCAAAAGCCTTTCTGACCACCTTATCTACCTGTGACTCGGCCTTCAAGGAACCATGCACCTGTACGCCTAGATCCCTCTGCCCTACAACACTACCAAGAGGCCTACCATTTACTGTGTAGGTCTTGCCTTTATTCGACATCCAAAAATGCAACACCTCACACTTTTCTGTATTAAATTCCATCAACCATTCCTCTGCCCACCTGGCCAACTACCAGATCCTGCTGCGGTCTTTCACAGCCATCTTCACTATCTGCAAAACAACTAACTTTAGTACCATCAGCAAACTTGTTAATCTAACCCTATATGCTCTCATCCAAATCATTGATGTAGATGACAAACAGTAACGGGCCCAACACTGAACCCTAAGGCATACCACTAGTCACAGGCCTCCAGTCCGAGAAGCAACCTTCCACCATCATCCAGTGCTTCCTTCCATGGAGCCAATTTGCTATCCGTTCAGCTATCATCAATCTTTTTGGTCATGTCTTCAAAAAAATCAATCAGATTTGTGAGACATGACCTCCAACGTACAGAACCATGCTGACTATCCCTAATCAGCCCTTGCCCATCCAAATGCCTATATAACCTATCCCTCAAAACACTCTCCAGTAACTTACCAACTACAGATGTTAAGCTCACCAAACTATAGTTCCTTGCATTTTGCCTGCAGCCCTTCTTGAAAAATGCACAACATTTGCCAATAAAGTAGGGTGGCACAGTGGCACAGCGGTAGAGTTGCTATCTTACAGTACCAGAGACCCGGTTTTGAATCTGACTGTGGGTGATGTCTGTATGGAATTTGTACATTCTCCCCATGATTGTGTGGGGTTTTTCTGGGTGTTCCAGTCTCCTTCCACACTCCAACGAGTCCAGGTTTGTAGGTAAATTAGCATGTAAATTATAAATGTTCTTTTGTGTTAGTGCTAGTGTAGGAGGTGATTCCTTGTTGGTGGGCCAAAGGGCCCGTTTTGTCACTAAATCTCTAAAGTCTAAATTCTAAAGTCCTCAAAAGAGAGATATTTAATACATAGTGAACATTTGGCTTATTACAAAACTATAATATAAAGAAATATAGAAGTGATCAGCAAATCAGGCAGCATCAGTGGAGAAAGAGATGGATTTATTGTTTCAGGGAAAAGCCTCACACTACAACTGGTCATTGACTCTTACCTGTTCTAGTTAATAGTCCTCAAACGTAACCATCAGCAGATATTGTGTGCCTTGATGAATGCTTGCACCAAATTTATTTCTGTGTTTTATTTCAGTCTTCCAGCATTTCCTCATCCTGGACATTTCCATTAATTTAATTTCATGTTTGTGTAATATAACATATTTGCTGTGCAGTATGGGTGGGAGGGTGACACAGTGGTAGAATTGCTGCCTTACAGAACTTATAGCGCCAAAGACCTGGGTTCAATCCTGACAACGAGTGCTGTCTGTACGGAGATTGTACATTCTCCCCATGACCGCGTGGGTTTTCTCCAAGATCTTCGGTTTCCTCCCACATTCCAAAGACGTTGTAGAGGTCCACACATTGTATGAGCTCTTAGTTTAATATTTTAAATATTACTGACCATGCACTGACCATGTAGTAGTACTTGTTATCTGGTGGAAGTGGAACTGGGCTTCGGCTGGTTCAAACCACATTTGGGGCTGTGATGTCCAGAAGGTGGGCAGTTTGAGTGAAACTGCATTCTGCTGATCTGGGTTATCTTCTCCAGGCATGAGGATCGTGGGTCAAATGAGATGGAGGAAATTAGTGAAATCCAGGTTAGCCGGAAAGTGGTGTTGGGTAAATTGAATAGATTAAAGGCCGATAAATCCCCAGGGCCAGATAGGCTGTATCCCAGGGTACTTAAGGAAGTAGCCCCAGAAATAGCAGATGCCGTTAGTGATAATTTTTCAAAACTCTTTAGATTCTGGAGTAGTTCCTGAGGATTGGAGGGTAGCTAATGTAATCCCACTTTTTAAAAAGGGAGGGAGAGAGAGAGAAAACGGGGAATTACAGACCAGTTAGTCTAACATCAGTAGTGGGGAAACTGCTAGAGTCAATTATTAAAGATGGGATAGCAGCGCATTTGGAAAGCGGTGAAATCATTGGACAAAATCAGCATGGATTTACGAAGGGTAAATCATGTCTGACGAATCTTATTGAATTTTTTGAGGATGTAACTAGTAGAGTGGATAAGGGAGAAGCTGTGGATGTGTTATATCTGGATTTTCAGAAGGCTTTCGACAAGGTCCCACACAAGAGATTGGTATACAAACTTAAAGCACATGGTATTGGTGGTTCAGTATTGATGTGGATAGAGAACTGGCTGGCAGACAGGAAGCAAAGAGTAGGAGTGAACGGGTCCTTTTGAGGATGGCAGACAGTGACTAGTGGTGTGCCGCAAAGCTCAGTGCTGGGACCCCAGCTATTTACAATTTACATTAATGATTTGGACGAGGGAATTAAATGCAACATCTCGAAGTTTGCGGATGACACGAAGCTGGGGGGCAGTGTTAGCTATGAGGAGGATGCTAGGAGGCTGCAGGATGTTTTGGATAGACTGGGTGAGTGGGCAAATGCATGGCAGATGCAGTATAATGTGGATAAATGTGAGGTTATCCACTTTGGTGGTAAAAACAGGAAGGTAGACTATTATTTGAATGGTGACCGATTAGGAAAAGGGGAGATGCAGCGAGACCTGGGTGTCATGGTATACCAGTCATTGAAAGTAGGCATGCAGGTGCAGCAGGCTGTGAAGAAAGCGAATGGTATGTTGGCATTCATAGCAAAAGGATTTGAGTACAAGAGCAGGGACGTTCTACTGCAGTTGTACAGGGTCTTGGTGAGGCCACACCTGGAGTATTGCATACAGTTTTGGTCTCCTAATCTGAGGAAAGACATTCTTGCCATAGAGGGAGTACAGAGAAGGTTCACCAGACTGATTCCTGGGATGGCACGACTTCCATATGAAGAAAGACTGGATAGACTCAGCTTGTACTCGCTGGAATTTAGAAGATTGAGGGGTGATCTCATAGAGACTTACAAAATTCGTAAGGGGTTGGACAGTCTAGATGCAGGAAGATTGTTCCCGATGTTGGGGAAGTCCAGGACAAGGGGTCACAGTTTAAGGATAAGGGGGAAGTCTTTTAGGACCGAGATGAGAAAATCATTTGTCACACAGAGAGTGGTGAATCTGTGGAATTCTCTGCCACAGAAGGTAGTTGAGGCCAGTTTGTTGGCCATATTTAAGAGGGAGTTGGATGTGGCCCTTGTGGCTGAAGGGATCAGGGGGTATGGAGAGAAGGCAGGTACAGGATATTGAGTTGGATGATCAGCCATGATCATATTGAATGGCGGTGCAGGCTCGAAGGACCGAATGGCCTGCTCTTGCACCTAATTTCTATGTTTCTATGTTTCTATGACAAAATCCAAGGTACACAAAATGGTGGAGAAACTCAGCGGGTGCAGCAGCATCTATGGAGCGAAGGAGATAGGTAACGTTTCGGGCCGAAACCCTTCTTCAGACAAAATCCAAAAGAGGCATGTTTTGGGTCGTCAGGGTCAGCACTGTAGAGGTCTACACTATGTATGAACTCTCGGTTTAATATTTGAACTGATACATCTTCGTCGTTCGCACACGCACCCAAGTTAATATTTTACCACTAAGCCCCGTCGCTCACACGCGCAAAACCAACAGCCCGCCCAGGTCAGCGTTGATTTGTCGGCCCAGAGCACGTCCGGTCCGCTGATCTGTGCAGACTCGGTGGGCCGAAAGACCTGTTTCCACACTGTATCTCTTAACTATAAAAGTAACTGGTCACTTAAATTTATTTATTATTATAGTGCACATGACACTTTCAATGCCTTGTTAAATGTATCTTTTGACTGGTGGCAGAACAATTTCCCTCTGGGATAAATAAAGTTGTATCGTATCGTACCATATCGTATCGTATTGTATCGTATCGTACTGTATCGTATCATATTGTATCATATTTACAGTATCTCACTTTTGGATTTCATTTGTCAAGGTCATTCTGCTCCTTTATAGCAATCAAAAGTTTTACCATTCATTTATCCCAACATTTAAGATTCAGAAACTCAATGCTAATTTGCATTTGAATGCAAGCAGGAAAACTGGAGGAAGCAGCTGAGAAATTATAGAATGAGTTAGATAAAGCATGTAATTGAAAATAAAATGGCAGATCAAATGTAATGCAGACAAATGTAAATTTTTCACATTGCAAGGAAAAACAGCAGACATGGATGTGCTGAAATTGCTTTGGTTAAAGCTGAAAGATATTTACCACCTGTCATTCTTAATCTTTCCAACCAATGCTGAGCAGCAAACTGTCAAGCACATCATTTTTGAACAAGATAGCCAAAGCAATAGAATACAAGTCAGCAGAAGCCACGATTGAACAGCATGCTTAAACTTTTCCAGGCATTATAACATAAAAAAGACGGATACCATTTCTCATTACATATCGTAATATTAGGATTCAGTTAAAGGGCTCAAAAGGAGAAAACGTATGTAAGTATTGGCACTGGACCTTAAGCAGTGGGACAACTAAAGGGAAATGCCTGTGCTACTGTTGTTGAATTGAACCCTTTATTCAAAGTATATAAACACAATTAAAGGCATAGCAAATCTTTAGAAAAATTATAAAATAATGGACAAAAAAAACCTCACTGTGACACAAGCACAAATCCAGGACCAGGTATTCTATGAGGAGGTGATACCAAAAGCTTTTTCGCCGTCTGCATGGAATACTCTCCAAAAGTTTGGATAGAGTCATAGAGCCATAGGGTCATAGAGTGATACAGTGTTAAAAACAGGCCTTTCGGCCCAACTTGCCCACACCGGCCAACATGTCCCACCTGCCCACATTTGGTCACAATCCTCCTAACCTATCCTATCCATTTACCTGTCTAACTGTTTCTTAAATGTTGGGATAGTCCCTGCCTCAACTACCTCCTGTGGCAGCTTGTTCCATGCACCCACCACGCCATGTGCAAAAAAATTACCGCTCAGATTGCTATTTAATCTTTTCCCCTACATCTTAAACCTATGTGTTCTGGTCCTCGATTCACCTACTCTGGGCAAGAGACTCTGCGTCTACCCAATCTATTCTGCTCATGATTCTATACACCTCTATAAGATCAAGTCTGGATGAAAATAGATCCAATTATACTGAAGCAGCGCAGCACCATCCAGGATGGAGCAGAATGGCACCCAATTCACCCTTCTAAACATTAATTTTCTCCACTACTAAAGCACTGTGACTAAAGAGCACACATATATAAAATGCCCTCCAGCTACTCACATTGGCTCCACTAATAGCACCTCAGAAACATGCAACTGCTTCCACAAAGGGGGACTAGGGCAGCAATGTCATGAGTGGACTACAGGATCAGATGCCATCCTTCGATATATATCACTAGGTCTAATTCTAGATCTCCCAATTCAATAGCATAATGGGAGTACTTGTGAGGATTAAATAGTGTAATGTGCACATATCATGCAATATGTGCATATATTTTTTATAATAATTCCACAGCAGTCAGAAATGGAATCTAGTTATCAAATCCTTAATAGATCAAGAGCAAAAGTAAAAGTTATGGGTATGAAAAGATGCATAGGATTTGAATTTTTAAGGAGATTTTCTTTGCCTTGATTTGTGTTCATACAGTCGAGTCAATAGACAACAGACAATAAACAAGAAGCAATAAACAATAGGTGCAGTAGTAGGGCATTCGGCCCTTCGAGCCAGCACCGCCATTCAATGTGATCATGGCTGATCATCCCCAATCAGTACCCCATTCCTGCCTTCTCCCCATATCCCCTGACTGCTAACTAGCTCTAACTAACTCTTGAAAGGATCCAGAAAACCGGCCTCCACTGCCCTCTGAGGTAGAGAATTCCACAGACTCACAACTCTCTGAGTGAAAAAGTGTTTCCTGTTTTCCGTTCTTAATGGCTTACTCCTTATTCTTAAACTGGAGCCCCTGGTTCTGGACTCCCCCAACATCGGGAACATGTTTCCTGCATCTAGCATGTCCAAATCCTTAACAATCTTATATGTTTCAATGAGATCCCCTCTAAATTCCAGAGTACACAGCTGCACTCCTTCAATAGCAAGAATCCGGAATTCCGCTGCACTCCCTCAATAGCAAGAATGTCCTTCCTCAAACTAGGGGACCAAAACTGCGTACAAGACTCTAGGTGTGGTCTCACTAGGGCCCTGTACAACTGCAGAAGGAGCTCTTTGCTCCTATACTCAACTCCCCTTGTTATGAAGGCCAATGTACCATTCGCCTTATTCACTGCTTGCTGTACTTGCATGCTTACTTTAATTGACCGATGAACAAGGACCCCCAGATTCCATTGTACTTCCCCTTATCCCAACTTGACACAATTTGGATAATTTAGATAATAATCAGCCTTCCTGTTTTTGCTACCAAAGTGGATAACCTCACATTTATCCACATTAATTCGTATGTATCTACATTAATCTGCATCTGCCATGCAACTGCCCATTCACCCAACCTGTCGACGTCACCCTGCATTTTCGTAGCATCCTCCTCACAGTTCACACTGCCACCCAGTGTTGTGTCATCTGCAAATTTGCTAATGTTGCTTTGAATCCCTTCATCTAAATCATTGATGTATATTGTAAACAGCTGCGGTCCCAGCACCGAGACTTGTGGTACCCCACTAGTCACTGCCTGCCATTCCGAAAAGGTCCCGTTAATCCCTACTCTTTGTTTCCTGTTTGCCAACCAATTTTATATCCATGTCAGCACTCAACCCCTAATATCATGTACCTTAATTGTGCCCACTAATCTCCTATGTGGCACCTTATCAAATGCATTCTGAAAGTCCAGCTACACTACATCCACTGGCTCTCCATTGTCCATTTTCCAAGTTACATCGTCAAAAAATTGCAGAAGATTAGTCAAGCATGATTTCCCCTTTGTAAATCCATTCTGACTCGGTCCGATCCTATTACTGCTATCGAAATGTGCCGCTATTTCATCTTTTATGATTGACTCCAGCATCTTCCCCACCACCAATGTCAGGCTAACTGGTTTTCTCTCTCCTGCCTTTCTTAAAAAGTGGGTTAACATTAGCCACCCTCCAATCCATAGGAACTGATCCTGAAGCTATAGAACATTGGAAAATGATCAACAATGTGTCCACAATTTCTAGAGCCACTTCCCTAAGTACCCTGGGTTGCAGATCACCAGGCCCTGAGGATTTATCAGCCTTCAGTCCCATCAGTGATCCAACACAATTTCCTGCCTAATGTGGATTTCCTTCAGTTTCTCCATCGCCCCAGATCCTCTGGCCACTAGTACTAGGGCCAGAGGACTAGGGCAGCAATGTCTTGAATGGACCAACAGGATCAGATGCCATCCTTTGATATATATCATTAGGTCTAATTCTAGATTCCCAATTCAATAGCATAATGGGAGTACGTGAGGATTAAATAGTGTAATGTGCACATATCATGTTGTATAATAATTCCACAGCAGTCAGAAATGGAACCTAGTTATCAAATCCTTAATAGATCAAGAGCAAGGAGTCAAGGGATATAATGAGGTCAGGAACGGGGTACTGAATGTGGATGCTCAGCCATGATCATAGTGAATGTCAGTGCTGGCTCGAAGGGCCGAATGGCCTACTCCTGCACCAATTGTCTATTGTCTATTGAAATACCTGTTCCTGAATTTGGTGGCCATGGGTTTTAGGCTTCTGCACCTTCTTCCTGATGGTAGGGCAGGCACGTGCCATGAGCAATTAGTCAGGGTAGGCAGTCTGTATCTTTGGTCAGTCGGCTTTTTAAAAAAATCTTGAAAACCACGCACGCGCAGATTGTTCTCTCCCCGGTGAGCTGTCAGTCGGCTTTTAAAAGAAATTTGCTCTGCACATGCACGCAGTCCATGGTGTAAAGGCAGAAATTCAGCCGGCTTTATGGACGGTTGCCACTGATGGCTTGAGGCAGCGTCGACGGCATGTGAGTAGCACATACTTCCACGTTTTAAATGCACTGCTGGTGCAAGGCACAGGAGACTTATGCCCATCTAAGAGATCAATCTCTTTGGTAAGCATAATTCTCCCGTGCCTTTACTATTTATATTTAATAGTTACTATTTTATAATTTTATTCAGGATAGGCACTGCCTTCCTTGCCTACCCTGACGGCACGTGCCTGTGGTAGGGATACATAAGAATGGGATACTTTGATACATTGTACAGCACTAAACTATAGTTTTCAAGAAGGCTTTATCGGTCAGAAGGAAGAAGGTTTACTTCAGTTATCCAGATATTGATCACATGCGGGCAAGTGAGATTAGTTTAATTTAGCATCATGTTCAACACCAACATTGAGGCTGTTCCTGTGCTGCACTGTTCTATGTTCTGTGTCAGTTCATCTGGTAGCTTGATACCTAGGTGAGGTTGAAAAAAATCCTGCCAAGCAAGTCAGAAGAAAAATATATGAATTGTTTAGAAATACCAGAGATTGAATTGTCTATCATTAATTCATATCCTTCCATATCTTCAATCAACTGTCTTTGATTGAGAGAATTGTGGAGCTTGGGTAGGAGGATGAATGGCCTACTCTTGTTCCCATTTCTTAAGGTCTCAGTATCACTTTAAACCATTTCACTTCTGACAGGATGGAAGGAAGCACTTAGAAGCAATCAGGAGGCTGCTTGTAAGCACTTCTTATCAGTGCATTAAAAGGCCAAAGTAGCAAGACTCTTTTATTCGATTTTGGGAGAATCCTTCACACTGTTAGAAAGTGAATCATTATGTGCAGAGTAACCTTGCCAAGTTTGTAAATTATTTTTGCACTCTCTAGGTTCAGAGTCTTTGAGTGGTGCTGGCTCTTCAGGTTCACTGTCAATAGTTTCATAGTGTAAATGTGAGTCTGGCAGCAGTCTACTCTAAGTAGTCAGTCTCTGACCCAGGTAGTGGAGTGGGTGAATAGAAGAATCAGATTCAAACTTTATTGTCATTGTGCAGTGTACAAGTACAGAGACAACAAAATGCAGTTAGCATCTCACCCAGAAGTGTGAACACAGAATAATGGAACAGAAAATTATATATATGTATATACAGTAGCACAAATTTAGGGGAGGGGAGATCAGTCACTGGCGGAAGGTGTGTCCGGCGGGGTGGGAAGGTGACTGGCAATCACCAACGTGCAGAGTTAATTAGGGTAACAGCCGCAGGGAAGAACCTGTCCCTGAACCTGCTGGTCCAGCAACGGAGAGACCTGTAGCACCTCCCAGATGGGAGGAGGGTAAATAGTCTGTGGTTGGGATGAGAGCAGTCCTTGATGATGCTGCGCGCCCTTTACAGACATCGCTTGCTCTGGACTCAATGGAGGGGAGTGAGGAACCGATGATGAGTTGTGCAGTTTTCACCACCCTCTGCAGTGCTTTCCAGTTGGAGACAGAGCAGTTGACGTTCCATACTGTGATAGTAAGGGTGCTCTCGATGGCGCAGCGGTAGAAGTTCATCAGAATCTGAAGAGACAGATGGACCTTCTTTAGTCTCCTCAGGAAGAAGAGACGCTGGTGAGCCTTCTTGATTAGTGTTGAGGTATTGTGGGTCCAAAAGAGGTCATCAGAGATGTTGACTCCCAGAAACCTGAAGTTGGAAACACGTTCCACCTCCGTCCCGTTAATATGGATGGGGGTGTGTGTGCCGCCCCTAGACCTTCTGCAGTCCACAATGAGCTCCTTGGTCTTATTGGTGTTAGGGCCAGGTTATTGTCAGCGCACCATGCTGCTAGGAGCTGGACCTCCTCCCTATAGGCCGACTCATCGTTGTCGCTGATGAGGCCAATCACCGTTGTATCATCTGCATACTTGATGATGGTGTTAGTACCATGTACAGGTGTGCAGTCGTAGGTGAAGAGGGAGTAGAGGAGAGGGCTCAGCACAACTGTGTTCAAGGTGAGGGTTGAAGAGGTGTGGTTGTCTAACTTAACAGAAAGTCCAGTATCCAGTTGCAGAGGGAGGGGTCAATGCTTAGGTCGATGAATTTGGTGATCAGTTTGGAGGGGATAATGGTGTTAAATGCTGAGCTAAAGTCAATGAACAGCATTCTCATGTAGGTGTTTCTGTTGTCAAGGTGGGAGAGGGCGGAGTGAAGTGCCGTGGAGATGGCATCCTCCGTACTACTGTTCTCGCGATAGGCGAACTGATGGAGGTCCAGTGTGGGAGGTAGGCAGCCTTTGAGGTGTGCCAGGACCAGCCTCTCAAAGCACAGTGATGATGGGAGTAAGTGCAACTGGGCGGAAGTCGTTGAGGCTCGCCTCAGTGGAGTATTTTGGCACCGGCTCGATGGAGGTGGTTTTAAGGCACGTGGGGACAGCTGCTTGGGTAAGTGACAGGTTGAAGATGTCAGTCCAGACGTCTGTCTGCTACACAGCACAGGCCCTGAGGACGTGCCGGGGGATGCCGTCAGGGCCAGCAGCCTTTCGTGCATTAATCCTGCTCAGTGCCGCATACACGTTGATGGGGGTGAGTGTGAGGGGCTGGTAATCAGCAGGGAGCACAGCCTTGATGGCCATCTCTTAATTGTCCCTGTCAAAGTGGCCATAAAAGTGGTTAAGCTCCTAAATGAAGGAGGCGTGGTGGATGTGGGGGTGGTGTTGGTGGGTTTATAGTCCGTGATGGCCTGGATGCCTTGCCAGATGCGTCGGGGGTCGGAATTGTTCTTGAAGTGTTCCTCGACCTTTAGCTTGTAGCTGTGCTTGGCCTTCTTCATGCCCCTCTTTAAGTTAGCCCTGGGTGAACTGTAGGCTCGAGCATCGCCTGACCTGAAAGCGGTGTCACGTGCCTTCAGCAGTAGCCTGATCTCTCTGTTCATCCATGGCTTCTGATTCGGGAATGTGGTAATCCGTTTGAGGGAGGTGGCACTGTTAATGGTGCAGTTGACAAAGTCCAAAACGGAGGAGGTATAAGAGTCTATATTTGGTATTTGGTGGAATTTGGGGAGTACAGTCTTCAAGTTGGAGTGATTGAAGTCACCCGCAACAATGAAGGCTTCCTCGGAGTTGTGAGTCTGTTGCTTGCTAATGGCAGTATGCAGTTCTTTGATTGCAAGCTTAGCATTAGCATCCGGAGGAATATAGGCTGCAGTCACAACAGTGGAAGTAAACTCTCTGGGCAGATCGAACGGTCTGCATTTATCCATGAGAAACTCTAGGTTAGCTGAGCCGTGATTCTCAATGATGGTAGTGTTTGTGCACCAAGCTTTATTTACGTAAATGAACAGACCCCCACTCTTACCAGAGTCTGTTGTTTTGTCCGCTCGGAGTATATGACGCCCCGTTAGCTCGATGGCGATGTCAGGAACGTCGATGTTAAGCCATGTTTCTATGAATATCATGGTGCTGCAGTCTTTAACCCAGTTGTGGGAGGTAATCTGTAGCCGGAGTTCGTCCATTTTGTTCGCCAGTGAGCGTACGTTGGCGAGGAAAATTCTATGAATCGATAGCCTGTGTGTGGTTAACACTAACCTAGCCTTTAACCCACCTTGACATCCACGGCGGAATGGGAAGACCACCCAAGCTGGTGGGCGGCACTACCGACGTCGCAGCGGCCACTGCAGACCGTCTATATTTTTTTATTTTTGTCCCGTTGAGGGTATAGTTTGAAGTGGGTTTTGAACTATGTATGTGTGAGGGGGCGGGCGGGTGGGTGAGGGAAACTTTTAAATCTCTTCCCTGTACGGGGACCCGACCATTTCCCTGTCGGATCTCCGTTGTCGTTGGGGCCTAGCACCATGGAGCGGCCTCCAATCGGAACGACCTGAGGGCTCCATTCACGGAGCCGGTGGAGCTGCGGACCTACCATCGTGGAGCTGGCCAGCTTCAGAGCATGGAGAACTGTGGTGGCGCGCCGCTGCAGCCCGACTCCGGAGCTTGGAGGCTCCAGCCGCAGGTCCGGTGGATGGTGACATTGGGAGCTCGTGGGTCCCTGGTGGGAGACCGCTTTTCGGAGCTCCCGCAACGGCAACGTCTCCCACCCAAATTGCGGGGTTGAAGTGACCTGGAGTGGGGCCTTACATCGCCCGGCACGGTTTTAACAACCGCGGGACTTGCTAGCACCCACCGGGGGTTCTAACATCAAGACCCGAGCAGGACTTACATCGCCTGGAATGGCTTTAAATGGCTGCGGGGCTTGCTAGCTCCCTGCAGGTGCTCCAACATCAAGACCCGGAGCAGGGCCTTACATCGCCCGGTGCGGCCTTAAATGTCCGCGGGACTTGCCATCGCCCGCCGGGGGCTTTGACTTTGACTTTGACATCGGGAGAAGAATGGAGAGCAGGGGTGAGACAAGACTTTGCCTTCCATCACAGTGAGGAGAAGATTCACTGTGATGGATGTTTGTGTACATTGTGTTGGTGTATGTCTTGGTTCTTTTCTTGTATGACTGCAGAAATCAAATTTCGTTTGAACTTCATTTGAATTTCAAATGACAAATAAACGGTATTGTATTGTATTGCGTTCGCGTCGCCGTCTATGGGTGCTTCCGGTCTGCTGAGCTGGCTTGGTACGCTTCACTGTTCCGCTGCTCCACTGTTCTGGCTAGTTCAGGAGCGAGACGGAGTTCACCCAAAAGGTTGTTGCAGCTGCAGGAACCGATGTTCAGAAGTTCTTGTCGGCTGTACGATAGGAACGCAAGATCGCTCTGTGTGAACAGACTTGAAACAAGTAAGCAAATTATTGCTAGTTCGCTGATTCTCGTGAGACACAGGGCATCACAATATGCCCGCACCGCCACCGTCTTAGAGATAGGTGGCATCTACGAATGCATGTTATATTTTGCATACCACCAGACTGTTAAACCCACTAATTCATTCCATTTGTTGCCAAGTATCAAGCCAGAGAGTCTTACATCAGTTCAAGGTAAATGATCGGAGAAGATTCTGAGGGAAACATTTTATTCACATTTGGAAAAAAAAGGACTTATTACAATAGTCCACATGGCTTTGTGTGGGGAAGGCCATGCCTTATGGACATGATTGAATTTGCTTTGAGGAGTTAACAGTAATAATTGATGAGGAAAAGCAATGGATTTACTTCAGTAAAGCATTCAATTATTTCACTCATAGTAAACTGACCAGATGAGGTAGGCACATGGGATCCACAGTGATGAAAAAAATGTCTTGTACATAGAAAACAGATGATGGTGATGGAGGGATGTTATTCTGACTGGAGGTCCAGGTTGTAGACCATGTGCAGGCAAAGAGGGTTAGTTTAATTAGGCAATCTGGTGGGCATAGACATGATGGGCAAAGAGCCTAGTCCTGTGTTACATGGTTCTTTGTTCTAAGTTTTTCAGAGGCGAGGTATTTGATGCATCATCAATGTTTGAGATATGCTCCGAAACAAGCATTTTCTCCACCCATGCTATATCCATAACATTGCATCACCAGCATTTATTTTCCCAGAAATTGCCCAGGTAGAATATTTCAACACAAAGCAGAACAACTCAACATATGACCAATTTCTACCCCGTCAGCCAAACCTCATTCAGAAACATATTGACCATTTTATCGAGCAGTCCTTACTCACAAATTAACATGTGTAAAAAGGAACCCCAAATGCTTGTGTATACCGAAGAGAGACAAAGTGTTGGAGTAGATCAAGGGGTCAGGCAGCATCTCTGGAGCAAAAGGATGGATGGCGTTTTGGAGGTCAACATGTTTCGTGCTGCTCTGTTTTGGTTCAACAGGACCACGAAATTCTCAATAAACGCTAACCCCATTTACTGTCACTGGATATCAAGTGAGCATTATAAAATATTTTAATCACACCAAATAATAAACCACGAAATACCAATCTCATTACAAACTTTGTCAAAAGAACAGTGTTTCAAAGGGGAAGTGTGTGTAAGTGTACATGAAATCAAAGCAGCATTTGAACAAATGCAGTTTCATGGAGGTCTGAAAAAATTAAAGTGAATGAAAATCAAGAGAAACTCTGCACTGCCAGCAGACATAACTTGCACAAAGAGGAAGTTGTTGTGATTACTATGGAATGAATAGTTTGAGTTGCATTTCCTTTCTTCATGACAACACAATTGTGAATGACATGTAACTTTGGGTATGTTTATATTTCTCGCTTCCATCTCAGACTTGCAACTTTCCAATGCTTAAATTTATTTCATAAGCAAACTGATGGGTAGCTGATTTAATAGTAGTGGAATGATGTTACATTTTACTCATTCTCCAGATGCCTTTCTTGCAACCAGCAACAAAAATACACTTTCACAGACAGCACTACACATCCCACACACCAAAAAGTGATTTTATACATGACATTCATAGAATTAGATTTTTCTCAATAAACGCTAACCCCATTTATTGTCACTGGATATCAAATGAGCATTATAAAATATTTTAATCACACCAAATAATAAACTATTATCTTGCAGAGAATAAATGTTGCCATACGTTACAAATCAGGTCCTTACTCACCGATTAGCATGTGTCGAGAGGAAGTGCAAATGCTGATTTATACCGAAGATAGACATAAATGGATTTAGACAGGTACAGAGTCTTGCAAAAGTGTTCATAACCCTTGAACTTTCCCACATTTTGTCACGTTACAACCACAAACGTAAATGTATTTTATTGGGATTTTATGTGATAGACCAACACAAAGTGGTGCATAATTGTGAAATGGAAGGAAAATGATACATAGTTTCCAAATTTTATTACAAATAAAAAACTGAAAAGTGTGGCATGCAAAAGTATTCAGTCCCCCTGAGTCAATACCTTGTAGAACCACCTTTCGCTACAATTACAGCTGCAAGTCTTTTGGGGTATGTCTCTACCAGCTTTGCACATCTAGAGACTGACATTTTTGCCCATTCTTCTTTGCAAAATAGCTCAAGCTCAGTCAGATTGGATGGAGAGCGTCTGTGAACAGCAATTTTCAAGTCTTGCCAGAGATTCTCAATTGGATTTAGGTCTGGACTGACTGGGCCATTATAACACATGTATACGCTTTGATCTAAACCATTCCATTGTAGCTCTGGCTGTATGTTTAGGGTTGCTGTCCTGCTGGAAGGTGAACCTCCGCCCCAGTCTCAAGTCTTTTGCAGACTCTAAAAGTTTTCTTCCAAGATTGCCCTGTATTTGGCTCCATCCAACTTCCCATGAACTCTGACCAGCTACCCTGTCCATGCTGAAGAAAAGCATCGCCACAGCATGATGCTGCCACCACCATGTTTCCTAGTGGGGATGATGTGTTCAGGGTGATGTGCAGTGTTAGTTTTCCGCCACACATAGCGTTTTGCATTTAGGCCAAAAACTTCAATTTTGGTCTCATCAGACCAGAGCACCTTCCTCCACATGTTTGCTGTGTCCCCACATGGCTTGTGGCAAACTGCAAATGGGACTTCTTATGGCTTTGTTTCAACAATGGCTTTCTTCTTGCCACTCTTCCATAAACGCCCGATTTGTGGAGTGCACGATTAATAGTTGTCCTGTGGACAGATTCTCCCACCTGAGCTGTGGATCTCTGCAGCTCCTCCAGAGTTACCACGGGCTTCTTGGCTGCTCTCCTTGCCCAGCCTGTCAGTTTAGGTGGACGGCCATGTCTTGGTAGGTTTGCAGTTGTGCCATACTCTGTCCATTTTCGGATGATGGATTGAACAGTGCTCCGTGAGATGTTCAAAGCTTGGGATATGTTTTTATAACCTAACCCTGCTTTAAACTTCTCAACAACTTTATCCCTGACCTGTCTGGTGTGTTCCTTGGGCTTCATGATGCCCAAGGAACATTGTTTGTTCACTAATGTTCTCTAACAAACCTCTGAGGCCTTCACAGAACAGCTGTATTTATACTGAGATTAGATTACACACAAGTGGACTCTATTTACTAATTAGGTGACTTCTGAAGGCAATTGGTTGCACTGGATTTTATTTAGGGGTATCAGAGTAAAGGGGGCTGAATACTTTTGCATGCCACACTTTTCAGTTTTTTATTTGTAAAAAAAATAGAAAACCATGTATCATTTTCCGTCCACTTCACAATTATGCGCCACTTTGTGTTGGTCTATCATATAAAATCCCAATAAAATACATTTACTTTTGTGGTTGTAACGTGGCAAAATGTGAAAAAGTTCAAGGGGTATGAATACTTTTGCAAGCCACTGTATATGGATATAGACAGGTACATGGATAGGACAGGTTTGGAGGGATATGGACCAAATGCGGGTAGGTGTAGATGGGACATGTTTGCTGGTGTGGGAAAGGTGGGCCAAAAGGCCTGTTTCCACACAGTATCACTCTATGACTCTGTGACTCTCTGACTTTCAGGTTGACTGGGAAGTAAGATTAAATGGAAAAAAACAGCATGGCAAAATTCAATAGAAAAATAAACAAATTCACACATATTTGTAATCTAATAAATATTGTAAAACATTCAATATCACTCTAACCTGCAACACAAGGTAAATCATTTTGTTAAAATAGATGTTCATAAAGCGACATGACTTCTTATCTTCTCACCGCCAGATTGGTAGCTAAAGTCATCGTTCCTGTGACTTCCACTCTCTCCTGATCAATGGAGCAGTATTGAAACAGATAGGGCAACTTCACGATGAAGAATATTAATACTTCCCTCTTCAATAGATGTGAGCCTGGGGTAAAGCATCGTAAGAAGCGATTTACTTTCCACCAGAAACATCATGATGCCAATGTATTTAATCAGGGATATCCAATGGGCTTCAATGAGTCAGTAGCAGCGAGGAGGGGTGGAAGAGCGCAAAGTAGCTGAGAATTCGGTGTCGACCTCTATGTTATTGTTTGTACGCAGCAGGCACAGAAGGAAATGGAACGAGACTGAGATACCATAGTTTTTGCCACTAGCTTAGACTAGGATAAGGGAGGAATTTATATTAGCACTAACAGTCAACTGCTCGACTGTATTACCTGCAGAAAAAGTATCTTGATAATGAAATTTATAAAGTCATGTTGTAAGCCATCTGGTTGCACTAGCAGGAAGTTTACAACATGGCTTTAAGTGAGAAATCTGGCATCAAGTTACGTACCAAGCTACCGCAGCAGTTCCTCAAGGACCAGCCTTAGGCCACTGTGATGTTCAAGGTAAATCAGAGCTGAAGGCTTGAGAAACTGATTGTATCTTTAGAGACAGAGATGTAATGGTGCATTGAAGGTTTGGTATCACAACACACAAAATGAAGTGCGAGACTTAGAATCTCTTGGGAGGCAGCTGCTCCCATCACCTACCCACTCGACTGCCCTGTGCTGATAGTATGTGTTGTATTGCTGCCACGACTGAGCTGGAGAAGCGGTGCTGACAGGTGCGGAATTTAAATTTACCACCGACCCAGAGGATCAATGCACTTTCTTGACAATTGTTGCAACAAAATTCATTTTTAGACAATTGCCTGGGTCCCAATGTGCTTTGGTATAATATTTTTGAGTGAAGAGAAGAAGATTAAGATAATGGTGAAACAACGAACTGCAGATGCAAATTAATACAAAATGTGGCAGGTAATTCGTCGACATAGACGAAGGGGGTTCCTGTCACAATTTGTCCTGCCTCTCTCCTTTTCCAGCTTTCTTCTTCCTCCCTACAATCAGTCTGAAGAAGCGTCTCAACTCAAAAATGCCACCTGACCCACATTTTGGTTTATAATTTTCCTTAATTAGTATACCAAATATATACCATGGGAGAGAAGGGCAGAGGGACAGAGGAGGAGCAGGTTACCTGAAATTAGAAAATTCAATGTTCATGGCACTGGGTGGTAGATTGCCCAGATGACCAGAAGGGTGTTGCTCTTCTAGTTTGCATTTGGCCTCGCTCCGGCAGTGGAGAAGGCTAAGGTCAAACCGGTCAGCGTGAGAATGGGGAGGAGAAATTAAATGGTTAACAGTTTGGAGCATGACAGACCATGACAGACAGAGTGCATGTGCTTGTGGTGGGAGTCATCCAACTGTGTTCCTCCTGCAGATTGCTTTTTTAGCATGCCAGAGTTAATGGTTATGAATTGGGAGGAAATGCGAGGATGGACGAGTGATGAATGAGAAGGATAGAGAGAGGATCATTAGTTCGGAGTGATCACAGGCTAGAGCTAAAGGTGCGATACAGATGTCAGTCAGATGTGAGATCAGGATGGGAGTGGCTGAGGGAGTGACCAGAGTGGACATCAAGCAGTGAATTGATTGGGAGCTGAGAGGAAACCAAGAGATGATCAGGAGGTGAATAGGTAACATTATTGAGATATATTAAAATTATGGGGGTATGGATATGTAAGTCTGCAGTAAACCTTTCTCAATATCAAAGGTAGCTAAAATTGGAAGGCACAGTTTTAGGATAAGTGATAATAGATTTAGAGGGGAGCAGAGGGGATCCTGTTTTTTTTAGAGTGTGAAAAGTATATGGAACATATTGCTCAGAGAGAGTGGTGGATCTGTTTCTCGCAGCATTTAGAAAGTGACTAAACGAGCACTTTATTGCCTAGGTATGGAAGGCCATGGGCCACTACTGGGTGAAAGGACTAAAACAGAAAGCCCTGTCCCACTGTACAAGTTCATTCAAGTGCTCTCCCGAGTTTAAAAAAAAATCAAACTCGTGGTAAGCACATAGAATGAATGTGGCGGGTATGTCGGAGCTCAGGGACGTCTCTTAGCGGCTCGTAACACTAACGGTTTGTACTCAGGAAACGCAGTAAGCTCGGGAAGACTCGTGAAGATTCTTCATCATGTTGAAAAATGTCCACGAAAACCCCGAGTACTTAAGAGCGGCCATTACGGTAAATCTCCGAGTTCGAAACAGGGCAAACTCGGGAGAACTCTTGAATGAACCCGTACAGTGGTACAGGGCTTAGACTGTTTGGTGTTGACATGATGTGCGTATGGCCTGTTTCCATACTGTAGATGGTTTATATGCAACCAATAACATAGTTACCTCAGTACTATTAACCCCGCCTAGTTAACATCAATCATAACGCCTTCCACTTCCTGGGTACAGTTCAGTAGAAGAATGTAGCCAGTGCTTGAGGATGTATGTAATACCCTGTGCTATCATTAAAAGATGTTGCACACTTTAAGAGTTTGTGAATTGTTTATTTACATGGTGTCGAAGCTGGAAGACACTTGCGTCTCCTGTCTATCGGGTTTTATTTCTTTTTTTTGATTTGTGCCTTTTTGTGCTTAATCTCTCTGACCATGGCGTCCTCTTGCAGAAAGCCCGCACAGTTTGTCTTTGATGTTGACATCTCTGAGCGCTGGGCCACGTTTGAATATGATTTCACACACTTTGTCAACGTCGCACACCACGCTGATCCTGACTCCCTTAAAGCCTCCCTCCTGCTCAACCGTGTCGGACCTGATGCCACGAAGAGAGCCAGAACTTTCACATACGCTCCAGCGGTCCTGGACGACAACAACATGGTGACTACTCCAGCAGAATCTGTCAGTGACCCCGCTTGCCTCTCCGAGATGGCAGCCCCCACCGACGTGCCAGGTCTACAACGATTCTTGGGCATGGGTGAACTATCTTGGGAAGTTTGTTCAGGGAGATTTGTGACCTGCCCTCGAACTGCATTCTAGAGAGGGCACGGTTCTTTACAAGGAAACAGTTGCCGGATGAACCTGTTGAATGTTTTATTGCTGATTTACGTTATCTCTCCCAACGGTGCCGTTTTGGTGACATGACAGACCAGCTCACTAGAGACATTTTAGTAACCGGCATGTGTGACCAGAAGCTGCAATGTGAGCTTCTAAGGGATCCGGATCTAACGTTGGAAAAAGCCATGCATGCCTGCAGATTGTCTGAGGTCGTTGTATTGCCAGATGACCACCGGGACTCGGGCAATAAATCTGTCAACCTGGCTGGGTTTAGGAGACCACAGCCTCGGATGGAAAACAATGCGTTTCTGCGCGTGCCAACCCAAGTCCTGGTGAAGTGCCCCCAAAAAGGTGCCCAAACTGTAACTACATGCACCACAGACTGTCGACATGCCCCGCCTATGGCAAGGCCTGTAACTTTTGTAAAAAACTGAATCACTTCTTTGCCGCCTGTCGTTCATTCCGTTCCCGTGGGGAGACAGGTACAGATTTCCAGACTCAGTCTAAACATGCTGAGACAATCTGATGTCTGTTACGACTCACAGCCCAACATAGCTGAATCCTATAATGCAGATCCAATTAATTCTCCCGAGGATTCGAATGTGTTCATCCTCCTCCAGGCACCCGGCCAACGTTCTGATCCCTCCGTATCTGTGACTGTCAATGATGTAACCTTCTTTGCAAAGTTAGACACAGGTGCGAAGGTCAACATTTTGTCAATAAATCTTTTCAACAAGATAAGGAATAATGAGCCCCTGGTTGCTGACAATGCTACCCTGCACGCCTATTTTCCGCGCACCTCACAGGGTGTCTCACGCCATGAAAGACAGGGTCGAGGCGATGCTTAACGATATGGTCGAAAAGGGGGTGCTAGAAGCAGTTAGCAATCCCACCGATTGGGTCTCCAGCATATTTGCCACGATAAAGAAAGACAAGAATGAAATACGTGTGTGTATCAACCCGAAGGACTTAAACCTTGCCATCAGGCGACCACACTACCCCATGCGGTCTGTTGAGGACGTGGCGGCTCAGGTCGGGCAAGCCACCATCTTTTCGGTCCTAGATGCTAAGAACTCATTTTGGCAGATCCCGTTGGACAAAGCGTCTTCTGACCTGACGACCTTCGCCACACCGTTTGGCAGATTCAAGTTCCTGCGAATGTCATTCGGCATCAATTCCGCTAGCGAGGTGTTCCAGCGAACAATGGAGCAGATATTCTCGGACCTGCCATGTGCCATCATCGTGGATGATATCCTGGTTTATGAGAAGGACATTGCCGAGCACGACCTGAACCTCCGCTGCATCCTGGATCGGGCGCAGAAGGCCAACCTGAAGCCGAATCCCAAGAAGTGCCGGTTTCGTGTCTCAGAAGTCACGTATGTTGGACACGTTTTCACCTCTAATGGACTAAAACCCGACCCCTTGAAGGCAGCTGCCATCTCCGAGATGGCAGCCCCCACCGACGTGCCAGGTCTACAACGATTCTTGGGCATGGGTGAACTATCTTGGGAAGTTTGTACCAAACCTCAGTGAGCTGAGTACTCCCCTGCGGCAGCTGACAATAAAGGATTTCGCCTGGGTCTGGCTCCCACATCACCAGCAGGCCTTTGACTGCCTCAAGTCGAAACTGATTAACACTCCGACGTTGCGGTTCTTCGACGTGAGTTGCCCCATCACCGTCACCTGTGACGCTTCCAAGTTCGGTCTGGATGCGGCTTGCCTTCAGTCTGTCGATGGATCGTTACACCCTGTCTCCTATGCCTCCCGCACAATGACGGACACCAAGCAGCAGTACGCTCAGATCGAGAAGGAGCTGCTTGCAGTGGTGTTCGCCTGCTCCAAGTTCAGAGACTTCCTGTTCGGCAGCAGATTTACAGTCGAAACCGACTGTGACAATCCTTAACAAGCCAATTCATGCTGCCCCTGCCAGGCTGCAGCGTATGATGCTGCAGCTCCAGCGTTTCCATTTCGACATCATCTACAAGAATGGCTCCGAGATGCACATTGTGGACACCTTATCGCGCGCCCCGCGGACCTCCTGTGCACGCCACCCCTACGAAACAGAGGACTTGCTCATACTGGGCGTTACCGGGCGAGCACACCGCTGCCGTACTGGGCGAGCACACCGCTGCCGATCCAGTTTTGCAGTGGCTTGCCTCTGTGATTAAAGCAGGGTGGCCAACAAAGCGCTCCGCTGCACCGTCTGAAACACAGGGACAGACTATGAGGGTACCATCTACCGAAGAAGCCGACAACACCTGCTTGTGGTTAATGAGCTGAAGCCGCAGCCCCCGGGACCCTATGCCCCGCCATCTCATACCAGCAGCCGGCTGCCGTCCCAGCCAGTGTACCCTGCATGCCTCGATCCCCATATCGAGCACCCGGTTCCCCTCTGCGTGGGTCCCCTGTTGTCGATCGCGGTTCTCACTCTCCTGTTTCACCCACCCCACCGCCCTTCCCTGGTTCCCCAGCTGCCCCATGTCCTCCTGTTTCTTCTGCTCTTTCAGTGGAAGGGGGAGTCATCCGTACGCACTCGGGCCGGATTAGTAAGCCACCTGTTTGTTATAGCGATTTTGTTTAATTCTGCTTTTTAATTTTCTGTTGTTGTGACAACAATCTGTTTTGATTTTCTAAGGGGAAGGATGTAGATGGTTTATATGCAATCAATAACATGGTTACCTCAGTACCATTAACCCCGCCTAGTTAACATCAATCATAATGCCTTCCCCTTCCTGGGTACAGTTCAGTAGAAGAATGTAGCCAGTGCTTGAGGATGTATGTAATACCCTGTGCTATCATTAAAAGATGTTGCACATTTTAAGAGTTTGTGAATTGTTTATTTACACATACCATATAACTCTAAAAGGACCAGGAGGTGAATCATAGGTATACTGGACTTATCAGCAACTCAGAGGCACTCTTTAGTCTCAATTTTACAGATGGAATTAGCACGCAACAAAAGCATTTCACTGTACCTCGTTACATGGGACAATAAACTGAAATTGAAACTGAAAAGGAAACTCCATTGTGAGATGTCCTGTTGTTGTGAACCACACGTGTGCAGACTAACTTAAGAATACCATTTAACATCACTATACAGGCTCAGTGCCGTTTGTGCCTTGGCATGTCTTAAGGCCCTGTCCCACTTTCCCGAGTTACTCACAAACTCTCCCGAGTTTTCCCCTTGATTCGATCTCGGGGAATGTCGGGTAATGTCGGTAGCGAGCTCGTAGGAGCCTGTAGGAGTCCGTAGATGTTTCGTAGCAGTTCGTAATGCCAGCCGTAGGAACTCGGGGCATCAAGTATGTCGGGATGTTCAACATGATGAAAAATGTCCACGAGTAAAAAAAATAGCCCCGAGTACATACGAATGGCTATTATCATAATTCTCCGAGTTTGAATCAAGGGAAAACTCAGGACGGTTTGTGAGTAACTCGGGAAAGTGGGACAGGGCCTTTACTCGTGGACATTTTTCAACATGTTGAAAAAACGTCCCAACTTACCCGATGCCCGAGTTCCTATGGCTGGCATTACAAACCATTATGAAACATCTACGACTCCTATGCCCTCCTACGAGCTCTCTACCGGCATTCCCCGAAATTCCCCGAGTTCAAATCAAGGGGAAAATTCGGGAGAGTTTGTGAGTAACTCAGGAAAGTGGGACAGGGCCTTTATTGAGGACTGCAAACTATTTTGTGCGCATTACGTGCGCGGAATGATGTCGTGCGTCGTGACACATAAATGATGATACGTAAATTACGCGCAAATGGCGCCCAAGTGAGACAGGCCCTTTACTATTTTCCCATCTCAGTACACACACACCCACTCTAACTTTCAATATTGTTGCTGTGTAAATGTCATTCAGCCTCTGAATTTGTACTAAAATAAATCCTGTTATTCTTCCAATAACATAGTTGATTGAAATGTATTTAGTATGGAGATACAGCATAGAAACAGGTTCTTTGGCCTTCCAATCCCACCTGTTCATCGATTCACACTATTTCTATGTTACCCCGCTTTCTCATTCACCTCCTGTGGGGCAATTTATAGAGGCCAATTAAGCTACATAGGCGCTCGGCTTTGGGATGTGAGAGGAAATTGGAGTACCCTGAGGAAACCTGCATGAGCACAGAGTGAATGCACAAACTCCAGTCAGACAGCACCCGACATCAGGATTGAACCTGGGTTTCTGGTGCGGTGGGGCAACTCTACCAGTTGGATTACTGCGCCGCCCCTAAATCTAGGAAGTCAGGTAACCATCATTAACTGTGATAATGAATACTGTTTTACTCTCTCCTCTTGGTTTTCCACCATTTCAATTTTCTTAATAATTTGGTGAATTGTAAAATGCATTGTAAAATATTGACTTGAAAGAATAGCTGATTTTTTCCCCTCAATTTTCTGGTTTTCAATCACCAATGAAATTAGCTTTATTAACTTTACACTTTCCTTCAACTGCGTACATTTAAAGAGTTAATTTATTATTTGTCGTTCTTTTCCTTGCCCGGGTCAATTTTGTGTTGTTAAGCTAACAATGTGTAGAGACTATCAACTGACAGAAATCTCTCACAAAAATCAACCTAAAAAGACTGATCCTGTTTACAACTGTACTTGCAAATATCCACTTGAAATTATTCATTACATAAATACATAATTGATATAATTGTAAATAGTCCCTAGTGTATGTCGAGCAGTGTTAATGTGCAGGGATCGTTGGTCGGTGCAGATTTGGTGGGCCAAAGGGCCTGTTTCTGCGCTGTATGTCTAAACTAAACTATCTTCAGGACAAACACAACATTTATATAAATAGGTGTTCCATTTCAACAACCAATTTCGATTGACTTCTGACAAAAGATCGCAGACCTGAAACATTAATGGTTTCCCTTTCCACAAATATTGTCTGATCTTCTGCGTGTTTTAAGTATTTTCTGTTTTCATTTCAGAATTCAGGAATCTGCAGCTTTAAAAAAATATTTTCAACTACCAAATTAGTCCACTTCTTTGTTCTAAATGTTAAACAAAATAGGTAGAATAGTTTGTTATTGGAATCTTGGAGTTAGAACTGAGTGAATCACATGGTAAGTATGGACTTACATTTTGCAAATCCACCTGCATCAACAACATGTTGACCAAAGCCATCCCAAACAACAGTGGTGCAGCGGTAGAGTTGCTGCCTTACAGCACCAGAGTTCAATCCTGACTATGGATGCTGCCTGTACAGAGTTGATATATTTTATCTGTTACCACGTGGGTTTTCTCCGGGTGCTCAGGTTTCCTCCCACGTTTCAAAGACATACAGGTGTGCAGGTAAATTGGCTTCTGTAAATGGTCCCGAACGTGTAGGATAGATCTAGTGCACTGGTGATCACAGGTCCGCGTGGACTTAGTGGGCTGAGGGGCCTGTTTACACAATGTTTCTATATTAAACTAAACTAAATTAGTTCTCAATGACACGTCACTGATCGTGGCAGCACAATGCACAAGGTAATCCCATGACATGTACTGAACATTTGTAATGAAGATGAAAGAACCTCCATCATTAAGATCCACCTATAAAATAGTAGGTATGTTACAAAACTTACCTTGAGCGGCGCAGCAGTTCTGCCACTGCCCGTGTGCACGACTTTGGCACCTTTGATAGAGGGCGGGATTAAAATGCGGTTTTCCCCAGACTATTCAAATCGATTTTTCTCAGGGTGTTTAGTTGCTGAAGAGAAATTGGACCAACATTTGTTTTATGAAGTTATGTTTAAACTACGCTGGATAATGTATTAGCATGAGTAAACGGATCTTACGTAGGGAACAAGGCAAGGTACACCGTTTATTTTTTCATATAAACTTGCTTCTTTGGATGCCTTTAATCAAAATTTCATATTGCGAAAAGGTGACTTAGAAAAGATACGAACCAGCAGTATTTTTCCTGCCGATATGGGGTTTAAATTCACCGCACCGCATAGAGGTATCGACCAGAGAAGGGGCAGTGCTGGACCTCCTGTTAGGAAATGAGGCAGGTCAGGTGACGGAGGTATGCGTTGGTGAGCACTTCGGGACCAGTGATCACAATACCATTAGTTTCAATATAATTACGGAGAGAATCAGAACTGGACATACGGTGGAGATTTTTGATTGGAGACAGGCTAACTTTGAGGGAATGCGTAAGGATTTAAAAGGAGTGAATTGGGACACTTTGTTTCATGGGAAGGATGTAGAAGAGAAATGGAGGACATTTAAAGGGGAAATTGTAAGAGTACAGAATCTTTATGTCCCTGTTAGGAAATAGTAAAAATTGGAAAGGGCTATGGTTTTCAAGAGAAATTGGAAACTTGTTTCGAAAAAAGAGAGATATCTACAATAATTATAGGAGGCATGGAGTAAATGAGGTGCTAGAGGAGTATAAAGATGTAAAAAGAATCTTAAGAAAGAAATTAGGAAGGCTAAAAGAAGATATGAGGTTGCTTTGGCAAGAAAGGTGAAAGTAAACCCAAAGGATTTCTACAGCTATATTAATAGCAAAAGGATAACGAGGGATAGAATTGGACCATTAGAGAACCAGAATGGACAGCTATCTGCAGAGCCAAAAGAGATGGGGGAGATATTGAACAATTTATTTTCTTCGGTATTCACCAAGGAGAAGGATATTGAACTCTGTGAGTTAAGGGGAAAAAGTAGAGTAGCTATGGAAACTATGAGATTCAAAGAGGAGGAAGTACTGACACTTTTGAAGAATATAAAAGTGGATAAGTCTCCAGGTCCTGACAGCATATTCTCTAGGACATTGAGGGAAGTTAGTGTAGAAATAGCAGGAGCTATGACAGAAATATTTCAAATGTCATTAGAAACGGGAATAGTGCCGGAGGATTGGCGTACTGCGCATGTTGTTCCATTGTTTAAAAAGGGTTCAAAGAATAAACCTAGCAATTATAGACCTATTAGTTTGACGTCAGTGGTGGGCAAATTAATGGAAAGGATACTTAGAGATAATATATATAAGCATCTGGATAAACAGGGTCTGATCAGGAACAGTCAACATGGATTTGTGCCTGGAAGGTCATGTTTGACAAACCTTCTTGAATTTTTTGAAGCGGTAACTAGGGAAATTGATGAGGGTAAAGCAGTGGATGTTGTCTATATGGATTTCAGTAAGGCCTTTGACAAGGTTCCCCATGGAAGGTTGGTTAAGAAGGTTCAATCTTTGGGTGTTAATGGCGGAGTAGCAAGATGGATTCAACAGTGGCTGAATGGGAGATGTCAGAGAGTAATGGTGGATGGCTGTTTGTCAGGTTGGAAGCCGGTGACCAGTGGGGTGCCTCAGGGATCTGTGTTGGGTCCACTGTTGTTTGTTATGTACATCAATGATCTGGATGATTGGGTGGAAAATTGGATAAGTAAGTATGCAGATGATACTAAGATAGGTGGTGTTGTGGATAATGAAGTAGATTTTCAAAGTCTACAAAGAGATTTGGGCCATTTGGAAAAGTGGGCTGAAAGATGGCAGATGGAGTTTAATGCTGTTAAGTGTGAAGTGCTACATCTTGGCAGGACAAATCAAAATAGGACGTACATGGTAAATGGTAGGGAATTGAGGAATGCTGTGGAACAGAGGGATCTAGGAATAACTGTGCATAGTTCCCTGAAGGTTGAATCGCATGTAGATAGGGTGGTAAAGAAAGCCTTTGGTGTGCTGGCCTTTATAAATCAGAGCATTGAATATAGGAGTAAGGAAGTAATGTTAAAATTGTACAAGGCATTGGTAAGACCAATTCTGGGGTATGGTGTACAATTTTGGTCGCCTAATTATAGGAAGGATGTCAACAAAATTGAGAGAGTACAGAGGAGATTTACTAGAATGTTGCCAGGGTTCCACCAACTATGTTACAGAGAAAGGTTGAACAAGTTAGGTCTTTATTCTTTGGAGCACAGAAGGTTAAGGGGGGACTTGAACGAGGTCTTTAAAATGATGAAAGGGATAGACAGAGTTGACGTGGATACGTTTTTCCCATTGAGGGTAGGGAAGATTCAAACAAGAGGGCATGACATGAGAATTAAGGGACAGAAGTTTAGGGGTAACGTGAGGGGGAACTTCTTTACTCAGAGGGTGGTGGCTGTGTGGAATGAGCTTCCAGCCTCCCAATGTTCAGGCCCTATCGTCGGCCACCTTCGACCGGAGTCTGAGGTTCCCGATGTCCACAGGCCACGCTGGGCGGAGATTCGCGCTGGCAGCCCCCGGCAAAGGGTCCCAAGACTTCCGGTGGCGCTATGGAGGGCTAGAGGTTAACGCCAGCCAGCTCCTCGCAAAAAAAGGGAAAAAAACTGGGATTAACGGACCTACCGGCTGCCTGCTGCCTGCTGCCTGCTGTCTCTGCTCCGATTGTTGTGAGTGACGTCATCAGGCATGCAATTTGTTATATAATAATAATATTTTATCCCCGGTAAAATATTATTATCGAATAATAATTCCAAAAAATTAGGGAGCTGGTTAAGTTAGTAACATCAACTACGGAAGTCGGTAGATGGTTAGCCATGCTAGTATGGCTAGCACTAACTACAATAATACTAGTTGTAGTTTTTTCCTCCTTTGTGCACTATACTAACTTCTTAATCTATCCTCTCTTCTTTTCTGTTATAAACTATTATTGTTTTTTTCAGTTTGAATGGAGTTATATATTGGATCAATGGAGATAAACACGTGAGAGGCATTCAAGGGACTTAAAATTTGTCTATTTGGTGTTCGGGTGTAAGGTCGGGTCTGTCGAACTGAACCATTGGCTCTATTACAGACCCCCATAGACAAAAGATGCAAGACTTAAAAATGAATACGGGGAATGAAGGAATAACGTTTTGCAGCTGGAACGTTAAAGGTATTAATGAACCAATTAGGAGAGGTAAAGTATTAGCACATTTAAAAGCAATTAAAGCTGATGTAATTTTTATTCAAGAAACTCATTTAAAAAAAGATGCTGAGCATAGGCTGAAAGCTAAATGGATAGATAAAACGTATCATTCTTCTTTTACACACAAATCAAGAGGTGTAGCAATATTATTTCGTAAAAGCATTTTATTCAAACATACATCAACTATAACTGATAACGATGGCAGATACATTATTGCAATAGGAGAATTAAACGCACAAAAAATGATTTTTGTTAATGTATATGGACCAAACTTTGATAGTCCATTGTTTTTTAAGAAAATATTTAACAACATCCCAGAAATAATACAATATAACCTAATAATTGGAGGAGATTTAAATTGTACATTAGATCCTTACTTAGACAGATCTACAAGGCAAAGGAAAATTAAATCCCATTCCAGTGACTTATTAAATGCATATATGGAAACTACTAATATTAAAGAAGTTTGGAGAGTAGAAAATCCAACTGGACGAGAATACTCCTTTTATTCACCGGTACATAAAGCCTACTCAAGAATAGATTACTTTTTGGTCGATGCCAAACTTATCTCACTCACTTATAATTCTAAATATCATAATATTATAATTTCAGATCATGCACCTTTAACATTTAAGATTAAAATAAATGGTAAAATAGAAAAACAGGGACAATGGAGATTTAATCCACAAATTTAAAAAAACAAAATAACTCAGGAATATATTACAGAACAGATCAAGATTTTCTTTGAAATAAATGATAAACCGGAAATGTCTTATTCCTTATTATGGGAAACTTTTAAAGCATATCTCCGTGGAATTATGATTTCCTCTCAAGCATTTTATAATAAAAAGAATCGGAGGGATCAACAGGAACTGGAAAAGGAGATTAAACAATTAGATACAGAGAATGCAGCTAATCCATGCATAATAATACATAATAAAATTGCAGCACAGAAATATAAATTAAATAAAATATATTCAGATCAAGTTGTAAAACTTTATCAATACACTAAACAATTACAGTTTGAATTTGGAGATAAACCTCAAAATTATTGGCTCGCCAATTAAGGAAGATGGAGGGAGAAAAAATAATCCATAGGATTAAATCACATAATGGCGAACTTTTAATACGACCTAAAGATATTAATGAGAGATTTTTGCAATATTATAAAAACTTATACTCTGCTAAAATGACAGAAAACAGGATAGAAATAGAAGCATTTAAAAAAAAATGTAATCTGAATGGGTTGGATTTACAAAATAGAGAATCATTAAATGCTGAAATTTCAGTAAAAGAAATCCAAGAATCTATCAGATCATTAAAAATGGTAAAACACCGGGACCAGATGGTATTGGCTCGAAATTTTATAAAACATTTTATGATCTGATTGCACCACGCTTGAAGACATCATATGAAAATATTTATACACAGCAGAAACCACCAGAAACATTAAATGAATCTATTATAACACTTATACCGAAAATAGACAAAGATCTGGATGAACCAGGATCATTTAGAGCTATAGTTCTTTTAAATACTGATCAAAAGATATTAACTAAAATATTAGCACAAAGGCTAAGTACAGTTATTAATGAATTAATTCATCCCGATCAAACAGGATTTATACCAAAACGATATTCCTCATATAACCTGAGACGTTTATTCAATATTATATACTCGAAAAGAGGTATTAAAAAAGATCTAGTAGTTATTTCGTTAGATGCGGAGAAAGCCTTCGATCAGGTGGATTGGTCCTATTTGTTTTCGGTTATGGAAACTTTTAAATTGGGAGAGAAGTTCATTACTTGGGTCAAATAATTATACACTAACCCAACAGCCAGAATAATAACAAATCAAATGCTAGCAACTAAATTCAGTTTATCTCGAGGCTGTAGACAAGGTTGCCCTTTATCCCCACTACTATTTGCACTTGCAATAGAACCATTAGCTCAATGTGTGAGATCACATCCTGAAATATATGGGTATGATACCAGAGATACTGAAAACAAAATCTCCTTATATGCGGATGATGTATTACTTTATATCACCAAACCGGAAATTAGTATCCAAAATTTATTAAAATTAATAACTGAATTTGGACCTTTTTCAGGATATAGTATTAATTGGAATAAAAATGAACATGCCAATAATGGTAAATAACTTACATATATTACAACAATTTCCTTTTAAGATAACAAACGAAAAAATCAAATTTCTTGGAATTTATGTAACAAAAAGATTTGATTCTTTATTTAGATCCAACTTCCCACTATTATTGAATAAATTAAATAAGAACATGTTATATTGGAAAACTCTACCAATTTCAATGCTAGGTAAAATTAATGTAAATAAAATGATTTTTCTTCCGCAATTACTATATCTTTTCCAATTAATTCCGATATATCTTCCTAAAAATTTCTTTAGGAAGGTGGACTCTTTAGTTACCAACTTCATTTGGGATTATAAGAGCCATAGAATAAATAAAAAAACATTTATGTAAATCAAAAATAAATGGAGGTTTAGCACTACAAAACTTTATGTTTTATTACTGGGCAGTTAATATTAAAAATATGAATTTTTGGTTAGTAGAGACAGATAAACAACCAATTTGGTTAAAAATGGAAAAAGAAGATTGTTCTCCTTTTGAAATTAGTTCAATAATATTTGCCAATATTTATTTAGGTAAGAAAACCTATAGTGAAAACCCTATAATAGAAAGTGGAATACATATCTGGAAACAAATAAAGAAAACATTAAAATTGAAATCTATACCACTAGCCCTTACCATTGTAAATAATGTTACATTTAAACCTTCAATGATCGATAAAGGCTTTTTACAATGGAAAAATAAGGGAATTAATAAGACGGGAGATTTCTACAGGGAAAATTCTTTCCTTTCATTTCAAGAATTACAACAAATTTATGGATTACATTCAAAAGATTATTTTAGATACTTACAAATTATTTTAGATACTTACATTTTCCAAATGTATCTGCCATATGTGATAAATGTCAGCACTTAGAAGCTAATCTGACACACTCATTTACAAATTGTATAAAAATTACAAAATTTTGGATAGAAATATTTAGGATAATTTCGAATGTTGTTAATATGACAATATTAATTGATAACAACAAATCAAAGAATTTTTATTGATTATAGTTTAATAATTGGGAAAAAATTTATATTAAAATTCTGGAAAGGTCCTACGTCCCCCACAATCAAAATGTGGAATACAGAAATGTCGGAGACACTCCATCTGAAAAGATTGAGGCTCGTCCTAATGGACAGGTTGGATCTTTTCAGAGGGATATGGTCTCCATCTATTGAATATCTACAGGGTCAAAATGACTGAGGCCTGAATAATAGAATAGATGAAGAATTACGTATAACAAATCATGAATATATCTCCAACGATGGATGACTTTTTAACACTCCATTCACTTCCTTATTTTCGATTTTTTACCTCTATATTATTTTTCTCTATCCTTCTTACTTATTAAAAAAAATGTATAGAAATATAAAGTCTTAAATGTTAATATTAATAATATTACGAATGTATGTAAGAAGTATTTTCTATTAATATGTATTTACAACTAATAAAAAATATTAATCAAAGGGTCCCAGGACTCCACGATGTTAAAGTCAGCGCTGCCCACGTTGGGAGCTCCGCACCCACAGCTCCGCGATGTTGGAGCAGCGGCCCAGCACTCTGGAGCTCCAAGCGGCGATTCCAGGAAGGCCTCGCCCGCTCCGCGATGTTTCCAGCGCCTCGCCGCCTCTGCTGAAGCTCTGGTCCGGTCCCGGCAGGAAAGGCCGCGTCAATCCAGCCCAATCATTCCTATTAAACAGAAATAGTGATTGTAGAATTAAACTTGAATGACTGAACCAGATATTTGAACCAGACTCTACAGATATTTGCATTTTATTTCCTATTGTGTTGAATACGTCAAACATGCCAATACTGTCTGAAGAACGGTCTCGGCCTGAAACGTCACCCATTCCTTCTATCCAGAGATCCTGCTGAGTTACTCCAGCAATTTTTGTCTATCTTTGACACATATTTCAATGTTTGAGAATTAACACATTTAAAAGATAACTTGTAAGACCTGACCCAATCAATACACTTTGTGGTAACTTAGTCAAATTATTTTTTACGACTCAATGGTAGCATAAACTGAAACAAAAAAGGCAGCGTTCATACAATAATTCACTTTGTTGCTTCAAACTTATCAGTCAAGCAATGTATTTTAAATATGACAACATTAAATATTCTTATCAATTTAAAAAATAATTTCAAATCTACATCTTCAATATACAGTTGATTTAGACCTAACTGGTTTAAGATTGTGCACAATTAAAGAAGCACAATTAAAAACAATGAATAATATGCTTATGAAATTAAATATATTACAGTTTATTCTTAGCATAATACTAATTAGTGAAAGTAATGATTATACAATTGCATTTTTAATGAGGACCATCATCTGTGTAAGCTACCTGTATAATCACAATAGATAATGATATGGAAAATACAAAAGGGCACTGAATATTACCAGGGCACCTAATTTCCTGGACATGATCATGTCAGTAAACATAGGAGAAATAAAATACACATCAAGATGTTAGCATTAGGAATATCAGAGAAATGATCTTGTGCACTGCAACATTATATCCTAAGTTATTGGAATTTATATGGATTTGTCTGATTTCTAAATACAGTTCAGACGTCCCTGCGAACATAATGTCCTTCAGGAACATTATCTCAGTTTTCCTGCATCGAAGTGTTTGATGTCACATATAATTTTGTAACAAGCACATGTTGATGGAAATGGCGAGGTTTTCAGCAGCAGCAATGATAACTCTAATACACGTATCAATTTAGAAATTTGACATGGCCTTTCATGCACTAAGGAATTACAAGCCAGCTGAGTTTAGTATTCATTAGTAGCATTCATTTAGTATCTTACAAAAAGTCATCATGCATTGGGAAATTAAATGGTATTGTTTTGCTTCTGCTCTGCATCTGACCAGAGTGTAATAAAGTATGATATATCGCTTTTCAGATCTGAAGCTAATCATGATGGTTATGTTTATAATGACCAATGTACCAATAAATGTTGAACACGCAGAGATTTAGATTTGCAGCTATAGTTTTGATGAAGATCAGAGACAAAGAGCCCCTGAGGAAACCTATTCAATATTACAGCTTCTAAATGACAAGAACAACTACTAAATATCACCCACTTCTCTCCTTTGACAGATACATTTGGTACTTCTCCTTGCCAAACACTATTGGAAGGAAGACTATGGATTAAAAAGAGGAAAGAGTATCCTGGGTGCTGTTAAAATACATGCCCAAAACTGGCTTGGTCATAGGCTAGTTGAATCTTGAAAGATACTAATACCACACTTTGCTTGCAGGTCATGAGAAAACAAATGCTGGAGAAAATGTAATGTCCTTGTCATCGTCAACAAAATTGGCAAAGGTATTCCCTCCCTCCCCCCTTCTGCCGTGGGGTAGATCTACTCCCCTTTCCCCCCCTCATCCCCAATCCATTTTCACTCATCATTTTAATTTCATGTTTCATGTATTTTGTGTTTTATGACTGTTGGCAGATCAATTTCCCTCTTGGGATAAAATAAAAGTTCTATCATATCGTATTGTATCATATTGTATTGTATCGTATGATAGACACATAGGTACATAGACAATAGGTGCAGGAGTAAGCCATTCGGCCCTTCGAGCCAGCACCGCCACTCAATGTGATAATGACTGATCACCCACACTCAATACCCCATTCCTGCCCTCTCCCCATTCCCCTTGATTTTGCTAACCCTAAGAGCTCCATCTAACTCTCTTTGGAATACATCCAGTGAATTGGCCTCCACTGCCTGCTGTGGCAGAGAATTTCACAAATTCACAATTGTCTGTGTGAAAACGTTTTTCCTCATATTCCAAATGGCCTACCAAATGACTCTCCCAACATTGGGAACATGTTTCCAGCATCTAGCGTGTCCAATCACTTAATAATTTTATATGTTTCTATAAGATCTCCTCTCATCCTTCTAAATTCCAGTGAATACAAGCCCAGTCGCTCCATTCTTTCATCATATGACAGTCTCACCACCCCAGAATTAACCTTGTGAACCTATGCTGCACTCCATCAATAACTTGAATGTCCTTCCTCAAATTAGGTGTCCAAAACTGCACATCATACTCTAAATCTGGTCTCATCAGGGCCCTGCACAAATGCAGAAGGACCTCTTTGCTCCTATCCTCAACTCCTCTCATTATGAAGGCCAACATGCCATTCGCTTTCTTCACTGCCTTCTGTACCTGTATGCTTGCTTTCAGTGACTGATGTACAAGAACAACCAGGTCTCTTTGTGCTCTCTTTTTTCCTAACATGACACCATTCAGATAATAATCTGCCTTCCCATTCTTGCCACCAAAATGGATAACCTCACATTTATCCACATTATACTGCATCTGCCCACTCACCCAACTTGTCCAAGTCACCCTGCATCCTCATAGCATGCTCTTCACAGTTCACACTGCCACCCAGCTTTGTGTCATCTGCATCTGTTACTTTTAATTCCTTCATCTAAATCATGAATGTATATTGTAAATAGCTACGGTCCCAGCACCGAGCCTTGCAGTACCCCCTAGTCACTGTGTGCCATTCTAAAGGGACCCGCTAATCCCTACTCTTTGTTTCCTGTCTGCCAACAAATTTTACATCGGAGTCACGTGAGTGACTACGTGAAGAAGCCCCGCCAGGCGCATGCGCGTCATTACGTCCGACGCATGCCACACTAATGGGCTGGAGAGCTCAGCTCCACCAGCGGTAAGTCGTAACCTGCAGGTAAGTCAATGTTAAGCCTTTCCTGCGAGTATTTTTTAAACTCTGTAAGTCTGGCTCGCAGAGCCAGCTAGAGTTGGTAGTATGGTAGAGCTAATAGGACTTGATGTTTCAATCCCTGTAATAAGTCGGCACTCTTGTTATTTGCAGTGGGATTGGAGTGGTGAAAGGTAGGGTAGGTATGTCATCGGGGTCATCAGGTGGGCACCCTCCTTCTTTGACATTTCATTGATAAGCCCACAACATCTCCAGAGGGCTCAACGGTGATACCTGGTGTCCCAGTTACACCCCCCTCAATTCCATACCCTCCTGTATTCATCTTGCAGCCCAACTGTTGTCTCTCCTTTTGATCCAGATCCAATTGCTGCTTTTTTCCGCAGAATTTGATAATGATTTGATTGCTTGTTGCAGCGACCCCTCACCCCCATTTTCTTTAATAGCCTGGTCATAGATGAAGCAACAAATCCCCTGCATCCCACTTCGACAGGGAAAATCTTGGTCTTCCAGCCATTCTGGGAAGCTTCAGTTGCCAGTTCAGAGTACTTGTTTTTTTTTTCCCTCTCATAAGCTTCTTCAACACCGTCTTCCCATGGAACTGTCAATTCCACAACATATGCCAACTTGGCTGTTGTGGACCACAGGACCATGTCTGGCCGGAATGTTGTAACCACAAAGTCTGGAGGAAACACAAGCCTTTTTTCTAAGTCCACTTCCATTTTCCAATCCCGAGCAGGCTGCAGAATGCTTGCATCCATTTATGTTATCTGGTGCTCTGGAGGTTGGCCTGCTGGTACAAATGTTGTGAAGTGGACATTTCCTGCCGATGTTGGTGGGGAAGCATTAGTGATCGTTCGCCTCTGTTCAAGGATTGATGACAGCTGTCTGAGAACTTGGTTATGCCGCCAAGTGTAACGCCCTTGGCCGAGGCTCATAGTGCATCCTGTTAAAATGTGCCTTAGTGATCCAGGTGCTTGGCAAAGGGAGCAAGTGGGGTCTTCTCCGAACCACTGCTTCAGGTTCTGTGGTGATGGAAGAACATCATAAGTGGCTCTGATGACAAAACTTAGTCGAGATCCTTCCATTTGCCAGATTTCACGCCAGCTGAGTTTCCTCTTTTCCAGGCTCTCCCAGTTAGTCCATTGGCCTTGCTTGGCCTTGGCGTGTCGCTCTGCCTCCTCCTGTCTTCTCACCTCCTCCACCACGAGCCGTCTTTTCTGCACTGATGACTTTTGGGATGAGCCCGAGCCCGGCTCTCCCGTGTTGGATTTGGCCAACCATATCCCGGAAATGAAGAGTAGACTTCGAACTCTGAACGGCTTCAGATGGGGTCCACTTCCTCCCCGTTGCCACTCAGGGGGCCGCTGTTCGAATAACAGTATCTTCAGATTCAGTGAGAGTCATGACCAACCGTGCTTTAGTGCATTTGAACTCTTCCACAAGTCCTGTAATGGGTAATTTTACTTCGGAGTCACGTGAGTGACTACGTGAAGAAGCCCGTACAGCCATTGGTGCGTCATGACGTCAGACGCTGGTGCAGTCGGGAACGGTTGGAGCAGCAGCGCTCCTCCGAGCGGTAAGTTTAAAACAGGTTACACGAAAAGCTGGAGAATTCAGCGGGTGCAGCAGCATCGAAGGAGCGAAGGAGATGGGCGACGTTTCGGGTCGAGAACCTTCTTCGGACTTCACCCTCCATTCTCCAGCATCTGCAGTTTTCGTTAACAGGTTTAAACGGAGGTAAGGTTTGTTGAAATACTTTACCACAGGTCATTTTCTGCGACGGTTGGCAGTAGATATGTTGCAGAAAGTGAAGAAGCTGTCGGCGAGGCACTCCGGGGGTAGAAAGGAGAGTGACCAGGAGAGCGTTGAGGATGGAGGCCCGTCTGGTACACCTGGTCCGGTGCTGGCTACACAGCCAGTGGTTGCGGACCCACTGCCGGGGGGCAGTGGAGGCTTGCACAGTAGGGTGGAAGGCCACTGGCAAGTCTCTGTGGCCCGTAGATGAGTCGGGCCTGGAGGTTATACCCTCCATAGGAGAGTCCGTTTGCTCACGGCTCTCCCACGTCGAGATTCTATTACAAAAGAATGCTCGACAGGGACCAGCTCCGTGAGGAGGAGTGGTGCCCAAGCCAGGCTGATGGAGAGCTTGTGCTAGCAGCACCTGTTTCAGGGCTGCAGAACTATCCTGCCTGTGAGGAGGATGTTCTATCAGGGCCGTTTGCTGACACTGTTTCTATGCTGGGGGAGAGCAAGGTGTTCGGTTGGAGGTAATTCCGAACATTGCTGGGAAGTTTGCTGAGTGTAGAGAGGCAGAAAGGCGATTGATGTAGAATTGGCCGAAGCCATTCAGTATATGCTCTCCCACCAGTTACAGGAGCTAGCTATGGATGAAGTAGCAAAAAACTATAAAGCTCCTGTTAATTGTGATCTCCTGAAGGTACCGGTGGTTAATCACCAAATTTGCATAGATGGGTTTGCCTGCTAGGGCCCAGGAGATGAAGTTTTAAAAAAGTGCTTAAACTGTTGTAAGCAGATATTACAGCTGTGGTGAAAGTTATTGATACAAATGATATGGTTTGAAGCACACCAGGATGAACTGGGACTCCTTTGTAATGCATTTTGAAATTAATAATGTCGGGAGGGCCGCTATTAGGCCAGTGCTAACCCGAATTTGGCGAGTTGTGCAAACCGACCAGTGTACCACCACAAAATCTGTTGTTTGGTGGTAACCTTGCAAAAAGGGTCAAAGACTGTTATGAGGTTGTTATAACCATGGCCCTCATTAAGCCAGCTGGAAGCAAGGCAAAAAAGGTTCTCTACAAGAAGTCGAGGACAACAAGGCCGCAAGGAAAGATGCTGGTAAGGAATATAACATTTGACAGACGATGAATTAACTGATGTTCCTGTTCAAATTGGGGAAGGTTAAAATTGTTCTCAAACAATGGCAGCAGTTGACATCAGATTTGTTCATACTTAGTGTATTGAAAGGGGTGAAAAATTGGATTTTACTATGACAGTCTACCTAATCAACATTTTCCTAGTCGTAAACTTATTTTTCAGATGAGGAAAATGTGCTTATTCAAGCAGAGATTCAGTCGTTACATAAGAAGGGGTAATTGAGCCTTCTGTCTATCAAAGTCAACAATTTCTGTCAAGTATATTTCCCAGATCTAAAAAGACTGGGGATGTAGAATTATTCTGGATTTATCGAATTTGAACAAATTTGTTTGTTATAGGCATTTCAAAATGGAGAACTTTACCACGGGCAAACATCTAGTGTCCAAAGGGTATTATATGGCAACCATTGATTTAAAGAATGCGTATTACGCAGTGTCTATTCATGGTGATGATAGAAGATATTTGAAATTTATTTGGATGACTGAGCTGTGGCAATTCAGGACATTGCCGAATGGATTAACTTCAGCTCCTAGATTATTTACTAAATTGGTAAAACCTGTGTTAGCATTGCTTAGAGCTCAGGGGCATGTGGTAATGGCCTATTTAGATGATTTCTGATTGTTGGAAAGACTCATGCTGAAACTCAATCATCAGTTTCAGTTGTTAAAATCACTTTTGAACAAAGGGATTTGTTATTCACCCAGGTAAATCTAAATTATCACCAGTCCAAATTATTGATTATCTGGGATTTACCATTAATTCCAATCACATGTTGGTAACTTTGCCCAGGGATAAATTGAATCAGTTAATTGAGGACTGTGTTAATCTCGTTGGAGAACAACGGCCTTTGATTAGACAAGTAGCCAGTTTTATTGGGAAGTTGTTGCAGCCTTTCCAGCTGTGCAGTATTGTCCACTGCATTATCAACAATTACAACCATCAAAGGAACAGGCACTGAGAATACAAAGGGCTTTTTGATAGGCCTATGCAGTTGTCAGCTGGGGCGATTGCTGACATACAATGGTGGATAGTACATGTTTCAAAAAATTTAAGGAAGGTTTTCGTGGAATCACCGTCACTGATATTACAGACTGATGTGAGTGCACTGGGTTGGGGTGCAAACAGATATGTCTTCTAGTTGTGGAGGCAGATGGAATGTGGATGAGACATCGCTTCCTCAATTAAGAGGGATTGATTATTTAGAGTTGTTGGGCACCTGGTATGGGCTCAAAGCTTATTGTTCTACAAGGAGGGATCTGCATGTGCAGCTCAGATTCACAACACCACAGCAGTGGCATATGTAAACAACATGGGTGGAATTAAGTCACAGTCTTGTGATAGACTGGCTAACCAGATTTGGAGCTGGTGTATTGACCAAAATATCTGGCTTTCAGCACTTTATTTGCCAGGAAGAGGTCACGTCAGTTAATGACAACATTGAAAGGATGTTAAATCAGGATGTGTTTAACCAAATGATTGATCAGTATGCATTGCCAGATATTGACTTGTTTGCATCTCGATTAAATCATCAGTTACCTAGATATGTTTCATGGTAACCAGATACTGGGGCAGTAGCAGTGGATGCATTTTCGCTGCATTGGGGGAGGAATGTTTGTGTATGTATTTCCCTTCATTCTGTCTCATCAGCAGATATTTGCAAAAGATCAAGGAGGACTCCGCTTCAGGGGTATTGGTAGTGCCAGATTGGCCTACACGAGCATGGTTTCCCGTTGTATTTACATAGAAACATAGAAACATAGAAATTAGGTGCAGGAGTAGGCCATTCAGCCCTTCGAAGCCTGCACCGCCATTCAATATGATCATGGCTGATCATTCAACTCAGTATCCCGTACCTGCCTTCTCTCCATACCCTCTGATCCCTTAGCCACAAGGGCCACATCCAACTCACTCTTAAATATAGCCAATGAACTGGCCTCAACTACCCTCTGTGGCAGAGAGTTCCAGAGACTCACCACTCTCTGTGTGAAGAAAGTCTTTCTCATCTCGGTCTTAAAGGATTTCCCCCTTATCCTTAAGCTGTGACCCCTTGTCCTGGACTTCCCCAACATCGGGAACAATCTTCCTGCATCTAGCCTGTCCAACCCCTTAAGAATTTTGTAAGTTTCTATAAGATCCCCTCTTAATCTCCTAAATTCCAGAGAGTATAAACCAAGTCTATCCAGTCTTTCTTCATAAGACAGTCCTGACATCCCAGGAATCAGTCTGGTGAACCTTCTCTGCACTCCCTCTATGGCAATAATGTCCTTCCTCAGATTTGGAGACCAAAACTGCACGCAATACTCCAGGTGTGGTCTCACCAAGACCCTGTACAACTGAAGTAGAACCTCCCTGCTCCTGTACTCAAATCCTTTTGCTATGAAAGCTAACATACCATTCGCTTTTTTCACTGCCTGCTGCACCTGCATGCCTACTTTCAATGACTGGTGTACCATGACACCCAGGTCTCGCTGCATCTCCCCTTTTCCTAATCGGCCACCATTTTAAATAATAGTCTGCTTTCCTGTTTTTGCCACCAAAGTGGATAACCTCACATTTATCCACATTATACTGCATCTGCCAAACATTTGCCCACTCACCCAGCCTATCCAAGTCACCTTGCAGTCTCCTAGCATCCTCCTCACAGCGAACACTGCCCCCCAGCTTAGTGTCATCCGCAAACTTGGAGATATTGCCTTCAATTCCCTCATCCAGATCATTAATATATATTGTAAATAGCTGGGGTCCCAGCACTGAGCCCTGCGGTACCCCACTAGTTACTGCCTGCCATTGTGAAAAGGACCCGTTTACTCCTACTCTTTGCTTCCTGTTTGCCAGCCAGTTCTCTATCCACATCAATACTGAACCCCTAATACCGTATGCTTTAAGTTTGTATACTAATCTCTTATGTGGGACTTTGTCGAAAGCCTTCTGGAAGTCCAGATATACCACATCCACTGGTTCTCCTTATCCACGCTACTAGTTACATCCACAATTCCACAAAAATTCCACAAGATTCGTCAGACATGATTTACCTTTTGTAAATCCATGCTGACTTTGTCCAATGATTTCACCACTTTCCAAATGTGCTGCTATCCCATCTTTAATAACTGACTCTAGCAGTTTCCCCACTACCGATGTTAGACTAACTGGTCTGTAATTCCCCGTTTTCTCTCTCCCCTCCCTTCTTAAAAAGAGGGGTTACATTTGCTACCCGCCAATCCTCAGGAATTACAAATGGCTAGGGAGCCTTACATGCTTATGCCCAAGAATAAAAATCTACTGGTAAATCCAGTCACTGGGGATCAACATCCTTTATAGGATCGTATTGATCTGTTAATTTGCAGATTTTAAGGAGGCCATACCTGGGGAGAGGACTGTCTCATCGGACAGTGGATGTTCTCACGTCGGCCTGCAGGGATAGTACACAGCAGCAATATATCACCTATATAAGGAAGTGGGAGCAATTCTGCCTACAGCAGGATATTGTATATCACACGGCAGGGATCACGGATGTATTGGAGTTTGTCAACTCTTTATTTTGACCAAAAAATTAAGTTACAGTGCAATTAATTCAGCCAGAAGTGCTCTGTCTTCTTATTTACCTATGAATGCAGAATTGCATACAGTAGGGACACATCCGTTAGTTCACGATTCATGAAGGGAGTTTTCAATTATAATCCTCCTAAACTCAGGCATGCCGGTATTTGCAATGTGAGTGAGGTTTTTATGCTTCTTCGCCAGTGGGCTCCGGTTACAAGCCTATCTATAGCCAAATTAACTATGGAGGTGGTCATGCTTCTGGTGTTGGTTTCAGCCCAACATGTACAAACATTGCAAAAGCTACGGCTAGATAGAATGCATGTGTCGGCTGATGCCATTATATTTTATGTCTATGATTTGCTTAAACATAATAAAAGAGGCATGACAGGATGTAAGATGGTGTTTTCAGCATACCCCGCAGATGATCGCTTCTGTATAGTCCTCACATTTATCTCTTTACATTGAGATTACTAAACCTCTGAGAGGAACAGAGTTGGCTTTGTTTATTAGTCACAAAAAACCACACAGTAAGGTGTCGGTGCAAACGATTTCAAGGTCCTCGCGGCCGCAGGATGGTCCAGTGAGCTAACTTTTCAGAGGTTTTGTCACAAGCCGATTTCAAGGCTCGGGGTGTTTGCTGATTCTGGTGTCAGTACTGTTACATTTTTCCCCTGAGTTAGAGGGGTTTGTTTATAATTTGTTTGTAAATAAACTGTTATTTCATTTAACAAATGTATTACTGATGCATGATTGATTGTTAACGACTTTTGAGTCAATCCAGGCAATGTGAACGTCGGATTTGAGTCTGCGGCGTGAATTCACAGTGCTTTGAAGTCTTCACGTAGTTACTCACGTGACTCCCGAAGTAAAATAGTAAGATTAAACGAGAACTTACCAGTTTGAAGTTTGATCTTTATTTTATGAGGAGTCGAGTTGAGGGACTACGTGCCCTCCGCTCCCACCCTCATAGATCTCATCTGGTAGTTCTAGTTTTATCATCTTACCGTTATACTTCGGTCATTGTTAGCTGTGAATTCATTCCGCTGCTTTGAAGATTGACGCACCAACGGCTGTACGGGCTTCTTCACGTTAGTCCCTCAACTCGACTCCTCATAAAATAAAGATCAAACTTCAAACTGGTAAGTTCTCGTTTAATCTTACTATTCCAATTTGCCACTCCCATACAGTCTGACAGCACTTACTGTAAGCATCGTGGAAGTCCAAGCCACTGTTTCACATGTGTGCTGGTTATTCTTTCCAGCTTTTCCACTTTGTTGATGGGAATTTCATACATATTTAAAGGCCACATGATTCTTGGTAGTATGCCAAATTGGAAGCATCACAGCTTGAGTTTTCCTGGTAGCAAGGTCTTGTTGATGCGAGCTATGTGCATGATGGTATCCTTTTTCAGTTGTTCAAATTGCTCGGTGTCCTTGAGCTTTGCATCATACCATCGGCCCAAACTCTTCACTGGCATTTCTGAAACAGTTGGAACAGGTATTCCGTTAATATGAAATCTTTGATCCATGACTTGACCTTTGACAAAGGAGATTCTTCTGCACTTGCTGGGTTTAATCTTCATCCTTGCCCATGTGATGTTTTGATGAAGTTTTTCCAGAAGTCTCTTGGTGCAGGGGATAGTTGTTGTTATATCATCCATATAGGCTCGTACCGGTGGCAATCGCTAACCACACTGTAACCGCTTTCCTCCCACAACCCATTTTGATGCTCTGATAATGAGCTCCATTGCCATAGTGAAGGTCAATGGGGAGATGGTGCACCCTGCCATGATGCCTACTTCCAGTGGTTGCCACGCTGTGGTAAAGTCTGATGTTGTGAGACAAAATTGCAGATCCTGGAAGTAGTTTTTTATCAGATTTGTTATTATTGCTGGCACCTGAAAGAATTCAAAAGCAGTCCACTGTAGCGAATGAGGAACTGATCCATAGGCGTTGGCCAGATCGAGGAACAAGACATGCAGATTCTTTCGTTCTTTCTTAGCAGTCTGGATTTGATGCATATGACGCTGGTATGTTCAAGGCATCCCGAGAAGCCCTCTATGCCAGCCCTTTGGATTGACGTATCAATGAAATGGTTTTGTTTCAGATACTTTGTAAGTCTTTTTGCCACCACACTGAAAAAGATCTTGCCCTCTATGTTAAGAAGGTTTATTTGCCGAAACTGTTCGATGGTGGAATAATTTTTTTTCTTTTGGGATCAGGACTCCCCCTGCTCTTCGCCAGGCTTTGGGGATAACTTCCTTTCCCCACGTGACCCTCATGTTCCTCCAGAGGAATTTCAGAATATCTGGGGCATTCTTGTAGACACAATACGGAACACCATTAGGGCCTGGTGCAGAGGCCGTTCTTGCCTTCCTCATTACTTTTACCTCACTCAGCTTGGGAGGGCTGATGTCAAATTGATGTTGTGGGGGTGAGATTGGTGGGATATCAGCAGGAACAAAAATCGGTTCATCTTTTAACTCATCACTGTGGATGGTTCTGATGTGTCCTTCAACCTCCTTTTTTTGACGCTTTCAGGGATCTGCTTTTTTCTTTTGTGAAAATGCCTTTCACAAACTTAAAGGGATCTTTGTAGAATTCTGTTCTTGCTTTTTCCTTCTTTTTGCGTCGTTTCCTTAAATTCTCCGCTCTGCGCAGCTTCGAGAGCCTCTGTTTTAGGTCCTTTTGAAGGAGATTGATGCCCTCCCTTTCTTCTGATGTTGCTTTTTTCTCAGGCTTCTTCTTTCTTTAACAAGTCGTTGGATTTCCTGGAGACGACGGGACTTGGGGGGAGGAGGCCTATCTTTCCTGCTGAGTTGTTCCTTTTCACCAAATTTCTCCTTTCCATAGCTGTAGACTAGATCACCCATCTTCTCCAACTTCTTTTCTGCTGATCCCTTGATTCCACTTAATATTAAGCTCACATCTGCAGTGATGATTTCCCACTCCTTGCTGTTAGACTTTGGCCATTTCACCAATGGCTTACGTCCTTGCATGTTCTCCACTTTACGATATATATATATATTGTTAATATAAATTGCGGTAATTGAGTGGAACTCGCGGGGACCGCTGTTACCGCTTATAGATCGGGTCGGGAGATATCGGCTGCTCTAAAGCCGGCTCCCGCGATTACCGCTATTTAGATCGGGTTTGGAGATAACGGCTATGCTAATGCCGGCTCCAATACCTGCTACTGTTCTACTGGCAGCTTAACTGCCTCCATCAATTTCCAGTGGCACTCAGGAATACGAAAATAAAATACTCTCAGCCTCATTTGTCATGAGTCTGCTGATGCCTCCATCAATTTCCAGTGCTTCAGGGCACTCAAGAATACCATAATGAAGTGCTCATTTGTCTCATGAGTCTGATGATGTGGAAGACTCCCTCCTTTTAATTTAAAGGTATGGGGATGGCTCAACCGAATGGGAAAATGCTCCAAATTAAAAGAGCCATGGAAAATTTCAATTGGTGGTTGAATGCTCCTCGGATTCCCCACACAGCCTCTCGCAGAGGTCCGTACAGCAAAGAAGAAACACTGCTTATGGATAACAGTGGGAATCATCCTCTCCAGCACCATGTTTAGGGCTGGAAGAGACCTCCCTAGAGCATGACTCGGGAGAAACAGGGCATGAGGAATCTGACCCTGATGCTGGTGTCACTGATTTTTGTGCACACACCAGAGCACACGAGCGATGCTCCAGGTGTATCGGACGTAGCGTTAAACTTCGCTAAAACTGGAAGGGACTGGTGGGGCTATCGAGAAAACTCTAGCCGCCAATGTAAATTACGTGGCTTCTCACCAGCTCGATACGATCATGGAGAAGACTGCCACGCATTACAAAACACCTGTAGACTGTGTTTCACTCAAAATGCCCACTGTGAACTCGGCAAGGGCACAAATGAGTCCAACGATGCGGGGACAAGAAGTGAGATTTCAACGTGTCCTCAAGTTGTTGGCAGCAGGCATTTGGAGAAGGTTCAGGGGGCACCGATGTCTGGTACTCAACAAGATATGCTGGCCCTGTTCTGCAACACCTACGTTGAGGTCCATTGCATCAGGAAGATAGCCATCAAACCACGTTGAACCCAAATTTGCAGCTCTATGTACAGTGGCTTGCAAAAGTATTCATACCCCTTGAACTTTTCCACATTTTGTCACGTTACAACCACATACGTAAATGTATTTTATTAGGATTTTATGTGATAGATCAACACAAAGTGGCGTATAATTGTGAAGTGGAAGGAAAATGATACATGGTTATGAATAATATAACAGCCTTGTGATAACAGCCGTTTCGTTTTATGTGTATGATTTAACCAAAGCAGACCAGGAATGGCCGGAACCAAAGTAAGTTTTAAAGCATACCCTGTTGACCAAAGGTTATGAGTAGTTAAGCACCTGAGTCAATATATCGAGGTAACTAAGAGTCTCAGAGGCTCAGAAACAGCAATGCTCATCAGTCACAAAAAACCTCATAAAAGGTGTCAGTATAAATATTTCTATATGTAAAACAGGTTTTGGATTCCGCTGGAGCAGACATTCATGTGTTTAAAGCTCACTCCACCAGGGTGGCATCAACATCCGCAGCAAGGCTGCAGGATGATCTAAGGAATCAACTTTTCTAAAATTATGATAAACCTGTCCTGACTGTGCCAGGGTTTGGGCATGCTGTTTTGAGTTCTGTTTGATTTGATTTGCTGTGTCTTTATAAATTTCATTTGTAATTTCTCCTGGGATAGAGGGGTTATTACTGTATTGTTACTTAAAAAATGATTATTGGATAATTCGAAGCAATGTTCAATACATTATTTATTCACTACTGTGTCAACTGAAGTAGTGTGTCGTATTGAATGGATCCATGGCATGAAATCACAGAGCTTTGAAATCTTCACATAGTCATTCACGTGACTCCAAAGTAAAATAGTAAGATTATCAGTTTCAAGTTTGATCCTTATTTTATGAGGAGTTACGATGAGGGATTATGTGCCCTCCACTGCCAGCCCTCGTAATCGAAAGGATCATCTTGTAGTTCTAGTCTTCTAAAGCCTTACTATGTTACTTCGGCTATCGTTTTCTGTGTTTTCACGCCGCTGCTTTGAAGTATGACATGCATGCGCCTGGCAGGGCTTCTTCACGTAATCCCTCATCGTAACTCCTCATAAAATAAGGATCAAACTTCAAACTGGTAAGTTCTCATTTAATCTTACTATTTGCTATCTATGTCAGCACTCTACCCCCAATAATATGTGCTCTAATTTTTCCCACTAATCTCCCATGTGGGATCTTATCAAAGGCTTTCTGGCACACTACAGCCACTGGCTCGTCTTTGACAATTTTACTTGTTACATCCTCAAAAAATTCCAGAAGATTAGTCAAGCATCCAATGTGCGGCTATCTCATCTTTTATAATTAACTCCAGCATCTTCCCCACCACCAGTCAGGCTAACTGGTCTATAATTCCCTGTTTTCTCTCTCCCTCCTTTTCTTGAAAAGTGGGATAACATTAGCTACCCTCCAATTCACAGGAACTGATCCAGAGTCTATAGAACATTGGAAAATGATCACCAATGCATTCACGATTTCCAGAGCCACCCCCTTGAGTACCCTGGGATGCAGACAATCAGGTCCTGGGGATTTATCTGCCTTCAGTCCCATCAGTCTTCCCGTATCATATTGTATCGTATCGAATAGAACTCGAACAACTCCAACAGCTCAAAACTTAGTGTTCATGAAACTCTTTGGACCATCAGCATTAATGCAATTGGATCTTAGTTCAATCTGCAACCTAATGGCTTGCATCTTTTTTACATTACTATTTAACCATCGAGCCCAGTAATTAACCCTAATTATCCGATGAGCATAGATGATCGTATGGAGAACAGTACTAGGCTTACCTAAAAACTGAAATGTACGGCTTACAGAAGAAACCAGATTGTGCCACGTGCTTGCTGGAAAGTTGAAAGCACATGATAAAGGATGAACTAAGATGTCCAGACCAAAGGATCAAGTCAAAGTTCTGCAGCTCATGAGAAAACAAATGCTTAGGAAATTGCACTGTTGGTGCCATTCTAATTAGCAAAGGTGTATCTGTTCAAAATAATATTGATTTGTGACAAGTGAACAGGCTTTAAGGAGAAAAAAAAACATCTGCAGGGTCAACTGATATGTGGTGTTGGAAAATTAAACATCCTATGATAGCTGATACCAGAACATGAGTGCAATCTGCAAAGCTGCTGAATTTTGTAAGCTACTGCCGCCATAAGTTATCAATGAATGATCCATTCCAGCCTCCTCTCGTCTGTTAATCACCAAACCTATAAATTCACTCCAGATTATATGAAGAATCAGTTGAGTGTACAACGCACAGTAGTGAATTTGGAACATGACAATGAATTTATTGTTCAAGAAAGCAATTTAGAAATAAGTATTTGAATGCGCCTTTGATATGGTCCCACATGTGACACTGGTGACTAAAATTAGAGCACATGGTATTGGGGGTAGGGTGTTGACGTGGGTGGAAACTTGGTTGGCAGACAGGAAGAAAAGAGTAGGAGTGAACGGGTCCTTTTCAGAGTGGCATGCAGTGGCGAGTGGAGTGCCGCAAGGCTCGGTGTTGGGGCCGCAACTGTTTTCCATATATATTAATGATTTGGAAGAAGGAATTAGGAGCAACACTAGCAAGTTTACATAGAAATAATAGAAACACTTTTTCATATTTTTTTATGTTTACTGATATCTTTCAGTTTGAATGGAGCTATATACTGGAACAATGGAGATACATTCGTGAAGCACATAAAAGAGATCTAAAATTCATCTATTCGGTGTTCGGGTGTAAGGTTTAAGTCTACTGCCGCGGACCCTTGGGGACCCTAATCTCTGATTCCCACAAACCTAAAATGCAGGATTTAAAAAGAAATATGGGGAACAAGGGATTAACCTTTTGCAGTTGGAATGTTAAAGGTATCAATGAACCAATAAAAAGAGGAAAAATATTGACACACTTAAAGGCAAATTGAAAGCTGATGTAATTTATATTCAAGAAACTCACCTAAAGAAAGACGCTGAAAATAGGCTGAAAGGCTAAATGGATAGATAAAATATATCACTCTTCCTTTACGCATAAAATCAAGAGGCGTAGCAATATTATTTCGTAAAGGTACTTTATTTAAGCATATATCTGACTATATCTGATAAAGATGGCAGATACATTATTGTAATAGGAGAAATAAATAGGAAAAAATGATTTTTGTTAACATCTATGACCAAATTTTGATAGTCCTTTATTCTTTAAGAAAGTACTTAATAATATTCCAGAATTAACACATTACAATTTGATAATTGGAGGAGATTTTAATTTGTACATTAGACCCTTATTTAGATAGATCTTCAAAACAAAGGAAAACTAAATCGCATTCTAGTGATTTATTAAACGCATACATTCAAATGCGACTAACATTAAAGATGTTTGGAAGAACAGAAAATCCTACTGGTCGAGAATATTCCTTCTACTCGCCAGTACATAAAACCTATTCAAGAATAGATTACTTCCTAGTAGATGCAAATGCTTATTTCACTTACTTACGAATCCAAATATCATAATAAAAAAATTTAATTTCAGATCACGCACCATTAACATTTAAAATTAAAATAAATGGTAAAACAGGAAATCTAGGACAATGGAAACTTAATCCACAAATTTTAAAAATAAACAACTCAGGAATACATCATAACTCAGATTAAGATGTTTTTTGAAATAAATGATCAACCAGAAATATCTCGCTCTTTATTATGGGAAACAATTTAAAGCATATCTTCGAGGAATTATGATTTCTTCACAAGCATTCCATAATAAGAAGATTCGGAAGGAACAACATGACTTAGAAAGGGAGATTAAACAATAGATATACAGAATGCCAACAAAATCAGATATAATAATACATAAATAAAATTGTAGCATTGAAGTATAAATTAAATAAAATATATACTGATCAAGTTTGAAATACTACCAACATACTAAACAATTGTTGTTTGAATTGGAGACAAAACCACAAAAACTATTGGCTCGACAATTAAGGAAAATTGAAGCGGAAAAAATTAACATAGGATAAATCACAAAAACGGTGAATTATTAATACAACCAAAGGAATATTAATGAAAGATTTATGCAATATTATAAAAATTGTATACTGGTAACACAACAGTAAATAAAACAGAAATAGATGCCTTTTTAAATGTATGTAACTTAAAAGAACTAGATTTACAAAATAGAGAATTTTAAATGCCGATATTTCAATAAAAGAATATCCAAGAATCTATTAAATCTTTAAAAATGGTAAAACTCCAGGACCAGATGTATAGGCTCGAATTTTATAAAATTTTTCATGCCCAAATGGTCCCATATTTAAAATCATTATATGAACAGATATATACACAAGAGAAATTACCAGACACATTGAACGAATCTATTATAACACTTTATACCCCAAAATAAATAAAGATTTGGATGACCCAGGATCGTATAGAGCAATTGCTTTATTAAATACGGATCAAAAAAATTTTAACAAAAATTCTTGCACAAAGACTAAGCAAAATTGTTAACGAATTAATTCCATTCCTGATCAAACAGGATTTATACCTAAAAGATATTCTTCATATAAATTTAAGACGGTTATTTAATATCATATATTCGAAAAGAAGTGATAAAAAAGACTTAGTAGTCATCTCGTTGGATGCAGAAAAAGCTTTTGACCAGGTGGAATGGCCTTATCTATTTTCGGTGATGGGCGTTGATGAAGCGCTTAAGCAAGAGCCATTTAAGCTTGGTGATAAGTATTACTACTTGGATTAAATTATTATATGCAAATCCCAACAGCTAGAATAATAACAAATCATATGTTATCAAACTAAGTTTTAGTTTTATCTTGAGGTTGTAGACAAAGTGCTGTCCTTTATCACCATTACTGTTTGCGTTAGCAATCGAACCTCTTGCTCAAAGGGTAAGATTACATCCAGAAATATATGGATACGATACTAAAGATACTAAGAATAAAATCTCGTTATATGCGTACGATATATTAACTTTATATTACTAAACCGGAAATAAGTATCTGTAATTTGTTAAAACTAATAACGGAATTTTGGTTTAATTTCAGGATACAGTATCAATTGGAATAAAAGTGAACATGCCAATAACCATGAATAATTTACAGATATTACAACAATTTCCTTTTAAGATAACAAATGAAAATATTAAATATCTTGGTATTTTTGTTACCAAAAAGATTTGACTCTTATTTAAATCTAATTTCCCGTTATTATTGAATAAATTAAAATAAAATATCTTATATAATAGGAAAAAGGAAAAGCTACCCTATCTCAATTGTTAGGTAAAATAAACGCAATAAAAATGATTTTCCTCCCACAATTATTATATTTATTTCAATCAATCCCGATATATCTCTCTAAAAAATTTCTTTAAAAAAAGTAATTCAATAGTCACTAACTTTATTTGGGATTATAAAAAATCATAGAATAAATAAAAAACATTTATGTAAAGCTAAAATAAACGGCTTAGCTTTAACAAATTTTATGTTTTATTATTGGGGCAGTTAACATTAGAAATATGAATTTTTGGTTTGGAGAAATAGATAATAAACCAAATTGGTTAAAAATGAAAGAGAAGACTGTTTTCCATTTGAAATTTGCTCTATAATATTTGCTAATACTAATGTACCCTAAAGAAAATTTATAGTGAAAATTTGATAATAGAAAGTGGAATACGTATTTGGAAACAAATAAAGAAAACACTAAAACTAAAATTTATACCGCTAGCTCTTACAATTGCCAACAACTTTACGTTTAAACCGTCAATGATGGATAAAGCTTTTATACAATGGAAAAATAAAGGAATTTTAAATATAGGGGATCTTTATAAGGTAATTCTTTTCTTTCATTTCAGAATTACAACAAACTTACGGTCTTCATAAAATGAATTATTTCAGATATTTACAAATCAGAAACTTATATCTCTGCAAATACACAAGAACTTAGAAATAGAAAGAGTAAATTTTAGATGAATGCTTGAATAAACATCCCAAATACAGAAAAAAAAAAATGATATCATACATTTACAATATTTTGTTGGAAAGTGATTATCCCATCATCGGAAAATACATAGACAGCGCTGGGAAAATGATACTAAGTCAAATAATAAGTCCAGAAAATATGGGAAGAAAGCCTACAACATATACATTACGCTCTTTAAATGCTAAACATGCACTTATACAGTTTAAAATCTGCATAGATTACATTATTCTAAATCTAAACTACATAATATATTTTTCCAAAACTATCACCTATATGTGATAAATGTCAAATCATGGAAGCAACTCTGTCCACACTCATTTACTAATTGTACGAAGATTTTAGAATATTGGAATGAAATATTCAAAATAATCTCGAAAGTTATTAATATTACTATGATTTATGACCCAAAGTTAATCATACTTGGAATACCGGAAACGGAACAAATAATTACAAGGAATCATAGAACTTTTATCGACTATTCTTTAATAATTGGGAAAAAATTAATATTAAAATTTTTGGAAAGGACCTGTATCCCCAACAATTAAAATTGTGGAATACAGAAAAATGACGGAGACACTTCACTTGGAGAGATTGAGACTTGTCCTCATGGACAGGTTAGATCTCTTCAAGGAGATATGGTCTCCCTATATTAAAATATCTACAGGGTCACAATGGTTCGGCGCAGGGACTTGATGAGGCCTGAATATCTGAATGGATGAAGAAATACACATAACAAATCATGAATGTATCTCCAAGATTGGATTATTTAGTAATACTTCAATCTCCATCAAACTTTTCACATTTTCTTTTCTATTTTCTATTCTTTTTCTCTATCTTTCTATCTTTAATTAAGGAAAAAATTATAGAAAACATATTATATAAAATTTTTAATACGTACAACACTTATTTCTGTTCGTATGAAAAGATTTTGATAGATGTTCTTAAACTTGTAATTATATAAAACTATGTATTTTCAATTATACAATAATTATGAAATATAAAATTAACAATAATACTACAAACATTATTAATATTTTGATAACATTATGAATATCAAAAAAACTTTGTTTAAGATTGGGTACTACGTAGTTATATTAGCGGGGATTTCTATTTGGTAATTAGAAGAATATCTATGATTTGAGAAATCTAAGTGTATACTTATTTTAGAAATATACTACATATACTCCCAATTATATAAAATAAATAACAATGAAATGTATAATGGACAATACTACAATTATCATAAATAGTATTAATCAATAATCAATATGTTATAATTTTATACATTATATAACTCTCAATGTCGTATAAGAGTGTACTTGGTATATATTGTTCCTACAATAAAAAAAAAAAAAAAAAAAATAAAAAAAAATAGAAATATAGAAACATAGAAATTAGGTGCAGGATGAGGCCATTCGGCCCTTCGTGCCAGCACCGCCATTCATTGTGATCATGGCTGATCGTCCGCTATCAATAACCCGTGCCTGCCTTCTCCCCATATCCCTTGACTCCACTAGCCCCTAGAGCTCTATCCAACTTTCTCGTAAATCCATCCATTGATTTGGCCTCCACTGCCCTCTGAGCAGGGAATTACATAAATTAACAACTCTCTGGGTAAAAAAGTTTGCAGATGACACAAAGCTGGGTGGAAGTGTGAACTGTGAAGAGGATGTTAGGAGGTTGCAGGGTGACCTGGACAGGTTGAGTGTGTGGGCAGATGCGTGGCAGATGCAGTATAATATAGATAAATGTGAGGTTATCCACTTTGGTGGCAAAAACAAGGGGGCAGATTATTATCTCATTTGGGTTAGGTTAGGTAAGGGGGAGGTACAGCGAGACCTGCGTGTCCTTGTACACCGGTCATTGAAAGTTGGCGTGCAGGTACAGCAGGCAGTGAAGAAAGCTAATGGAATGTTGCCGTTCATATCAAGAGGATTGCAGTATAGGAGTAGAGAGGTTCTTCTGCAGTTGTATAGGGCTCTGGTAAGATCACACCTGGAGTATTGTGTACAGTTTTGGTCTCCTAATTTGAGGAAGGACATTGTTGTGATTTAGGGTATTGGTTCACAAGTTTGATCCCTGGGATGGCGGGACTATCATGTGAGGAAAGATTGAAAAGACTAGGCTTGTATTCACTGGAGTTTAGAAGGATGAGGGGGGGAACTTATAGAAACATATAAAATTATAAAAGGACTGGACAAGCAAGATGCAGGAAAAATGTTCCTAATGTTGGGCAAGTTCAGAACCAGGGGCCACGCTTAGAATAAAGGGGAGGCCATTTAAGATTGAGGTGTGAAAAAACCTTTTCACCCAGAGAGTTGTGAATTTGTGGAATTCCCTGCCACAGAGTGCAGTAGGGATGCCAAATCACTGGATGGATTGAGAGAGAGATTGGGAACAGAGCTCTTAGGGGTGGTGGAATCAAGGGATGCGGGGAGAAGACAGGCACGCGTTATTGATAGCGGACGATCAGCCATGATCACAATGAATGGCGGTGCTGGCTCGAAGGGCCGAATGGCCTCCTCCTGCACCTATTTTCTATGTTTCTATGTTTCTGTTTCTAATTGGAGCAGAATTAGGCCATTTGGCCCAACAATTGATTGCGGGCAAGGCCCTGCAGGTCATGTGGTGTCCATGGTGAGAGAAAAAAACACGTTAATATTACACATGGAAAATATCAAACTGATGTTTAATAAATTGACAAGTCATGGGGAACAGAATTTGGCTACTCGGCCAATAATATCAAGGCACCATTCCATCATGGCTGATCTATCTTTCCCTCTCAACTCCATTCCCTTGCCTTCTCCCCATAAATGTTGACACCTAACTAATTTAATCTTAATCTTCCAAAGGACAATAAACAATTATCAGTATGTGCCATGTGTTGTCCAGTTGCCATGAATTCTTTTTTTTAATCAGCCACATTTATCAGCTATTGTTGCAACATGGGATCTGCCTGACAGGATGGAAAATTGTATATAGATATACAACCATAAAGTCATAGTCATGCAGTATGGAAACAAGCCGTATGCTCCAACTCATCTATATGACGAAGAATGCCCATCAAGCAAGTCCCATTTGCCCACATTTCACTCTAAACCTTTCCTATTCATGTACCTGTCCAAATGTCTCTTAAATGTTATTGAACCTGCCTCAACTACTTCATTTGACAACTTGTTCCATATCCCCACCACCCTCTGTGTGAAAAAAGGTGCCCCCCAGATTTGTAGTAACATTTTCCCTTCTCATCTTAAACCTATGTTCTCTACTTCTAGATTCCCTTACCCTGGAAAAAAGACTGTGTAACCACCCCATCTGTACCCCTCATGATTTATTACATCTCTATAAGATCACCTCTCAGCCTTCTGATCTCCAAGGTATAAAGTCCTAGTCTGTCCAGCTCCCCCTATTACACACGCCCTTGAGTAAATATTTTCTGCTCTCTTTCCAATTTAACAGCATTTTTTGTACAGCAGGGTAACCAAAATTGGACCCAATTCTCCAAGTGCAGCCTCGCCAAATGTGCAACTGTACAGTTATGTACAACTGTAAAGTATAGTTTCAACTTCTGCACTCATTTCCCTGACTGGTGAAAGCCAACATGCCAAAAGGCTTCTTCACCACCCTATCTACCTGCAACACCAATTGCTGGGAAATATGTACCTGCTCTCTGAGATCCCACTGCTCTATAACACTCTCCAGGACTCCACCATTCACTGTGATGGTCCTGCTCTGGAATGACTTCCCAAAATGTAGCACCTCACACTTATCTGAATGAAACTCTATTTGCCATTCCTCAGTCCACTTGTTCAGTTGATCAAGATCCTGGTGTAATTCTTGATAACCATATTCACTGTTGTTGACATCACCAATTTTTGTGTCATCAACCCACATCACACAGAGTGGAAAGGAATGAAATGGAAATTGCAAATTATTCAACTGCAACTTTCCCCCTTCCCCGACACAAAGGCAGCAATAACATATTTGCCGCATTTCCCGAATGTGCATAAAAAGAGGCAGTATATATGTGTATATATATGTATAAACTCCCCTTTCCTCTGAACCATATCTTATGCAATATTCAGCAAGCCAACCTGGACAATTAGTTTGGTGTGACAGTTGTGTAGGAAGGAAATACAGATACTGGTTTTAACCGAAGATGGACACAAAAAGCTGAAGTAACTCAGCAGAACAAGCAGCATCTCTGGAGAGAAGGAATGGGTGACGTTTCAGGTCAAAACCATTCTTCAGACCTGAAGACTGTCTGAAGGCAAATATGTGGCAAATATGTTGGTTCTGAAAACTCGTGCTTACATTTTTTTATCCCAAATGAGCAAATTAAAATGACCGGTCAGCAAAGGCGATTAACTAAAACTACCTATGACTACCTTGACTACCCATAACTACATGACGACCCCACTACAACTGCACCTACGACTACAGGATTATCGATTTTCTCCATGGCGACCAATTTAACTTTTTCAATATGAACAGGAAGGTTAGCGCTGTAATTAAGACGGCTAAAGCACAGTGTAGGTAAGTCCTTTAAAAGAGGAGGGGAGAAGGAGGGAGAAGGAGTGGAGACACGGCTGTGAAGCTTGGCAGACATTAACATTACCGGTCGGTTATCTTTGGTTCTGAAAACTACTGCTTACCTATATTTTTTCCAATGAGCCAATGAAATTCACCGGTCAGCATCGGCTACAATCTACGAGAACCTCTGAGAACCTTCAGCCACCTGGCAACCCATTAGGACATCCTGGCGACCCACCTACAGCACAAGAATTCTCGTTACTCTCCATGGCAGCTTCATTGAAGTCGCTGCTAATTTTTCAACATGTTGAAAAATTTGTGGGGACCATAATGAGGCCGCGACTATTTCCCAGATTGCTGGAACTCCTCGCGACCATGAAGCCAACTCCCCAGCAACCACCCGCGAACATGTGGCGACCATGTGACGACTGCATAGTCTCCTGCAGTTGCCTAAAAAGTTGCCTAAGTGGGACAGGTCTATTACTCTATCACTTTGTGTCTACTTATTCTATTGTGTATACTGTGTATATTTAAAGACATAGAAACAGAAAAATAGGTGCAGGAGTAGGCCATTTGACCATTCGAGCCAGCACCGCCATTCAATATTATCATGGCTAATCATCTAAATTCAGTACCCCGTTCCTGCTTTCTCCCCATATCCCTTGATTTTTGTAGCCCGAAGAGCTAAATCTAACTCTCTCTTGAAAACATCCAGTGAATTGGTTTCTACCGCTTTATGTGGGAGAGAATTCCACAGATTCATAACTCTCTGGGTGAAGAAGTTTTTCCTCATCTCAGTCCTTAATGGCCTACCTCTTATTCTCAAACTACCCCCTGGTTCTGCACTCCCCCAAAATCAGGAACATTTTTACTGCATCTACCATTTTATAATCCATTAAGAATTTTATGTTTCTATAAGATCCCCTCTCATCCTAAATTTCAGTGAATACAAGCCCAGTCGACACATTCTTTCATCATATGTTAGTCTTGCCATCCCAGGAATTAACCTGTTGAACCTACGGTGCACTCCCTCAATAGCAATAATATCCTTTCTCAAATTAGGAGAGCCAAATTGCACACAATACTCCAGGTGCGGTCTCATCAAGGCCCTGTACAACTACAGTAGGACCTCCTTGCTCATAAACTCAAATCCTCTCGCAGTGAAGGCCAATATGCCATTAGTTTTCTTCACTGCCTGCTGCACCTGCATGCTTACTTTCGGTGACTGATGTACAAGCACTCCCAAGCTCGTTGCACCTCCCCTTTTCCTAATCTGATTCCATTCAGATAATAACCTGCCTTCCTGTTCTTGCCACCAAAGTGGATAACCTCACATTTATCCACATTATACTGCATCTGCCGTGCATCTCCCTACTCGCCCAACCTATCCGAGTCACCCAGCAGCCTCATAGCATCTTCATCGCAGCTCATATTGCCACCCAGCTTTGTATCATTTGCAAACTTGGTGATGTCAAATTTAATTCCCTCGTCTAAATTGTTTATCTACATTGTAAATAATTGGGATCTCAGCACCAAGACTTGCGGCACCCCACGAGTCACTACCCGCAATTCTGAAAGAGACCTGTTAATTCCTACTCTTTGTTTCCTGTCTGCCAATAGTTCTCTATCCATGTCAATACCATATAACCATATAACCATATAACATTTACAGCACGGAAACAGGCCCTCTCGGCCCTTCCAGTCCGTGCCGACCATTTGTTTTCCCCTAGTCCCATCTACCTGCACTCAGACCATACCCCTCCATTCCCTTCACATCCATATACCTATCCACTTTACTCTTAAATGTTAAAATCGATCCTGCCTCCACCACTTCTGCTGGAAGCTGATTCCACACAGCCACCACCTCTGAGTAAAGAAGTTCCCCCTCACGTTACCATGAAAAACCTCTGTCCCTTAATTCTCATGTCATGCCCTCTTGTTTGGAATCTTCCCTACCCTCAATGGGAAAAATGTATCACGTCAACTCTATCCCTTTCTCATTTAAAGACCTCAAATCAAGTCCCCCCTTAACCTTCTGCGCTCCAAAGAATAAAGACTATACTTGTTCAACCTTTCTCTGTAACATAGTTGCTGGGGAACCTGGCAACATTTTAGTAAATCTCCTCTGTACTCTCTCTATTTTGTTGACATCTTTCCTATAACTAGGCGACCAAAATTGTACACCATACTCCGAATTGGTCTAACATTGCCTTGCGTTCATTTTAACATTTACTTCCCTACTCTATATTCATGCTCTGATTTATAAGGGCCAGCACACAAAGGCTTTCGTTTTACCACCCTTATCTACATGCGATTCCACTTCAGGGAACTATGCACAGTTATTCCTAGATCCCTCTGTTCCACAGCATTCCTCAATTCCCTACATTTACCATGTACGTCCTATTTGATTGTCCTGCCAAGATGTAGCACTGACACCACACTTATCAGCATTAAACTCCATCTGCCATCTTTCAGCCCACTTTTTCCAAATGGCCCAAATCTCTCTGTAGACTTTGTAATCTACTTAATTATCCACAACACACCTATCTTTGTATTCATCTGCATACTTACTTATCCAATTTTCCACCCCATCATCCAGATCATTGATGTACATGACAAACAACAGTGGACCCAACACAGATCCCTGAGGCACCCCACTGGTCACCGGCTTTCCAACCTGACCAAACAGCCATCCACCATTACTCTCTTGACAGTCTCCCTATTCAGCCACTGTTGAATCCATCTTGCTACTCCGCCATTAACACCCAAAGATTGAACCTTCTTAACAACACTTCCATGGGGGAACCTTGTCAAAGGGCCTTACTGAAATCCATATAGACAACATCCCACTGCTTTACCCTCATCAATTTCCCTAGTTACCGCTTCAAAAAAATTCATGAAGTTTTGTCAAAACATGACCTTCCAGGCACAAATCCATGTTGACTGTTCCTGATCAGACCCTGTTTATCCAGATGCTTATATATATTTATCTCTAAGTAGGTTCCTGTTTCCATTAAGGTGCCCACCACTGAGTCAAACTAATAGGTCTATAATTGCTAGGTTTATTCTTTGAAACCCTTTTTAAACAATGGAACAACATGCGCAGTACGCCAATCTCCGGAACTATTCCCGTTTCTAATGACATTTGAAATATGTTCTGTCTAGCTCCTGCTATTTTCTACACTAACTTCCCTCAATGCCCTAGGGAATATCCTGTCAGGACCTGGAGACTTATCCACTTTTATATTTTTCAAAAGTGTCAGTACTTCTCCTCTTTGAATCTCATAGTTTCATAGCTACTCTACTTTTTCCCTTAATCTCACCGAGTTCAATATCCTTCTCCTTGGTGAATACCGAAGAAAAGAAATTGTTCAATCTCCCCCATCTCTTTTGGCTCTGCAGATAGCTGTCCATTCTGGTCCTCTAATGGTCCAATTTTATCCCTCGTTATCCTTTTGCTATTAATTATAGCTGTAGAAACCCTTTGGGTTTACTTTCACCTTTCTTGCAAAAGCAAACCTCATATCTTCTTTTAGCCTTCCTATTTTCTTTCTTAAGATTCTTTTTTACATTTCTTTATATCCTCTAGCACCTCATTTACTCCATGCTTCCTATATTTATTGTAGATATCTCTCTTTTTTCGAAACAAGTGTCCAATTTCCCTTGAAATCCATGGCTCTTTCCAATTTTTACTATTTCCTTTCAAACCTAACAGGGACATAAAGATTCTGTACTCTTTACAATTTCCCCTTTAAATGTCCTCCATTTCCTTCTACATTCCTTCCCATGAAACAAATTTACTCCTTTAAAATCCTTACGCATTCCCTCAAAGTTAGCCTTTCTCCAATCAAAATATCTCACCCTAGGTCCAGTTCTGACTCTCTCCATAATTATATTGAAACTAATGGTATTGTGATCACTGGTCCCGAAGTGCTCACCAACGCATACCTCCGTCACCTGGACCTGCCTCATTTCCTAACAGGAGGTCCAGCACTGGCCCCTTCTCTGGTCGATACCTCTATGTACTGCTGCAAAAAACTATCCTGCACACATTTTACAAAACTCCAAACCATCCAGCCCATTTACAGAATGTGTTTCCCAGTCTATTTTTGGAAAATTGAAATCTCCCACAAATCACTACCTTGTGCTTACTACTAATATCTGCTATCTCCTTACTATTTGCTCTTCCAATTCATGCTCCCCATTTGGTGGTCTATAATACACCCCTAAAAGTGTTGGCTACACCGTTCCCACTTCTCAGTTCCACCCAAATAGCCTCCCTAGATGTGCCCTCTAATCTATCCTGCCAAAGCACTGCTGTAATATCTTCTCTGACAAGCAATTGCAACACCTCCCCCTCTGGTCCCTCCTATTCTATCACACCTGAAGCAACAAAATCCTGGAATATTTAGGTTTCCAATCACAGCCCTCCTGCAAACCATGTTTCACTGATTGCCACAACATCATATTTTCCAGGTGTCAATCCAGGCTCTAAGTTCGTCCACCTTACTTACAATGCTCCTCGCATTAAAATATACACATTTTAGAAACCCATCCATCCTCTTATTCTCTATTATCTTTTTCATCTTTCTCGCCTACATCTTGGATCCGAGTGCTTCCCTTCTCTGCCTCTTGACCCGCACCCTGACCCCCAGCCCCCTCTACCCGAGTCCCCCCCCCCCCAGCTTTCTAGTTTTAAAGTCTCCCCAGTAGCCTTTGCAAATCTCCCTGCCAGGATATTGGTCCCCCTCGGGCTCAAGTGCAACCCGTCCTTTGTGTACAGATCATGCCTTACCCAAAGGAGGTCCCAGTGATCAAGAAACTTGAATCCCTGCCCACTGCAGTCCCTCAGCCACGCATTGATCCTCCACCTCATTTCATTCCTACTCTCACTGTCACGCAGCACAGGCAGTAATCCTGAAATCGTTACCCTTTTGGTCCTTCTCCTTAACTTTCCCCCCAACTCCGTAAATTCTCCCTTCAGGACCTCATCACTTTTTCTGCCTATGTCATTGGTACCTATGTGTACCACAACATCAGGCTCCTCTCCCTCCCTTATCAGAATCTTTTGTACACGTTCTGACACATGCGAGACCCTGGCACCAGGGAGGCAAACTACCCTACCCCCAATACCATGTTGCCTCATTTTGCACACTAATCTCCTGTGTGGGACCTTGTCAAAGGCTTTTTGAAAGTCCAGATACACCACATCCACTGGTTCTCCCATATCCATTCTATTGTTTACATCCTCAAAAAATTCTCGAAGATTAGTCGACTGACTTTGACCGATCCGGTCACTGCTTTCCAAATGCCCTGTTGTAACTTCTTTAATAATGGACTCAAGCAACTTCGATGTAAGTCTAATAGGTCTATAATTCCCTGTTTTCTCTCTCCCTCCTTTCTTAAAAAGTGGAGTTACATTGGCTACCCTAGAAGACATATTATAATCATATTTTTTAATTTCTCTCTATTTTGTTATGATTCTTGTTCATTAAATGTGATTTTTTAAATATTAGATAATGAACAATAATATTCTTGATATATATTCCCAATGCCAGATTACTTAGTTCTGACCATGATCTATTTCAATGTTTGACCTTTGTTTCATGCATAGTTCTGGAAAATCATTTATGGATAGCTTGCACCTTTGTACATTGGAAACCAATGAAGTGGAACGTGTGATGCAGATTTACATTTTTATTGCCCACAGCACTTCTTGAATTACAAATTATGAAGCATTTCCAGGCCAGTTACTTTCTGAATGGCAATATTATCCAATTATTAGACGTGTATGCTATCTGTTCCATTTTCCCTAAAGCACTCTTATATGGTTTCCTGCCATCGTGACACCTTCAGTGAACCAATCAAAAGTAGATAATTTGTAAAAGAGAAAAATAGAATACGCATGGACTAAATCTGTACCCTTCCGAAAGCAGCTTGTGATAAATTTGTTTAGAATTCACCTATCTACACCTTTTATGCACTTTGGCATTAACTTGACAATTTTTGATAGTTGAAAGACATACTGTATTTATTTAAAATGTGTTAGTTAAAGTCATTTGTCATTTTAAAACAACCATGCAAATTTCACGTGTGTTTATCTTTCTTAAACGCGATTTGTTGTTTGAACAACTTGAAATCCAATACATTAATGCTGTACAATAGTACATGAGGCGCATTGTTCGTTGCAAATCAGTGATTTCTTGCATTCCCTCTGATTTAATTGCTGATGGGCTGATCCCTGCATTGATGGGAATTACTGCAAGAACCCCTCACTCTCCCCAGTCCTTTCCTGTGATAAGGTAGAGTGGCCATCTTGCTCCATTCTTCTCGACTGGAATGACTGGGCTTATATTCACTGGAATTTAGAAAGATAGGAGGGGATCTTAGAGAAACATATAAAATTCTTCAGGGGTTGGACAGGCTAGATGCAGGCTAAATGTTTCTGATGTTGGGGGAGTCCAGAACCAGGGGTCACATTTTAAGAATAAGGGGTAGGCCATTTAGGTCTGAGATGAGGAAAAACTTCTTCACCCAGAGAGTTGTGAATCTGTGGAATTCTCGGCCACAGAAGGCGGTGGAGGCCAATTCACCTGGATGTTTTCAAGAGAGAGATAGATAGAGCACTTATAAAGATAGATATTAACCTTTTCCATGTGCTCGACAGGTCACATTTTAAAAGCATCCTTACAATTTGCTTTCAACCATTTCACATTCTTACCAGATTTGTTTGTAAAATGGTTCCTTTTGGAACCTCTGATTGAATTTCTAGGTATGTTTCTTATACTAATTTCTTCCCACAAGTTGTTGTTCTGACAACTAATGCCCATTCTACAATTTCATTAATGTTGTAGTCCTCCACAGTATTGACATTCCTCAACTTTAGAATCATTCACATGCTGCTCTTGGATTTTAAAGACCAAATTATTCATGTAAATTGTGAACAGCAATTCTCCCTGGACTGAATATGGAATGCCACACCCCATCTCCTTCCCTTTGTATAGGAAGGAACTGCAGATGTTTGTTTAAAACAAGGATAGACACAAAATGCTGGAGTAACTCAGTGGGACAGGCAGCAACTCTGGAGAGAAGGAATGGGTAATGTTCGGGTCGAGACCCTTATTCACACTGATGTCAGGGGAGAGGGATACATAGATAAGGAAGTGTCTGATGTGAAAATAGGACAAAGGGAATGCAGAACAAGGAAAATGTAAAATAGATCATTGTTAACAGGGAGAAGATAACAACAAAACATACAGAGATAAAATGTAGTCTTTGTATACAGCTAACATTTGTACATAGCTACAATTTTCTTCAATTCTATGCTTTCTGACTTCAAGCTAGCTAGGAATCCATTCAATGTGGACTTCTCAAACTTTTCAAGGTTGACCTTTCATTACATGAATGCTGGAAGTTTCTAGATATTCTATTATTGCTGCCTTAGTAGATAATCTATTATGTTTCATGTTACTGATGTTACACTGACTGGAATATTACTTTCTGGTCATGTCTTATCCCCCTTTTTAAATGTCTCGTTAGCTCTGTGTCAGTCCTCTGGCAGTAGATCTTTCTGTACTACTGTCTCTGATAACTCTTTATTAAGGTCTTGTAAAATGTGAGAATATATAGCATACAGATGATGAGCTTTATCCTCTGAATGTTATTAGATTATTTGTTATATATTCTCTTCAAATCCAAATGCCCTTTTCTCATTGCTCTCTCGTCAGCCCAGGCCACCAAATCTGAATAAGGTTTAAGTGGTGGCACAGTGGCACAGCTGATAGTGCTGCTGCTTCACAATGCCTGAGATCTTTTCAATCCTGGCCTCGGGTGCTGTCAGTGTGGAATTTGCATATTCTCCCCATGGCCACGCAGATTTCCTCTGGGTATGCCAGTTTCTCCCACATCAGAAAGAGGTGCAGGTTTGTAGGTTAATTGGCCTCTGTAAATTGACGCCAGTATATAGCGAATGGATGAGAAAGTGGGATGACATAGAACTAGTGTGAACAGATGATCAATGGTTGGCATGGACTCATTGGGTTACTGGGTCAGTTTCCATGCAGTTTCAGTCAATGAATCCATTCTATTTCTACTTTCTTTCTGTGGTATTTTATTGCCCATCCCATCTCAACTTTAGCTTTTTACTGTTTGCTTTACATTCCTCGATAATCTAACTACATATCTCATCTCCAACCTCCACACAGTTATTTTACTTCTCTCCTAACCATTTTCATTTTGTCTTGTGGTGCATATGAACTTGTGGAGCCTATTGTCTTTGCCTAGCCTTAATTTTTCCTGAATGTCTCTATTGATACACATAGTCTCACTCAGTCCAGTAAAAAAATGATTTGATAATATTAAAAAATAAAAATGTGCAATTTATAGATCATAGACTGGAGCCTTCCTGGCATGGTAGGCTGATGTGTCTTTAATGTCGTCAAATTAAGATGAAATCCTGGGTATGAGCGAATGAAATAGTTTTACATTCGGTATGCAAGGCCACTTGCTCAGCTGCAATCAGTCAACACAATTCATTGTCTGTTTTACAAAGCTGCATACTACATACTCCTGAGCAAGGCAATTTAATGGCATGTTTAAGATATAAATACTTAATATCGCACAGTGTAACATCTTATTCTACAAGCCAGCAACCTACTTGTTACATTTAAGCCATATATCTCTTAAGGCTTGATAGTAAAACACATGCTTTTAAAGCTTAATTCATCTTGTCAATATGTATGAGAGAAAACAGAGTTTCTCTTATTGTTAAATTGTGATTTGAATTAAACTTAGCGCATCTTAAGTTTCTTCTCTTCCAACGTCTATCCCATAAGTTCAATGCTATTCTAGTACATAAATTTTCATTTCTGTTCTATTCTGTGCTCTCCCTTTTCAATTTATTGTATCCCAAATATTGATTAGTTTAAAAAGACACAAAGTGCTTATAGATTAACCCTTATTAATCCATGCCATTTATAATCTCCACTACACATATATGCATGCCACCCATATACAGTATGCTGATGTGTTTTCTATTCGGGCGCCGTCCAGATGGTATGGCTGCCCAGCCTGCAGCTGTCTGTCTTTTAACTTCTTTCTTTTATTTTAGTGAGTTTTAGTGTTTTGTTTTGGAGTGTATTCTTTTTTATGTGGGGGGTGGTGAAGGGGGAAACTACTTTTCAGGGTCCCTACCTGGTCGGAGAGGCAGCTTTTCTCCGGGCTGCAACTTCGACCCGTCCTCGCGGCCTACCAGTGGGCCTGGAGCGGCGTTTCCTGGGGGGACCGCCCAGAACCTCAGCTTCGGAGGCGGCGCAGCGCTGGAGCACCATCGTGGAGCGTTGTGGGCGAAGCCTTGCCTGGGTCAGCGTGCTGGAGCTCCGGAATGCTGAGACCGCAGGAGAACATCACAGAGCTGCGGGACTGTGGGGCGGCCAGCTGCGGACGGCAGCGCTGAACATTTACATCAGGAGCCTGGGATCTTTCGGCGAGATCACCAGGTGTGGAGCTCCATCCGGCGCAGCCTTGTCGGCTTCGGAAGCCACGGACTCCGGTAAGGAAGCGGCCGTTCCAGGTGTCCCAAGCCGCTGAGAAGGTCTACCGACGCCGGAGCACCATCACCCGGCGTGAAGGCCTAAAACATCGGGCCGACTTCGGAGGCCTCAATAGGCCCGAATATAGGTGGACAAGGGGAGGGGACTGGACTTTGTGCCTTCCCCCACAGTGGGAACCATTGTGGGGGGATGTTTTTTATGTTTATTGTTAATTCTTTAGTGTTGTGTCTCATCTTTATCTGTGTGCTGCATGGCAAGACAAATTTCACTACACCAACTGGTGTATGTGACAATAAATGTCCTTTGACCTTTGTCCTTTGTCCTTTGTCCTTTGTACGAGGACAGCCAGCTGGCAGTAGCAATTCTGAGCTTGGGGAGCATGGCTGTGCAGTTTAAATGTATTTCTGAATGGAATAAAGACATGTTTCATCATGTATGTTGATGTGGATCATTTACAAACATGGTGTCGGAAGTGGGATACGAACCCATGCCTCCAATTGGATCGTGCCAGGGAGGTAAACCTCAAACTTAACCCCCTCAAGTGCAGGTTTCGAGTCGACGAAGTGACTTACGTGGGCCACGTATTCACCAATAACGGCCTCAGTCCAGACCCTTCTAAAACCATTGCCATCAATAAAATGCCAGTACCCACGGATGTGACAGCTCTACAGCAATTTCTAGGTATGGTAAACTAACTGGGAAAATTAATCCCAAACTTCAGCGAGCTGTCAGCCCCGCTGCGACAACTGACTCACAAGGATATGCACTGGTCCTGGCACCAGCACCAACAGAGGGCATTTGAAACCCACAAACAACTAATGTCTAACACCCCAACCCTTGCATACTTCGATGCCGGGTTACCCATCACCCTAACCTGTGATGCCTCCCAGTATGGACTGGGTGCCACCTGCCTACAAGATGACGGGAAGGGTCCCAGATGCCTATGGCTCCTGTACCATGATCGAGATGAACAGCGCTACACTCAAATCGAAAAGGAGATACTTGTGGTAACATTTGCCTGTAAGAAATTCAAGGACTTCATCTTTGGCAACCCGATCACGATTGAAACTGACCACCAGCCCCTGGTCAGTATCCTCAACAAACCAATCCACATGGAACCAGCGTGTTTACAACACATGAAGATAGAACTACAGACGTATGGCATCAAACTAACCTACAAACATGGCAAAGGCATGTACTTAGCTGACACCCTCTCACGGGCACCTCGCCCAACCTGCGAAAAACACCTGCCTGATGACGAGGTCGAGGGGTATATGGTTATGATGGTCTCCTGCCTTCCATTCACAGGCTAATGCCCCTGTCCCACTTAGGAAACCTGAACGGAAACCTCTGGAGACTTTGCGTCCCACCCAAGGTTTCCGTGCGGTTCCCGGAGATTCCCAGAGGTTTTTGTCCTCCGGCAACCACCTTCAACTAGCATCGCAACTGGCTTTGACTAATAAATTACCGATTTTTAAAACGGAAACCACTTTCGTCCATTAGGAAGACTACAAAAACCTCCGGGAACCGCCGGGAACTGCACGGAAACCTTGGGTGGGGCGCAAAGTCTCCAGAGGTTTCCTTTCAGGTTTCCTAAGTGGGACAGGGGCATTAGACATCCTAGTGGCACAAACAACTGCAGACGAAATGCTACAATTGCTTGTCACTGTCATCCGCCGCGGCTGGCCAGACAAACAGCACCAAATGCCATTGGCTATCCGCCCATTCTACCCTGTCCAGATAAGGCAGTTATCCCGAAGTCTCTTCGCAACAAGTACTTTGATATTGTCCATGGGGCCATCCCGCTGCAGAAATAACCCTCCAACATGCAAAAGGTGTGCTTCTCTGGCCTGACATTGCTGACTACATTCGCGAGAAAGTCATTGCCTGCCCGATTTACAACAGCCTGACCCCGCACCAACCTAAACAACCACTTCTCCTGCACCCACACCCGACTTACCCTGGTACACAGTGGCAGCCGACATCTTTTAGTGGCATGGCAAACAATAGCTGGTTCTAGTCGATTCCTACTCAGGATGGTTTGAAATCGACCTGCTCAGTAGCCTGACCTCAGTTATGGTCATTCAAAAACTCACTCGCCACTTCTCTGTCCACGGAGCACCGCTCCAGCTACTCTCAGACAATGGAACTCAATTCTCCGGTCAGCTCTTCAAGGATTTCATGACTCGCTGGGACTTTCACCACACCACCAGCAGCCCTGAGTACCCGCAGTCCAACGGCCTGGCCGTACGCATGGTAAGAAATGCAAAACAACTAATGGAATGTTCACACAGGGCCAGCTCCGATATGTATCTTGACTTACTCAACCTACGAAACATCGTCCGCGACCCTCTCCTGGGATCTTGGGCCGAACGACTCATGTCACGGCGAACCCGCACCACCCTGCCTATGACCAAGCAACTGCTAGGACCACAAGTTCAAGCACCGTCAGCGATCCAATCCCACCCCCACACCGCCGAGACACACAAAGAAAATATTATGATAAGACCAGCTCTCCGCTTCAACCTCTCAACAAGGGACAGGTTGTCCGCTTACGGTCGCTCAGAGGCTATGACCACCTCTGTTTCATTCTGGGGACAACTGTGGTATGAGTCACGCTCATACCTGGTCAGTGTTGACAACGGCATCTACCGACACACCCGCCAACATGGTTAATGAACTGGCACCTTCCCGTCCTTATTTGGTCGGGACATTTCTTCAGACTGAGATTGATTAGTGTTGTTTTTTTTTATATTGAAATCACGTTGTCTTGAAATAATTTCTTAATAATTTTGACCATGGTGCTGGAAATTGATAGCGATATAAATTTAAATATTAATATCGAAATGTCAGTGTTTTGGTTTTTGTCCATGGGTGGAGGGGGGGAGGGTGCTAGGTCCACAAGGTCATCATTGAATTGGTGGTCAGGGTGAGTGACTTGAACACTGATAAAGGTCCACACAAATCTGGGCTGACTGCATGCCTTCAAAGGCACAAGAGAGATGCATCTACTGGGATATTTACTTTTCCCAAATGAACAAAAAACATAAAATGAATACCAAATATGTTTTCTTAAATAGAAATGATCATTATATCCAGCAATTATCTCTCCGTGAAGCCTTTTAGTGAAATTTAAACACTTTACACCTGGGGCATGTTATACTGCTCTATTTATAATCTTTGGGTCAGTCTATTTTTCCTTTTGAGACAATTTCATATCTCAATTCATTACATTGAAGGATGAATACATTTTAAAATGTGATTTTTTTTTCCATTATTTAAGTGTGAGAATTTTTAGTTTTAAAACAGCGTTTTAGATTTAAGTGATGTAATTTTTGAATGAAAAGAGTGATGATATTATCAACGAGGATGAATTTTAAAAGCATGAGTGAAATACAACTAGAAAGAAACAAGACAGAGAACAAGGAAATACAGAATCTTTAAAAACAAATTAACAGTTTCTTCTTTCAAACCAAACATACTACAGGGTATTTTATGAAAAAACAAAATGTAGGGTTCCTTTAAACATAGAGGGTTATGATATAAATTGGAACTTTAATGATTTTGAAAGACATTGATATGATGGATAAGGAAATCAATTATAAGGTACCCTGAAATCTAAGGCAAGGGAGAAATTAGGCAAAAGTATTTCCTCATGAAACGTATGGCAACAAATCTAAATAAAATTGCAGATTTAAGTTAAAAATAATTTAAATTAACAATAATTTAAGTCTGGGATTAGCAAATAATTTATGACAGAATAAAAGTATGGAGAATATGGAGTGCAACAAATGGAATAGCTAAGATGGAGATCAGTTAATACCTGAGAGGTTTAATGGGCTGAATGGCCTATGCTTGCTTTTATAACATTTTATACTGCTTTGTTTCGTTGACACTGCAAGGGAATTGTGTGAGGTAAGAGACGATAACTAAGCATAAGGTCAAACAAGTACATTTTGAAATTATGAACAACCAAGCAAGAGGTCAATAGGGAGGTCAGGGTGTGGGGTCAAAGCAGGGGGAATATAAAATGCTCCACACACAGAGAGGGGGAAAGGTGCAAGCTCTGATATAGGCCAGAGTGAAATTAGCATAGAGCTCGGCCATTGAAACATTTCCAAAGCATAATAGTATGTTCATGAATCATACTAAATGTTTTGCCTAGTTAAACAAAACTGAGACTGTAACTTGGCAAACCACCAATGTAAATGTGAATTAATAACAATAGTGTTGTTTACACCGGGTGCTATATTAGTAAACCAATTATTAACACCTGTACAACATGAGATTAATTTATGCAATAAGAATATTAAAAAAGTAATCTGGTGCTATCTGTGAACATCTTAAAATATTTATATAACTAAAAGTCTCATCTTGACCACTTCCTGTAAGCGTTTTACATTAATTTTAGAAAAAAAAACGCTACCATATATCACCATGATTTTTGGCCATCTTACTCACAGTCCTCCTCCACTGAGGCAGCCCCGAGCATTTTTCCGATCATATAACCATATAACAATTACAGCACGGAAACAGGCCCTCTCGGCCCTTCCAGTCCGTGCCGACCATTTGTTTTCCCCTAGTCCCATCTACCTGCACTCAGACCATACCCCTCCATTCCCTTCACATCCATATACCTATCCACTTTACTCTTAAATGTTAAAATCGATCCTGCCTCCACCACTTCTGCTGGAAGCTGATTCCACACAGCCACCACCCTCTGAGTAAAGAAGTTCCCCCTCACGTTACCCTGAAACCTCTGTCCCTTAATTCTCATGTCATGCCCTCTTGTTTGAATCTTCCCTACCCTCAATGGGAAAAATGTATCCACGTCAACTCTGTCTATCCCTTTCATCATTTTAAAGACCTCAATCAAGTCCCCCCTTAACCTTCTGCGCTCCAAAGAATAAAGACCTAACTTGTTCAACCTTTCTCTGTAACATAGTTGCTGGAACCCTGGCAACATTCTAGTAAATCTCCTCTGTACTCTCTCTATTTTGTTGACATCCTTCCTATAACTAGGCGACCAAAATTGTACACCATACTCCAGAATTGGTCTTACCAATGCCTTGTACAATTTTAACATTACTTCCCTACACCTATATTCAATGCTCTGATTTATAAAGGCCAGTACACCAAAGGCTTTCTTTACCACCCTATCTACATGCGATTCCACCTTCAGGGAACTATGCACAGTTATTCCTAGATCCCTCTGTTCCACAGCATTCCTCAATTCCCTACCATTTACCATGTACGTCCTATTTTGATTTGTCCTGCCAAGATGTAGCACTTCACACTTATCAGCATTAAACTCCATCTGCCATCTTTCAGCCCACTTTTCCAAATGGCCCAAATCTCTCTGTAGACTTTGAAAATCTACTTCATTATCCACAACACCACCTATCTTAGTATCATCTGCATACTTACTTATCCAATTTTCCACCCCATCATCCAGATCATTGATGTACATGACAAACAACAGTGGACCCAACACAGATCCCTGAGGCACCCCACTGGTCACCGGCTTCCAACCTGACAAACAGCCATCCACCATTACTCTCTGACATCTCCCATTTCAGCCACTGTTGAATCCATCTTGCTACTCCGCCATTAACACCCAAAGATTGAACCTTCTTAACCAACCTTCCATGGGGAACCTTGTCAAAGGCCTTACTGAAATCCATATAGACAACATCCACTGCTTTACCCTCATCAATTTCCCTAGTTACCGCTTCAAAAAATTCAAGAAGGTTTGTCAAACATGACCTTCCAGGCACAAATCCATGTTGACTGTTCCTGATCAGACCCTGTTTATCCAGATGCTTATATATATTATCTCTAAGTATCCTTTCCATTAATTTGCCCACCACTGACATCAAACTAATAGGTCTATAATTGCTAGGTTTATTCTTTGAACCCTTTTTAAACATTGGAACAACATGCGCAGTACGCCAATCCTCCGGCACTATTCCCGTTTCTAATGACATTTGAAATATTTCTGTCATAGCTCCTGCTATTTCTACACTAACTTCCCTCAATGTCCATGGGAATATCCTGTCAGGACCTGGAGACTTATCCACTTTTATATTTTTCTTCTCTCCTCTTTGAATCTCATAGTTTCCATAGCTACTCTACTTTTTCCCCTTAACTCACAGAGTTCAATATCCTTCTCCTTGCTGAATACCAAAGAAAATAAATTGTTCAATATCTCCCCCATCTCTTTTGGCTCTGCAGATAGCTGTCCATTCTGGTTCTCTAATGGTCCAATTCTATCCCTTGTTATCCTTTTGCTATTAATATAGCCGTAGAAACCCTTTGGGTTTACTTTTACCTTTCTTGCCAAAGCAACCTCATATCTTCTTTTAGCCTTCCTAATTTCTTTCTTAAGATTCTTTTTACATTCTTTATACTCCTCTAGCACCTCATTTACTCCATGCCTCCTATAATTATTGTAGATATCTCTCTTTTTTCGAAACAAGTGTCCAATTTCCCTTGAAAACCATGGCTCTTTCCAATTTTTACTATTTCCTTTCAACCTAACAGGGACATTAAGATTCTGTACTCTTACAATTTCCCCTTTAAATGTCCTCCATTTCTCTTCTACATCCTTCCCATGAAACAAAGTGTCCCAATTCACTCCTTTAAAATCCTTACGCATTCCCTCAAAGTTAGCCTTTCTCCAATCAAAAATCTCCACCCTAGGTCCAATTCTGACTCTCTCCATAATTATATTGAAACTAATGGTATTGTGATCACTGGTCCCGAAGTGCTCACCAACGCATACCTCCGTCACCTGACCTGCCTCATTTCCTAACAGGAGGTCCAGCACAGCCCCTTCTCTGGTCGATACCTCTATGTACTGCTGCAAAAAACTATCCTGCACACATTTTACAAACTCCAAACCATCCAGCCCATTTACAGAATGTGTTTCCCAGTCTACTTTTGGAAAATTGAAATCTCCCACAATCACTACCTTGTGCTTACTACTAATATCTGCTATCTCCTTACATATTTGCTCTTCCAATTCACGCTCCCCATTTGGCGGTCTATAATACACCCCTAAAAGTGTTGCTACACCGTTCCTACTTCTCAGTTCCACCCAAATAGCCTCCCTAGACCAGCCCTCTAATCTATCCTGCCAAAGCACTGCTGTAATATCTTCTCTGACAAGCAATGCAACACCTCCCTCTCTGGTCCCTCCAATTCTATCACACCTGAAGCAGCGAAATCCTGGAATATTTAGTTTCCAATCACAGCCCTCCTGCAACCATGTTTCACTGATTGCCACAACATCATATTTCCAGGTGTCAATCCAGGCTCTAATTTCATCCACCTTACTTACAATGCTCCTAGCATTAAAATATACACATTTTAGAAACCCACCATCCCTTATTCTCTGTCTATTATCTTTTTCATCTTTCTTGCCTACATTTTGGATCCGAGTGCTTCCCTTCTCTGCCTCTTGCCCCACACCCTGACCCCTAGCCCCCTCTACCCAAGTCCCTCCCCCCCCGGCTTGATTATATTTCTATCCTTTACCATTACTCAACAGCATGTCCAATACACCACCCTAACCCAGCACTGTCCATCATCTTGGCCACTGAGTGTACTCTTGGTCTACCTATCCTTCCCAAACTACCCGTGCTATCCAATAAAGTACTAAATGTCAGAACCTGACTTTCACCAGGTAGAGACCTATTGATCATCACTTACCTCTACCTATTTCAGTCCCAACACATGCCCAATACCCCAAGACCTCTCTGCCCAGCGTTTCCTGTCCCACCAAGGATACTGACCTGGAAAAACATAAAATACTGGAGTAACTCAGCCGGTCAGGCAGCATCACTGGAGAACATGAATAGGTGACGATTCGGGCTGGGACCCTTCTTCAGACCTGAAATGTCATTGATCCATGTTCTCCAGTGAAGTCCCTTGACCCACTGAGTTACTCCAGCATTTTACATCTTTCCTTGGTAAACCAGGATCTGCAGTTCCTTGTTTCTGCATACAGGCGAGAACATTTGATTATTTTTTTGCTGAGTCCATGAAGGACATAATTGGGCAACGGCTGATCAGTGGTGCATATCAACACGTATCTTCATTGTCCATGAATTTCACAACTGTAAGCTCACTGGCAAACTATTCATTGTATCACTGTGCAAAAATTTACAAATGTATCTTTGCAGACTTTGTAAATTTATAGGCTTTGTCCTTTGCATAGATTTGATGTGAACGTGTGCTGAGTGCACAATCTTAAAATTTGCTGATGACACAAATCGGAAAAGAATAAAAATGACAGTAAAAGGTTTGAGGAAGATAGAGGCAGAAAATGGAATGGACAAAAAGGCACCAGATTCTTTCTAATGTGGATCAGTAATAGATAATATATTCTGGATGAAAGCAAAGAAATGCCTGTGCACTGAGTGAAACGACTGACGAATGTGGCACAGAGGGACCCAAATTGTTAATACCAAATTCCTTGAAAGCTGAATGTGCAAGAGCAGATGGATAAAGTCATTTCAGGTTTTTGAATTGGAACATATAATATCAATAATTAATAACAATTTTTCAGAAAGAATGGTTAGATCACAGTTAAGGTACTGTGCAAATTTGGGCATTGCACCAAAGAAATGATTCTAATGGGCCTGTCCCACTTACACAACTTTTTAGGCGACTACAGAAGACTATGAGGTTCCACAAGGTCGCCACATGTTCGACGGAAAATGCTAAGGTGTTGCCTGCATGGTGGTGCTTAGTTCCTGCATCTCGTATCTAATCGTGGCTTCATTCTGGTCACCGCTAAATTTTCAACATGTTGAAAAATTAACGGCGACCAGAATTTTGATGCCATGGAGAGTAACGAGAATTCTCGTGAGGTAGGTGCAGTGGTAATGGATTACCAGTAGGTCGTAGGTTGTCATAGGTTGTCTTAGGATGTCGCTGGTGCTGACCGGTGAATTTCATTGGCTCATTTGGAAAAAAAACCTAAACAGTAGTTTTCAAAACCAAGGATAACCAACCAGTAATGTTAATGTCTGCCGAACTTCACAGTCGTGTATATCCGGCTTCTTAAATGTTATCTCCACTCCTTCTCCCCACCCCTTCTCCCCCTTCTCTCCCCTTCTCTCCCCCGTTCTCTCCCCTTCTCTCCCCCTCTTTTAAAGGACTTAAGTGACCCTTCCCGTACACTGTGCTTTCAGCGTCTTAATTACAGCACCAACCTTCCTGTTCATCGTGGTGTGTGTCAGTATCACATTGGCTTTGCACCGTGTGAATTTCACTCAGACAACGCTCCCCCCGTTTGCCCTGACTCCCGCCTGCATAACCGGCTGGTGAAGGAAGCGATGTGTGTGTGTGTGTGTTCCACTCTGACAGTCGCCATTCCAGTCACCGTTCCAGTCGCCGGTTTTTCAGCAACCTGCTACTAATTGACAGTCGCCAGCAGCTGGCTGAAAAATCACCTAAGTGGGAAGTGGGACAGGCCCATAAAGCGTTTCAAACATACAACATAGATACATCAAGGTGGAAAACAAGATTTATAATGTAAATGAAGTGGTGCTTTGTTTCCATTTATATTGATATATTTAACACAGGTCCCATGACTTTATGGATTCAAATTGTGCTGAAGGAAGTTCTATCAGTAAACAGCACCTGTGATATTTCTTGTCGCATTTAACTGCACCGGGAATTTGAACAAATACCTCATCATATTTCACACTTTAGTTTAGTTTAGTTTAGAGATAAAGAGCGGAAACAGGCCCTTTAGCCGATCGAGTCCGCACCAACCAGCAATCCCCGCACACTAACACTATCCTACACACACTAGGGACAATTTACATTTACACAAAGCCAATTAACTTAGAAACCTGTACGTCTTTGGAATGTGGGAGGAAACCGAAGATCTCGGAGAAAACCCATGCAGGTCACAGGGAGAACGCACTAACTCCGTACAGACATCACCGATAGTCAGGATTGAACCCAGATCTCTGGCGCTGTAACTGTAAGGCAGTAGCTCTACCCTCTGCCACCGTACTTTGACTCCACTTCGCACACCACAGTCCTTTTCGAACGCTGAGCAGGAAATCAAATTACCTTGTTCTGGGAGCAACTGTTGAAGGTCGCTCATGGAATAATCTCCTTATAGTAAAATTACACTCGAGATACAAATATCTGCAGAGTTTCAGATTGGGACCATTCTTCAGACTGGAAGCACACCCATATAAGATGAGAGCTTCCACTGGCCTTGCCTGGCCTTGGACAGAACAGATCCCACACAAGATAGATACAAAATGCTGGAGAAACAGCGGGCCAGGCAACATCACTGGAGAAAAGAAATAGGTGACTTTACGTGTTGAGACCCTTCATCAGAATGAGAGTCAAGGGAGAGGAAACTAAAGGTATGAAAAAGTACAGAACAAATCAAAGCCGGCACCAATGACTCAAGAAAGGTATGGCTGACAATCATCCATTATTGGCTATGGAAGAGGTGATATTGATGATCACCCCCTCCCCTCTAAACGTACAGCCCTCCGCTCACTCTGCAATAACCCCAACATTATTATCAAACCCACTGACAAGGGAGGTGCTGAGACAGTCTGGCGAGCTGACCTCTACTGGGGCTGAGGCCAGGTGCCAACTCTCAGACACCTCCGCCTACTTACCCCGTTTTCACCCGGACTTCCTATCACAGATCCCCACCCAACTCTTGCTGCAGGTCCTGAGCACGCTGTCCCTGACTCACAGTACTTCTGAAGACGTCCCATCAATGCCCTATAAAGCTGAAACATAATCTTCTCCTTTTATTTTTAACTAGACTAAGTGGGACCTGTTAGGTCCCTGTCACACGGGAGGCCGATGCAACCCATTCCCCAAACGCAATTTTCCACCACTCACGCATAGCCCCCTACTGCACAGGATTGGCTCATTTCCCCTCATCCCCAGCACTTCAGTGGAGGGAAGGGGGTCCCCACTCCCTATCTCTTCTCCCGATCGGCAGAACACTTTGCGAACGGGTGGGGGGGGGGGGGGGGGGGGGTGGGTTGGTGTGGGCTTCTTACTCTCTGGAGCGCGCAGGGGATGGGAGGGGCTCACAGGCGGGCGGGGCTTTGCGAGTTGCACCAGCTGTGAGTAATTTACGCCTTATCTCTTCTCCCGATCGGCAGAGCATTTACCCCGCCCACCCATCGCCTTATCTCCGCTCCCGATCGGTAGAGCATTTTGAGAAAGGGGGAGGGGGGGTTGGAGTGGGTGGGCGATTCCAGCTGCGGGAGGTGCGGCGCGACGTAGCTGGAGGGGGGGTGGAAGAATGCCGAGCTGCCAAATGAAGAGAGAGAGAGAAGTGGCTTGAATTGGTCAGCATGTGGGATTGTAACGTCGGCAGCTCATGAGTCCCGTTTACATTTAAAAATTAGTGAGTGTGTGGGGCGGGGGGGCGGTAGGGTTTTATTTAAAAATGTGTACATAAAAATGTCTAAATGTAATGAGGATTGGATTTGCGAATGTAAAAGCGAAATCGCTAGCCAAATGGAAAAAATCGCAGTGGTTTTGACGGACCAAGGAATCAAAGGCCAAAATTCTTGCCAAAAATCGTATGTGAAAATTGAATGTGACATACACCCACAAACACACACACACACACACAGACACACACACACAGACACACACAGACACACACACACACACACACACACACACACACACACACACACACACACACACACACACACACACACACACACACACACAGAGTTTTAAAAGTATATAGATAGATATGATAGGTTTGAAAATGGGACTAGCGGAGGTGGAAATGTTGGTTGGCATGGATGAGTTGGAATGAAAGGTCCGTTTCTGAGCTCTATGACTCATTGACTCAAATTATGCAAAACCATTAATGATGATTGCCTTTACCCACAACTGAATTTAAAATGCAAATCCAATACATGTAGTGTTCCCTGGATGAATTGTGGCAAGTCTGCTGAAAGATTCTGACAGAGAGCCAAGGGGAACCTCCATCAGTCAGTTGCTTCAGGCTTCCAGATATACAAAGCCAAACAACGCAGCGTTGAACAACATAGTGGAATGGTTATCAGTGTCTGAAGAAGGATCTCGACCCAAAATGTCACCATTTCTTCTCTCCAGGGATGTTGACAGTCCCGCTGAGTTACACCAGCATTTTGTGTCTATCTTTGGTTTAAGCCAGCATCTGTGGTTCCTTCCTACATATCAATCCTTCTGTCTGACATGTAACTCACAATTGTGCCTGGAAGCACTGGTGCACATGAGGGAAGGACTTTGCATCCAGCTCCTTATCTTTATGCCTTGAATAGAATTGGCATATCTGTGGGGGAAATGCAGCCGCTTGAATTATTCTACATAATTTTACTTTTTTTTCAATGCACATTTTCCAATGTTTTAATGACTTGCATGGATCTATTTAATTTATTTTTAAATGTCTGTGTAAGATATACTAAAAACAGTTTACATTTCTTTGACAATGGCAATCTGTTAGAGATCAACATGGATGGGGCTAATTTGTAAACCACCTAACACATTTGCTTTTGAATGTGAGGTTTATGTTCCAACAGTTTTAATCATGTGCTCCCTTCATTCACTGAGTCTGTAGTAGCTACAAAATGCACTGGAACAACTGGCGGCACAGTGGCGCAGCGCTGGAGTTGCTGCCTTACAGCGCTAGAGATCCAAGCTCGATTCTGACTACAGGTGCTTCTCTGTACGCAGTTTGTACGTTTTCCCTGTGATCTGCATGGGATTTTTTACGGTTTCCTCCCAAACTCCAAAGATGTGCAGGTTTGTAGGTTAATTGGCTTGATATAATTGTAAATTGTCCCTAGTATTGATAGTAGGATAGTAATAAAGTGAGGAGCTCGCTAGTCAGCGTGGACTCGGTGGGCTGAGTAACTGCACTGTGTCTCTACGTTAAACTAATTTCAGGAGTACATCTGTATAACATGGTGCACATAGCATCCATAATGTAAAAAGAATCTTAAGAAAGAAATTAGGAAGGCTAAAAGAAGATATGAGGTTGCTTTGGCAAGAAAGGTGAAAGTAAATCCAAAGGGTTTCTACAGCTATATCAATAGCAAAAGGATAACGAGGGATAAAACTGGACCATTAGAGAGTCAGAATGGACAGCTATCTGTAGAGCCAAAAGAGATGGGGGAGATATTGAACAATTTCTTTTCTTCGGTATTCACCAAGGAGAAGGATATTGAACTCTGTGACGTAAGGGAAAAAAGTAGAGTAGCTATGAGATTCAAAGAGGAGGAAGTACTGACACTTTTGAAGAATATAAAAGTGGATAAGTCTCCAGGTCCTGACAGGATATTCCCTAGGACATTGAGGGAAGATAGTGCAGAAATAGCAGGAGCTATGAAAGAAATATTTCAAATGTCATTAGAAACGGGAATAGTGCCGGAGGATTGGCGTATTGCGCATGTTGTTCCATTGTTTAAAAAGGCTTAAAAGAATAAACCTAGCAATTATAGACCTGTTAGTTTGACGTCAGTGGTGGGCAAATTAATGGAAAGGATAATTAGAGATAATATATATAAGCATCTGGATAAATAGGGTCTGATCAGGAACAGTCAACATGGATTTGTGCCTGGAAGGTCATGTTTGACAAACCTTCTTGAATTTTTTGAAGCGATTACTAGGGAAATTGATGAGGGTAAAGCAGTGGACGTTGTCTATATGGATGTCAGTAAGGCCTTTGACAAGGTTCCCCATGGAAGGTTGGTTAAGAAGGTTCAATCTTTGGGTGTTAATGGCGGAGTAGCAAATTGGATTCAACAGTGGCTGAATGGGAGATGTCAGAGAGTAATGGTGGATGGCTGTTTGTCAGGTTGCAAGCCGGTGACCAGTGGGGTGCCTCAGGGATCTGTGTTGGGTCCACTGTTGTTTGAAATGTACATCAATGATCTGGATGATGGGGTGGAAAATTCGATAAGTAAGTATGCAGATGATACTAAGATAGGTGGTGTTGTGGATAATGAAGTATTTGGGTTATTTGGAAAAGTGGACTGAAAGATGGCAGATGGAGTTTAATGCTGATAAGTGTGAAGTGCTACATCTTGGCAGGACAAATCAAAATAGGACCTACATGGTAAATGGTAGGGAATTGAGGAATGCTGTGGAACAGAGAGATCTAGGAATAACTGTGCATAGTTCCCTGAAGGTGGAATTGCATGTAGATAGGCTGGTAAAGAAAGCCTTTGGTGTGCTGGCCTTTATAAATCAGAGCATTGAATATAGGAGTATGGAAGTAATGTTAAAATTGTACAAGGCATTGGTAAGACAAATTCTGGAGTATGGTGTACAATTTTGGTCGCCTAATTATAGGAAGGATGTCAACAAAATAGAGAGAATACAGAGGAGATTTACTAGAATGTTGCCTGGGTTCCAGCAACTGTGTTACAGAGAAAGGTTGAACAAGTTAGGTATTTATTCTTTGGAGCGCAGGAGGTTAAGGGGGGACTTGATTGAGGTCTTTAAAATGATGAAAGAGATAGACAGAGTTGACGTGGATACGTTTTTCCCATTGAGGGTAGGGAAGATTCAAACAAGAGGGCATGACATGAGAATTAAGGGACAGAAGTTTAGGGGTAACGTGAGGGGGAACTTCTTTACTCAGAGGGTGGTGGCTGTGTGGAATGAGCTTCCAGCAGAAGTGGTGGAGGCAGGATCGATTTTAGCATTTAAAAGTAAAGTGGATAGGTATATGGACGGGAGGGGAATGGAGGGGTATGGTCTGAGTGTAGGTAGATGGGACTAGGGGAAAACAAATGGTCGGCACGGACTGGAAGGGCCGAGAGGGCCTGTTTCCGTGCTGTAATTAGTATATGGTTATATGGTTATATGGTTATAGTGAATGATGTGAGCCAACATTTAGGATGGTTGAGCCACATGTTGTGCTGGACCTTGCTTGACCAGCTCCAGCCAAGTGTGGGCAGATGGGTACCACACGTGGTGAGTCTGGATCTGAGTCTGAGCCCGGGCTGAGTTCAATGTGAGGGATGTGAGGACTCTTTGCAGATACATTCTCCCAGAATTGTCCATACTTGTTAAGCCTTAGTCTTCCAGAGTGATAAAGCATTCTCTTATTACTTAGATATTTAACGCTTAAAGCTTGCTCTTATAGGTATTTCATTAAATTCACCAATTAGGACATTGTGGCAACACCTGGTGACAACCCAAGGTCACAGCGAACCATCGGCTCCAGAAGGCGGCGTCTTGGAGTGGGAGGCGCTAGTCATGGGGTCGGTACCTGATTTGGTATTTAAGGCCTGGCAACGCCCGTGTCCTTGGAGGAGTAGGGATCTGTATTCGAGAGATTAAACATGGCTAGTGCACACAACTTGTGTCCGACTAGTTTTTAGCTGGACTCCTGTGAGTCCCTGCTACACTGGTGACCACCGACGCCCAGGAGTGTAATCCTGGAAGGGAAATTTGAGGTAACAATGCATTCTGCCGCTGCTGCCTACAAGGCCGACGAGGCTGGACTCAACGCGGTCTACCTAAAGCTACCGACATTTTGGACCTCTCAGCCGGGGGTTTGGTTTTGACAGGCCAAATCCCAATTTTACATCCGCGGAGTTACAGCCGATGAGACTCGCTATCACTATGTGGTAAGCGTCCTTGACCAGCAGACGGCCGGTCGGGTCATTCCTTACCTGGATAATCTGCCGGCGGTGGGTAGGTATGCAGGCCTCAAGGAGCTGCAACTCCGGATCTAAGGGTCGAGCCGAATGCAGTGCGCCTGTCAGGTTCTTAACATGGGCGGGCTCGGAGACCAGATGCCCTCGGCCCTCATGAGCGAGATGCGCACGCACATGGGCAACCACCTGCCCTGCCCACTCTTTGAATATACTTACTTGCAGCAGTTGCCACGAGACATCTGGTGGCAGCTCGTGGGGGAGAGATTTGAAGATCCCATCCAGCTAGCGGCCCGCACTGATGAGCTGTGTGTGGATTTCTGACCAGCAGCAGGTGGGCGTGCTGGAATATCTGGAACCACTGGAATCCCCGGAATCGCTGGACCGGAATGACTCAACGCCTGGCAGGCCCAGCAACCCAGGACCACGACCTGGCAGGCCCAGCGACTCAGGACCACGCCCACAAGAGGGCTACGCCCACAAGAGCCACAGACCAAACAAGTAGCACAGGAGAGGAGGATGGCTGAGCAGGACCCAGGAGATCCAAGGAGAAGAATGTAGTGTTTTTACCACCAGTGCTGGGGTTCAACAGCCCGCCAATGCTGCCAGCCATGTTCGTTTCCGGGAAATGGCAGCGCCAGTCACCGATAGTCATCACGGTGGCCGGCAGGATCCATCGACTGTATGTCTGCGACTTGCGCACGGGGCTCAGGTTCTTGGTAGACACCGGGGCGGAGGTCAGCGTATTGCCCCCATCTGGACTCGACCTTCGTGCTGGTAAGAAGGGCCCACCGTTAACTGCTGTGAATGCAGTTCAATCCATACATATGGCATCCACATGGTTCCAGTAATTTTCGGCGCGTGTCATTTAATCTGGCCATTCATCATTGCGAACGGAGCCCAGACATTGCTGGGCGCAAATTTCTTGTGGGCGCAGTCGCTCCTTTTGGAGGTGAGGGGCCAACGTCTCATCCATGCGTCAACTTTTGAGATCTCCTTGCACTCCACTGCGCTGGTCAGCAACCCCATAGCAACGGTGGACAATTTCTACGCCCAGGTACTGGCTGAGTAGTCACCCCCAAGTTTGTCACCCCCAAGTTCGGCTCGGCCAGCCTGAGGCATGATGCCATGCACCATATTCTGAGATCGGGTCCACTGCTCTACGCTCACACCCGTAGGATCGCTCCTGACAAGCTCCTCATAGCAAAGGCGGAGTTTCAGAGTGTGGAGGGCAGGGGCATCGTTCGATGCTCTAACAGCCCATGGGCCTCCCTGCTGCATATGGTGCCGAAGGTGTCTGGCGGCTGGAGAAAATGCAGGGACTACGTCTTAACGAGGCCACGACCGCTGACCATTTCCCCACATACAGGACTTCTCAGCACATTTGGCCAGGGCTAGGTTCTTCTCCAAGACCGACCTAGTCCGAGGATATCACCAGATCCCCGTGCGACCAGAGGATGTCCCCAAGACTGCAATTATCTGGATGTTCAAGTTCCTGCGGATGCCCTTCGGCCTTAGGAACACTGTGCAGGCCTTTCAGCACCTGATGGACACCGTGGTGCGTTGGCTCGACTTCCTGTTTGTCTACTTGGACGACATCCTCTTGGCAAGTCGCTCGCAAGAGGAACACTGCACCCACCTGCGTCTACTCTTCCAATGCTTCAGTAACCTAATGGCCTCATAATTAACCCTGGCAAGTGCCAATTCGGCCTTCGGGCCATCAACTTCCTGGGGCATTGGGGGACACGGCATGGAGCAGTGCCTCTGCCGGACAGGGTTGAGGCAATCCGCCAGTTCCCGCGGCCTGCTACAGAACGTGGCCTACGGGAGTTCGTAGGGATGGTCACATTTTACCACGGGTTTGTTCCGGCGGCTGCCGAACTTTGGCGGCCACAACGGGAGATACAGTGGGACGCTTGGTGCTTGAGGACATGCTGTTGGGTCTCTTGGGTTCCATCCTCTGTGACGTATCTACCGTTCCGCTGAGGCCTATCGTTCCGGTGACCTGGCTCCGTTGCGTGTTTGAGGTGATCCATGGGCTGGCCACCCATCCATCCGGGCCACGGTCGCTATGGTGTTCACAAGGGTTATGTGGCACGGACATCGGAAGCAGGTCGCTCGTTGGGCCCAGGCGTGCATCCTGTGCCAGACATCAAAAGTGCATCGACACGTCCGGGCGCCCGTTCAAGACTTCGCAGTGCCATGCCTGCCGGTCGATTGCATACACATGGACATCGTGGGGCCACTGCCTCCGTCCCAGGGTGGTTCACACCTGCTTATGGTGGTCGACCGTTTTACGCGGTGCCCGGAGGCCATTCGGCTCAGTCATGCGCTTGTCCCCTCATGGCAACTTGGATTGCCCACTTTGGGGTTCCAATGCACATCACGTCTGGAACTTTGGTCCGCCATGGCCCGCCTGTTGGGGACGCAGGTCCACCATGTGACAGCGTACCATCCCCAGTCAAATGCGTTGGTGGAGTCGTTCCACTGCTGTCTGAAGGCCGCCCTGAAGGCTCGCCTCAAAGGTCCTGCGTGGATGGATGAGTTGCCATGGGTCCTGTTGGGGATTCGGGCGTCCCCCAAGGAGGATCTGTCATTGTCCTCCGCGGAGTTGGTATATGTTGCTCCATTCAGGGTGGGCAGTAGGACATCAAAAACCATAGCCTTGAGCACTGGCACGCCCTAAGGCTGTGTCCTAAGCCCCCTGCTGTTTAGTCTGGTTACACACGACTGTACTGCTAGACTCAACAACAACTTCATCAACAAGTTCGCTGATGACACAACAGTGGTGGGGCTCATCAGTGACGATGATGAGTCGGCGTACAGAATGGAGGTGGAGCTACTCACAGGATGGTGCAAATCCCACAACCTCATTCTCAACATGGGAAAAACGAAGGAGATGGTGGTTGACTTCAGGAGGGCGGGAAAACAACGCCATACACCTCTGCACATCGATGGAGCTGATGTGGAAAGGGTCAGCAGTGTGAAGTTCCTAGGACTCCACCTGTCAGATGACCTGACGTCCACGACCAACACCACAGCACTGATCAAGAGAGCCCAGCAGCGACTACACCCCCTCCAAAGACTACGGAAAGCAGGTCTCCCCACTGCACACATACAGAACTTTTTATAGGGGGACAATCGAGAGCACATTAACCTACGACATCACCTCCTAGTTCGGGAGCTGCAAGGCGTACGAACGGCACCAACTGGACAGGATTGTGAAGACCGCCATCAGGATTATTGGTGCTCTACTCCCTTTATTGCTGGACATATACAGGAAGAGATGTATTAGCAGAGCCATCTCCATCATCAAAGGCCATACCACCCATCGCATCACATATTCTCCATCCTGCCATCTGGGAAGAGGTACAGGAGCATCAGCTGCAAAACCAGCAGGATTGCTCCTCAGCTTCTTCCCGCAGGCAATTAGACTGATAAACGGACTTTGCCCCCTGCCAAAGTATTGTGCACCAAACAACAACCTGGACACACTGAAGCAGAGCCATTGTCATGCCACTGCCGATCGGAACTCGTGACATATGTACTTTTATTCTCTATTTCAATTACTGAATGGACACTGGTTGAGAAACGCTTTTTCGTTTTCCTCTGGGTATGCAAATACTCGGAAAATGATAATAAAGATATACAATACAGTACAATACAATTCACCGTCAACGGGGAGTTTGTCCCTGCTGCTGATGGGTCCCAGGAACCTCCGTCATCAGTGCTGATCCACTTGCGGGAGAGGGTCGGCGCCCTGTCTCCCATCATAGAAACATAGAAACATAGAAAATAGGTGCAGGAGGAGGCCATTTGGCCCTGCGAGCCAGCACCGCCATTCATTGTGATCATGGCTGATCATCCCCTATCAATAACCCGTGCCTGCCTCACCATATCCCTTGACTCCACTAGCCCCTAGATCTCTATCTAACTCTCTCTTAAATCCCAACGTTCCGTCATGGAGTGGCTCCTTCCCATGTGCCACTGCCGCTGATGGTCTGCCTATATGTTTTTCTTTGCCGTGACTTTAACAGGTCGCCCTTGCAGCGCCCGTACGAAGGTCCCTTTTGCATGTTACAGCACGAGTCTACTACATTCGATTTGGACATGGGAGGCCGGCCTCAAACTGTGTCTGAGGCTCGTGTTATACTGTCCCACTTGGACCTGAGTGAGACGGTCCATATGGCTCAAACCACCCCGTCGTGGGCGTCCGTCGTCCCGGGCTCCCGGAGATTCTTCTGAACCGAGCATGCCCTCAGGGCGTGGGATTGTATCTACACGTTCGGGCTGCCCCGTTCGGCATCCCGTCTGGTTTTGTGCCTCTTGTTCTGGGGGGGTTCATGTCGCGGCACCTAGTGACAACCCAAGAGCACAATGAACCATCGGCTCCAGAGGGCGGCGTCTTGGTGTGGGAGGCACTAGTCACAGGGTCGCTACCTGATTTGGTATTTAAGGCCAGGCAGCGCCCCTGTCCTTGGAGGTGTAGGGAGCTGTATTGGTGAGATTAAGCACGTCTAGTGCACACAACTCATATCCGACTAGTTTTTGGCTGGACTCCTACGAATCCCCGCTACAACATATTCTTTCAAATGTATTATTTATTTTTATCTTCCCTCTGCTTAATACATTCTGGTCATTGCCATGTATTTTTTTGTTCAAAAATGTAAACTCTGTAGGAGGAACCAATTGGAAATCCCATTTGACCTTCTGTAATGTCTTCACAAATGATTTGCGATGCATCAAATCTACAGTATATTCAAATAGACAGAGGTTTATTTACAAACCACACCGTCGATATTTGCATGTTGAATCGCTCAGCTCTTGGTACAAACTGTCTGTGAACCTGGGACGTAATTTAAGAAGCAGGCACCCCACATGACTTTGCTGTCCAATAAGATCAAAACATAAATACAGAAATAGCTGCAGAGAACAATACGTATCATTCCTAAAGATACATTACATCCGCCAAACCAAATCATGACGTTTTGGTGCGAAGGCCAATGGTTGCAAACAAAATGTTGTCCATATCACCTCAGAGGGCCACATAAGTGGCAAGTGTGTTTTGTTTAAAGATTGGTGTGAACACTACAGAGTATGACACTATTGAATGTGTATTAAGGAACTTCAGATATTGGTTTACACCGCAGATGGACATAAAATGCTGGGACAACAGCGGACAGGCAGCATCTCTGGAGAAAAGGAATGGATGACGTTTCAGGTCGAGACCCTTCTTCAAGACAGAGAGTCAGGGGAGAGGGAGTCTAGAAATATGGAAGGTAAGGTGTGAAAGCGACAGATCGAAGCAGAATGTGAAAATGAAAGGTAGTATGGTTCATTGTTAGCTGAGGGGAAGGTGACAACGAGGCACATAAACAGTAACATTTAATCAAAAGGACAGTAGAACCTGTCAGAGATGGAGGAGGTACGGAGCAAGCGGGAAGGCAAGGGTTACTTGAAATTAGAGGAATCAATATTTATACCGCTGGTTTGTAAGCTGCCAAAGCAAATTATGAGGTGCTGTTCATCCAATTTGCTTGGGCCTCACTCTAACAATGGAGGAGGCCCAGAACAGAAGGAAAATGTGGGAATAGGAGGGGGAGTTGAATGTTTAGACACTATTGAATGTTTAGACAATGACAATGTGTGTTTTTGCACAGTTTTTGGTTTGTATATATTTTTTATTCTGAATAAAGTACATTTTTGGAAAAAAATAGTCTGTTCCCCTTTCCATTTTGAGTAATAATAATCCTGACTGCAGTCCAATTTACTTCAGTGCCCAATATAGAATTACTTTTTTCAAATGTTAAATATTTATGTTGCATTTGGATTTGCTCCTCATTTTCATTGTTGTGGCTCTTGGCTCCCAATGCACCATTTATTAGATGGAGACATTATAGGAATGACAGCTTTATCTATTCTGTTCAGTTTTGTTTCATTAATTACCAAGTTGTGCCAAATCAGATTTTGACATCCCTTGTTTGCAGAATGGAATTCATACTGTATATTAAATATATGTTGATTAAAGCATTTCAGCACTAGATTTCACAGGACACCCACTAAGAGATTCATAAATACATTTTGATGCTCAATTTATGCTTGCTAAATACTATTTTTAATGTGGCACATTCATATGCCATATTAAAAAACTATACTTGGGTACCTGAGAACATTGGTTAACACGAATATTATCATACATTTCATCTGTGCATATCCATAACTACTCATAAATGCTGTTCCACCGCTTATTGCGGTGTTTAAGGTCACATTACTCACTTTCGTCCAGTGCTCTCAAGAAAATTCATGAGATAACATTGATTCTTTTACCATGAAAATTCCAATTTACACTTAATTCCTCACTGACCCATTTTTTAAACTTTAACCTGTTATTTTGGAAGACATTTGAAACTTTTTGCCCGCTGGGTACCATATATTTTAGTTGCAGACTCCTCATCACCCTGTCTAAATTTCCTAACTATGCTTCTGAGATATGCTTAGACGTGGAGGATTGAACATTGTGGAGTTTAATCTAGGATCATAATTCTCATTACAGTGTTTTTAAGATCAGTATGACACAAATGGGATGTGTTTTAGCTTTGGTGACAGACAAGAAGAACTTGTATTTCAGAAACCTAAGACTCTATTAATTTTAAGTTTTAGGTTTTAGATATATTATTGCAATGTGTACCGAGGTTGTTTTGCATGCTATCCAAGCAAACAATACCTAAATACAAATCGTCAAATTCAAGTACTATGGATAGAGCAAAGGGGAAGATACAATTCTCAACATGGAGGCATAAATTAAAATATTATACATTTAAACCACGTAACCAGGGAGAAATGTCTACAGTTAGACCTCAATAGTGACCAAGCAAATTCAAGTTTCACTCAGGTCTTGCCTGCTTAAGCTACCAGATTGTGGGGAGTAACATATGCATATCATTTGATTCAGAACATCAATACAATGATATATCTTTCCACATACCTTGACTCCATCCTATCCCCCTTGGTTAAATCCCTCCCCACCTATGTTCAAGACACCTCAGGCACTCTCCGTCGGCTCCGCGCATTCCATTCTCCAGGCCCCCATCCTCTCATCTTCACCATGGACGTTCAGTCACTCTACACCTCCATCCCCCACCAGGATGGTCTCAAAGCCCTCCGGTTCTTCCTAGACCAGAGGAGCAACCCATACCCGTCCACTGACACCCTCCTCCGCCTAGCAGAGTTGGTCCTTACCCTCAATAACTTCTCTTTTGAATCCTCCCATTTCCTCCAAGGCTTAGCTATGGGCACACGCATGGGCCCCAGCTACGCATTCCTCATTGTCGGGTACGTCGAACAATCCTTGTTCTCGGCGTACCAGGGCCTCATCCCCGACCTCTACCTCCGTTACATCGACGACTGCTTTGGTGTCACCTCCTGCACCCACACACAACTGACTGACTTCATCCATTTCACCACCAACTTCCATCCGGCATTCAAATATACTTGGACCATTTCCGACACTTCCCTACCATTCCTTGACCTCACCATCTCTATTGCAGGTGATACACTCTTGACCGACATCTACTACAAACCAACTGACTCCCACAGCTACCTGGACTACTCTTCCTCCCACCCTGCTTCCTGTAAGGACTCCATCTCCTATTCCCAATTCCTCCGTTTACGCCACATCTACTCCCAGGATGAGGTGTTCCACACCAGGTCATCACAAATGTCCTCATTCTTCAGTGAACAGGGATTCCCCTCCCCCACTATAGATGAGGCTCGCACCAGGGTCTCCTCCATACCCCGCAACACTACCCTCTCTCCCCATCCCCCCACTCGCAACAAGGGCAGAGACCCCCTGGTCCTCACCTTTCACCCCACCAGCCGGCACATACAACACATAGTCCTCTGCCAGTTTCTCCACCTCCAACGTGACCCCTCCACTCGCCACATCTTCCCATCTCCCCCGTCTGCCTTCCGCAAAGACCACTCCCTCCGCAACTCCCTTGTCAATTCTTCCCTTCCGTCCCGCTCCACACCTTCCCCGGGCACTTTCCCTTGCAACCACAAGAGATGCTACACTTGTCCCTTTACCTCCCGCCTCCACTCCTTTCAGGGACCCAAGCAGTCGATCCAGGTCCGACAGAGGTTCACCTGCACCTCCCCCATCATCATCTACTGCATCCGCTGCTCCAGGTGCCAGCTGATCTATATCGGTGAGACCAAGCGGAGGCTTGGCAATCATTTTGCCGAACACCTCCGCTCGGTCCGCAATAACCAACCCAACCTCCCGGTGGCTCAGCCTCCCATTCCGTATCCGACCTCTCTGTCCTGGGCCTTCTCCACCGCCAGAGCGAGCAACACCGCAAGTTGGAGGAACAGCACCTCATATTCCGCTTGGGGTATCTGCATCCTCTGGGCTTAAACATTGAATTTTCTCAATTCTGTTAACCCTTGCTGTCTCCTCCCCTTCCCACCTCTCCCTCAGCCCTTGGGCTCCTCCTCTTCATTTTTCCTTTCTTCTCCCATTAGTCTGAAGAAGGTTTTCGGCTTGAAACGTTGCCTATCTCCTTCGCTCCTTAGATGCTGCTGCACCCGCTGAGTTTCTCCAGCCTTTTGTGTACCTCCAATAGAATTATAAACATTTGCAACAAAAACTCAAGTGCAGAGATATCCCAACCTTTAAGGGCCTGTCCCATTAACGCGACTTTTCAACGATTGTCTTCGACCTTCAAACTCGAGGGCACTCGGCTGAAAAACCTCGAGCCGGATCTGCACACACACACACAAACACAGCGCAAAGACGGGGGCCAGTTTAAAAATTTTAACTGAATAACCTAATGTTATAGAAATAACACTTTTAACACTTAAAACATAGAATACTATCATAGATATTGTAATGAACATTAACCAGATCGGTAGTAAGGGGCTGATTTACAATCTAACATCTATGACTTAATATCTTAATAAGTTTTAAGCAGATTTATAACCGGGTTGTTAGGGGAATGACGGGCTCCTGGCTCAGATCCAGAAGCCTGCCCTAGGTAGCCCCTTCAACCAATAGCTGATTATTATCGAGTTAAAAACTGATGCTTAACACTCTGTAGATAAAACAGTTAGATATATTCGGGAATACATATGAAATGGATATATGTACTGCAATGAGGTATTATATAGTTGATTTGGAATCGGCTCGGTTCTAGTATGGATATGTTATGACTTATTGAGGGAACGGAGCTATTTGTTTATTAACATCGACAACAGAAGTCGATACAATGTTTTCTCCCACCAACAGGTGGGCCACTTATTACAGTACCGACAAGCTCAGTCACTGTATTTTCACTTTTACTATTTTGTTTTTTCTATCACAATTAATCACATGTGTGTTTTTTTTATTCAAGGATAATCGCAAAATAAATCCACAAACTGAACTTGGTAGGTTGACTGTTCCCCCATTGCTTAAAGACCTGAGGTATGGATGCACCACAAGATACATAGGTACTAAACCTAGTCAAAATGCAAGACACTAAATAAAATAAATCTGGAGGAATCTCATTTTGCAGTTGGAATACTAGGGGGGCTAACGAACGTATTAAAAGGGGTAAGATTTTAGCACAGCTGAAAGCATTGAAGTCAGATGTTATCTTCCTCCAAGAAACGCATCTTAAAGTTCAAGATCAAGTTAGATTGAGGGCCAACTGGATAGGTCAAACTTTTCATTCATCATACACGTCAAAATCCAGAGGCATGTCCATCATGATTCGCAAAGATATACAATTTAAACAGAAAAATACCTTAACAGATAAGGATGGGAGATATTTGATAGTTACCGGTGAGATCCATGCAATCCCAATCACATTGGTAAATATATATGCGCCTAACTTTGATAATCCGCATTTTTTAAATAACATTTTGAATATAATTGCAGAATATAATTACCAGAATGTTATAATTGGGGGAGACTTTAACTGTGTCTTAGATCCTTATTTAGATAAATCCAGTCAAAAACAACGAGGTAATATGAAATTTAAAACTAGTGAACTTTTAAACACATATATAAAAAATACAAATATAACCGATGTTTGGAGGATTGCAAATCTGACAGGCAAGGAATATTTGTTTTTTATTCATCAGTACACAAGACTTACTCACGTATAGATTATTTCCTGCTAGACACAAAATTAATTCCGTATACTCTTAACCCAAAATACCACACAAAAACGATTTCAGATCATTCCCCCCTAACTTAAAAAAAAAATAGAAGGCATGTCTAAGAATACATCGTTCTGGAAGTAAAACCCCCAAATTTTAAAAGACCCGCAAGGGAGTATATATCTAAGACAGCAAATGGATCTTTTTTTCGAAATGAATGATACGCCAGACACACCACCTACATTATTATGGGAATCTTTCAAAGCTTTTATTAGAGGTGTTATAATCTCATACCAAGCCTTTCAGAATAAAAAAAAATAAGAATGAACAACGGCAGCTAGAGGAACAAATTAGACAATTGGATATAGATAATGCTAAAGATCCGTCCATGGATAAACACAATAAAATATTAATACTAAAATTCAAATTAAATAAAGTACTATCAGAGAAAGTTATAAGATTATTCCAAATTACAAGACAGGAACAGTTTGAATTTGGGGAGAAGCCTCATAAACTTCTCGCACGCCAATTAAAAAAACGAGAAAATAAACACATGATTTCAAAGATTAAATCAGACAAAGGGGAAGTATTAACATTACCGAATGAAATTAATAAAAGATTTGTGCAATTTTATGAGAATTTGTATACATCAAAACGACAATGGACACCAACACAATCACTGAGTTTCTGGATAATTGCAATCTTCCCAAACTAGATTTGCAGAAACAAGAGGAATTGGGAGCACAAATCTCAAATAAGGAAATAGAAGAAACAATATTCTCATTAATAAATGGAAAAACACCAGGTCCCGACGGATTTAGTAATTAATTCTATAAAGGTTTTACAATATATTTAGTCCTCGTCTACAGAACATGTACACACACCCTTTCAGAGAACAAATATTACCTGATACACTAGCAGAATCTACGATTACATTAATACTTAAGAAAGATAAAGATGAGGAAGAACCTGGATCCTATAGAGCTATTGCGTTGTTAAATACAGATAAAAAAAATTAGCAAAAATATTAGCAAGAAGATTAAGTAAGTACGCCATTAAACTAATACATCCGGATCAAACGGGGTTTATCCCTAAGACACATTCATTTAATAATTTGAGACGTCTGCTTAATATAATGCACTCACACCAAACTAAAGATCCAAATCTCGCAATTATTTTGCGGGATGCAGAGAAAGCATTCAATCAGGTTAAATGGAAGTATATGGTTAAGGTATTGTAAAAATTTCAACTGGGAGAGAATTTAATTCAATGGATTAAATTAATATATAATAAGCCAATGGCCAGAATATTAACTAATAATATGTTATCCACGAAATTTCAACTGTCAAGGGGTAATAGACAAGGTTGTTCATTATCACCATTGTTATTTGCCCTCATAATTGAACCATTAGCGGAGAGTATTAGAACTCATCCGAATTATCCACGGATATAAGACAAAATATTCAAACAATAAAATATCATTATACGCTGATGATGTACTTTTGTACATCACAAAGCCTCATATCGCTATACCCAATATTTTAAATTTAATTGAGGATTTTGGTTCATTTTCAGGTTACAGAATAAACTGGAATAAAAGTGAAATCATGTCAATAAAATCGAAAGATTCTATACATCTCATACAATTTCCTTTTAAAATAGCTGGGGAAAAATGTAAATAGTTGGGCATTGAAACTACTAGATGATATCAAGACATGTTTAAAGCAAACTATAACCCTGTACTTAAGAAATTACATCATATATAAACCATATAACATATAACAATTACAGCACGGAGATCTCGCCCTTCCAGTCCGTGCCGACCATTTTTGTTTTCCCCTAGTGCACTCAGACCATACCCCTCCATTCCCTTCACGTCCATATACCTATCCACTTTATACATCATTTAATTAAATTCTGGAAAACGCTCCCGATGTCCTTAATAGGTCGAATTAAACATGATTTTTCTACCACAAATTTCTACACTTGTTCAATCAATCCACTATATCTCCAATTTATATTTGGGATTATAGGACCCATAGAATACAAAGATCACACCTGAATAAACCCAAAATAGTAGGGGTATTAGCACTCCCTAATTTTATGTATCATGGTTTTATCATATTTATGGTTGGTAAATATTAGAAATATGATTCAATTGTTGGATAATGCTCTTCATTAACTGGAATGGATCATTATGGAAAAAGAGGACTGCTCCCCCTTTAATATTGGTGCGATCCTTCTTTCACCAATGACGGTTAATAATACAAACTACAACAAAAACCCAATTATAATCAGAATTTGGAAACAAATAAAATACAATTTAAAATTAAGAAACTTATCTCTCCTATCTCCTATTGCTAAAAAACCTCTGTTTAAACCCTCAATTATAGACAAAGCATTCATACAATGGGAAAGAGCAGGAATTAAAACTTTGGGAGATTTTTATGATACGGGAAAACTATTATCATTTAAACAATTACAACTAAAATACAATCTGGGTAACAATCAGTATTTTAAATATTTCCAATATGTGATTATTTGAAAAAACATGCACATGAATTTCACAAAATGCCATTAGACTTACTAGATGAAGTAATGAATACAAAGGCGGAATGACCAAATTTAATTTCACATATATATAATATTATACTAAATGCAGTAATACCAACAACGGAAGGTATTAGAGGTGAGTGGGAAAAAGAACTAAGCATAAAAATTTCCAAAGAAATTGTGCACAAATGCTCAATTAACGTAAGACACACTTTAATACAATTTAAAATTATACATAGATTATACTACTCAAAAACTAAATTAAATAAATTTTTCCCTAACGCTTCACCAATTTGTGATAAATGCCACTGTCAAGAAGCTACTATAACGCACTCATTCATCTTTTGTACAAAAATTCAAAGGTTTAAAATAAAAATGACACCAAAGCCAGAATGGATTATTTTCGGAATGACAGAAGGTAGTCCGGAATTAAATGCGTATCAAAATAATTTATTTGATTACGGCTTAATAATAGGAAAAAAAGTAATCTTAAAATTCTGGAAAAATGCTCCTATACCAACATGTGGACTTCAACTATGTTTGAAACACTACATCTGGAAGATATGAGACTCCGCCTGGAAGGAAAATCAGAACGCTTCTTTCAGACCTGGTCTGCATTTATAGAATTGCTACAAAGATAGGGTGCAGGAGTACCTTGGTAGAAGGGATGAAAAACTATGGAGTTGGTGGATTCCTTTCGCGTGACATATATAACAGAGTAACTGGCTTTTTCTTTTCCTTTATCTTTTTTTTTTAGGGTCCATCTCTTAACCCCCTTTCCCTAATTCTTTGACCAAGCGTTTCTTCTCCCTTTTGGCACGCTCTTTCACTATTACAACTCTTTTCACCTATTTCACTCTCTTTCTTTCTATTCTTTTTCTTTAAAAGCCATAGAATTATGGGGTACAATGATTGTAACAAGATATGTGAAGTACATTGATGTATTTACCTCTAATAAATAAAATATTTAAAAAAAAAATAGACAGAGGCCAGGGAAAGAGGGGGAGCGCTGTCTGAAATTCACACCTGCAATGAACTGGAATGTAAAATATGGCTGGCACAGTTACGGTAAGTCCTTTATAGAGAGTGCAGAGAGGGGGTGGGGAGAGAAGGGGAGAGAGGGGAAGAGAAGGGGAGAGAAGGGAAGAAAAAGGGGGAGAAGGGGGGGGGGAAGAAGGAATGGAGACACTCCTTTTCAGAAGCCAGACAACTTTTTAAAAAGTTTAGCGGGCATTTAACATTACCGGTAAGTTTACTTACCTTTTTTTTTCTCAACGAGCTTTACCTTTGACTACCTTCGGTTACCTTTGATGGCCTTCGACTACCTACAACAGCATTATGACCTATTACGATCTACCTCGACTAAACCTACGAGTAACTAAATATAGATTTTTTCCATGGCGACCTTTTTTTAACCCGCGGGCATTTTTCAGCATGTTGAAAAAAACACTGCGACCTAGCTGAGGCCTCGAGTATGCGGAGACTGCTCTCGAGCATGAAGGAGAGTTACAAAGACCTCCTAGGACCTCGTGTCGACCATGTTGTGAGTATGAGTCAGGGGCAAACTCTTCTAAACTTACGAATTAGGTCGCCGCAGTGGGACAGGCCCATTAGGAAAATGGATGAGGCAGTAGAGATAAGATATTTTGTTAACCATTACATTTGCAGCTATCAATGCAGAGGATTAAGATTAAAACATGCATTCCAAATGGTGGAACACTGGGCATTAAATCTTCTTGGTCAGCACGGTGGTGCAGCAGTAGAGTTGCTGCTTTACAGCGCCAGACACCCTGGTTCAATCCTTACTAGGGGTGCTGTTTGTATAGAGTTTGCACATTCTCCCTGCGACCAGGTGGGTTTGCTCCAGGTACTCCAGTTTCCTCCCACACTCCAAAGATGTGCTGATTTGTAGGATAATTGGGTTCTGTAAATTGTCCCTAGTGGATAGGATAGAGCTAATGTATGTGATGATCACAGATTGGCGCGGACTCAGTGTGCTGAAGGACCTGTTTACATGCTACATCTATAAATTCTAAAGGCTGTCAAGATGTGGGATAGTGTGGGTTTAGCTTAGTTTAGTTTAGTTTAGAGATCAGCATGGAAACAGGCTTATCTGTACACCGAGTCCACACTGACCATAGATTACCCGTTCACACTGGTTCTTTGTTATCTCACTTTCTCATCCACTCCCTATACATTAGGGACAATTTTATATAGGTCAATAAATCTGCAAAGTCACATGCCTTTGCGTTGCAGGACAGAGTCCAGTTTTTTCCAGGATCCAGATTTTGCACAATTAATCTGACACTCGATTTTTCTAAACTGTTGCATTTTGCTGAAATCAGTGGATATATTATCTCAGAAATATATCAGTGAGCAGCAGACTGTGTGGAGAAAGTAGTCATGAGTTTTATTATATTTGATGTCTACTAGTAAAACCTGAATTAACAGAATCTCCCAAAATAAAACTATGGAAACCACATCCATATATATCATGACTCAATAGGTTAAATATGTTAATCGACTTATTTTTAAGTTTGTGTTTTAACGTGAGAGAAAATATGAAAAACCCTCAAGTACACTTGATAGAACTCTATAATTATCTCAAGTGCGACAATCACAGAACAGAAAAGCATGGTGTAATATTATCAGTGTTATGGGAATTTATTCCATCATTCATTTTCTTTAAATACCACTGTCACTTCTCCTTCTCACGGCATTTTCCTGTGTACATTCTGAAAATGCACAATCTGCCTGCCCTACAACTTCCTCCCTTCACAGCGAACCGTGTCCCAAATTCTCAGTGAAACACTAATTTATTTGTACAGCTTTCACTTTACTGCAGTGAAATTATCTTTTTAAAATTTGTCTCTTTAACATTGGAGAAATTACATTTGCATTGGATGACTAATTTGCAGAATACTTCTGTTCTGTTTGCAAGTGTGCCAATGAGATTCCACGCTCCAATCTTTTTAGATTATCACCCGCTCTCACTGTATCATGCAGGGCTTCTGTAGTAGTAAGTGTTGGAGCTCAAAGGAAATTCAATGAGCACCAGCTCATCTTTTGACAGTGGATTTCATCAGTCTTCTAGATTTAACTCCATTTTTAACAATCTCATTCACAGCCACTCCTTTCATGTTATCACCCAGCAGCTTTTTGTAACATTTCTGCTGTTCCCATGTGAAAGCCAAATATAATATAACCAATAGAGACAAAAAGCAGGAGTAACTCAGCGGGACAGGCAGCATATCTGGAGAGGAGGAATGGGTGATGTTTCAGGTTGAGACCCTTATTCAGACCCGATATGTCACCCATTCCTTCTCTCCAAAGATGCTGCCTGTCCCCTGAGTTACTCCAACTTTTTGTGCCTATCTTCGGCTTAAACAGCATCTGCAGTTCCTTTCTACACAATATAACTGATAATCCCATATCCAATTTTGTGGAAATCCCATTGGTATGGCATCTGGCTCATTCATTTTTGCTTCCCTTTCTCCTATTTACCTTACTGGGGCACAATCTCGCCTGCAACACATTTCCTGTAATGTTAAATTCACTGGTATTCCATTCCCTGTGCTCCCTTTAAACTCATAGGGCTACATTCACACTCTTTAACTTCATTGAGCCTGCGGCCACACTCCCATTACACTCACCGATCCCCATTTGTGTGCTACCTTTAAACTCACCTGGACCCAGTTTTATCACAGAAAGGGAATCAATTAAGTTTTAGGTCAACGTATAGTTTTACTTTGAAGATTTCTATTTGGGAATGTACACTAAAATAGATCTCTCCTTCATCCTATCTCATCTTATGGTACTCTCTTTTCACAGATTTGTTGTGACTACTTAAACGTAACATGTGGACTCTGCATTCCTATAATTCTATTTATGTCACAGAATCATTATGTGATAAAGAATAGTCTTTTCTTTTTCCTGCTTCCTATCAAGCAACATTTATCAGATATTTGTCAATCGATGCGACACACTGACAAGATGTCAACGTTATTTCTAGATAATGATTACTGTTTATTTCCATTCCACAGCTTTTTTCATATAGGGGCTGTTGGACCTCGGGTCTGTCTCTTTTGTTTTAGAGATACAGCATGGAAACAGGTCCTCCTGCTCACTGAGTCCACATCGACCATCAGTCACTCATTCCAGTTCTTTGTCTACCTACTTTTTCATCCACTCCCAACATATTAGGGACATTTTTCTTTTACACAGAGGCCAATTAATCTACAAACACACATATCTTTGGAGATTTGGGAGGAAACTGGAGTAGCCGGATGATACCCACGTGGTCACCTGGAGATCGTGCAAATTCTACACAGACTGCACCTGAGGTCAGGATTGTACCTGGGTCTTTGGCACCGTGAGGCAGCAGCTCTACTAACTACGCCACTGTGCACCCCAATTTGCTACATTATTAGCATGCCTGGCAGTAACCTCCATCCGCAGTGCTACTTCGCATGAGTGTTTGTTTCTCCCAACACTTCTCCGAGTATAGATATTTTCTTCAAACTGAAAACAAAGGATCTCAACAAATTACAGTATAGTACTCTCCAATGTCACATGTTTCAGACTGACCTCTCAGTTATTCATACCAGGAGAATAGTTACATTATTTGTGAGCTGGTCACAATGAAATTGTATGATCTTCCGTTTTGCTTGTCTCCAATGTTGCTTTCTTTTCTTTAGCTGCCTCCTCCCAATCTTTTAATGGAATGAATTCTTCATAGCTGGCACAATAAACACCCACACATCCAGACAGGAGATTTATTGTAGGTCGTTGACAGTTAATTTCTGAGTTAAATGCAAATCATCACCATTTCCTTCCAGCCTGCTGCAATCGTCTTTAGCAAAACCTCACCAAAGCTACCTGAAATCTACACACATCAATCCATGATCATGTTGCAGCTCCAATTGGGATTGGTGAAGTTAAGTATTAGGAAAGATTAGGGAAGGCTCAGAGAAGTTGTTTTTTACATGGCGTTATATGGAAGGAACTTCTCACAAAGTCAATGTAATAAGTGTTAGCGGCAGAATTAGGCCATCCGGCCCATCAAGACTACTCTGCCATTCAATCATGGCTGATCCATCTCTCCCTCCTAACGCCATTCTCCTGCCTTCTTTTGTAGTTTTCTGATTTAAATGTCAGACGGGTTTTAAAAACAGAAAGGCCAACGACAGTCACTGAGAGACAACCAGTGCCGGCAGTAAAGCAGCAGATCAATAGCCCACACAGGCTTTTATGCTGCGTTATTCACCACTCAGACTCTGAGATAACGATGGAGACCTTGAAGCAAAATGACACACAAAAGAGGTTGGTGAGTTTCTTATACTCCAAGTTTCGTTAATTATACTTTCGTTAATTTCCTTGCATTGTTATCATTACAATCTCACATTTGTATACTTCTTTGCTGAGCACAATATTAGTCACATAATCTATGTCAAAATCTGTTCTTTTATTCTTTATTTATTTGAGCCTTCCAAGATAAAACATCATCTGGAGATTTAAAGCTGATTTTGCATACAAAAATCAAATCTAAAGCTGATCTTGTATATCAATAAAAAAATTAAGCCATAATTATCAACAATGTTTTTTTTTCATCAATATACCCCCATATTTTCATGTGACCAATTCAATTTCAATTGATTGATAATTTAAAATTGAAGAGCGTATAAATTAAAATTCTATCAATGTGAAAATCTAGTTTTTAACTTTTTAACTTTTTAGATAATATTTAAACAAAATATTGAGTTAGTGGAATATCGGCCTTTTCCACAAAGATGATACAATCATGCAAAATGGGACCCCTCCCACTTTTCTGCTGTGCTTGGTGTTTTCGTCACCCTGATATAGGATGGGTGTCATTAAGCTGGAAAAAGCGCAGCAAAGATTTATGAGGATGTTTGAAACAAGTTTATTTATGGATAACCCCTTGAGATGAACAGTCATTTCGTTTTCGAGGGGGTCCAACATAGAATATACAGCACAAGACATAACATACATAGAGGCTCTCATTGACCCACCTACCCACACACCAATCCCAAAACCCCTCCATCCCCACTTGTTATAGTTTATGACAATTGTTAATTGACTTTACATATCCAATAATAATAGGTTATGTGTTACAGCATAATGTTGATGCATAATACCATATACCACCTATCATACATCGTACGTTAGGTGGTACATTGGACCCCCTCATTTTCTAGGGGATCCAACATTATTACATGATATATTATTTCATAGTATTGTGACATAATACAATATGACCTTGTTACGTTATGCAATACAATAATACATAAGTGTAATGGCAATGCATATACAATAGCTATGCCAAATGATCACACACAGAGCAAGCTAGATAAAGGAGCTCGAAGACTAATACTAGAACCAGGTACATGGTTTTATAAGGAAGGGTAAAAGTGTATTTTTAAATAGACAAAATTAGCTAATAGTTCTTATGGTACTAGGCAGATTGTTCCAGTCAAAAGGAGCTTTGAATTTAAATGCATGTCTCCCAATTTCTTTGTTAGTTCTTGGAATGAAAGAGAAGGGTTGCTGAATATGTCTTAGTGAATATGAGGGTGTGTATGGTAATAGGTCTTGTTTTAAATAAGAAGGGTAATTGAAATGGATGCATTTAAAGATGAACTGGAACCAGTGGTAGCATCTTCGAGCGTGGGGGGATAACCAGTTTAGAGTTTCATACATAGAACAGTGGTGAGTTAGATATGGACGCCTTAAAATAAATCTGCAGAAACTATTATAAACTACATTGAGGGGTTGAAGATGTGTATCAAATGTATTCTGATAGACAATATCAGCATAATCCAGTGTTGGTAATAGTAGTTGAGAGACAATTCTTTTTCTCATCTGAAAGGTGAAACAATTTATATGGCGGTAAAGAATAGCTAGATTACAGCTAAGTTTTTTTAGTAATCGTCTCACTATGCTGCGTAAATGAAAGCGTTGGGTCGAGCCAAACACCAAGATATTTGAAGTTCAATACTTGTTCAAATGGTGATCCTTCATTAAATGATATAGTCAGATCTACAGAATTACCAAGGCCTTGTGTGGTACCAAATAACATACTGCATGATTTTTATTTAAAATTAATTTGTTAAATAATAACCATTTCTGAACAGAAGTAAGATCTGATTGAAGGTATTTTTCAATTTCAGACTTGTTAGTACTAGATGTATATAGCACTGCATCATCAGCATATAGTTGTGTTTGGCAGTTAGAACAAATATTAGGGAGGTCGTTTATGAAAATAGAGAAAAGGAGTGGTCCCAAAGATGAACCTTGCGGGACCCCCTTCTCAACAATTAAGGAATTGGATTGACTTCCATTAAAGGTAACACATTGGCATCTGTTATGAAGGTATGAGTTAAACCACAGTAGATTGTTTTGAGAAAGACCAATTGAGAAAAGTTTATCAAGCAGTAGGTAGTGGTCAACAACATCAAAGGCCTTGGTTAAATCAAGAAAGATGGCACCGGTGAGTTTACCATCCTCAGAAGCAGTGAACACATCGCTGGTGAGTTTTCACAGAGCTGTAGTTGCGGAGTGATTAGGTCTGAACCCAGACTGGCATGGAGATAGAATGTTGAAAGTTGAGACATAATGTGATAGCTGGTTGAATACTAGTTTCTCGAGGATTTTAGCCACCGAGTTGATAATTGAGATGGGGCGGTTATTGTTAATATCGTGTGGGTTGCCTCCCTTATGCAGTGGAGTAACATTGGCACTCCATGCGGAAGGGAGGGTACAAGTTGAGAAGGACAAATTAAACAGGTCCTATAGTGGGTACATTAGAATATTAACTCCTAACTTAATGAATTTAGTCTCAATACCAGCTGGTCCAGATCCACAATCATCCTTTAATTCATTAATTGCATGTTGAACGTCAACAGGTTTTATTTTTTGAAAAGAAAAAGAGCTTCTACGTGTAGAGGTATCTGGAAAGTCACATATAATAGATGAGTCAAATACAGTAGAGCTACATACAGTGGAGAAGTGATGGTTGAAAGCATTGGATATCACAGCAGGGTCCTGAATGATGTCATTGTTGACCCGAATCTGAGTGCTGATATTTTGATTTGATTTATTAAGAACATTATTTAATCTTTTCCAGAACTTTTTTGGATTATGCATGTCTTTAGAAAGATGTTTTTTTTAAATGACTTGATTTACACGTAATGCTAAGGACCTATATTTTTCCCAATCAGCAGGGTCCTTTGTTTCCCTGAAAGTCTTCCAGACTTTATCCCACTCATTATTGCTTGTTATTACTTGAGGGGCTGAGGCATAGGGTAAAACTGGATAAGCTAGGAGTTTATTCCTTGTTATGCAGGAGGCTGAGGGGTGATCTCATAGAGGTGTATAAAGTCATAAGGTAAATAGATAGGATGAATGCACAGAGTCTTTTACTCAGCATAGGGGTATCAAAAACAAGAGGTTGCATGTTTAAGTTTAGAGGGGCAAGATTTATTACAAACCTAAGGGGCAACATTTCACTCAGAGGGTGATATGTACCTGGGATGAGCAGCCAGAGAAGATGGTTGAAGTAGGTACTATAACAGCATTTAATAGAAAGATTAAACAAAAACGTACTGTTTGAAGTTTGATCTATATTTTATGAGAAGTTGAAGTGAGGGATTACGAGAAGAGCCCTCCAGCCCGCATGCGTGTCAATCTTCAGAGCAACTATATGAAGCCACAGACCAGTTGTACGGATTTAAACTATAGAAAGATTAATGACCCTAGACTAACCGGATGATCTTTATGAGAATCAGGGTTGGGAGTGGTGGGCACGTAATCCCTCACTTCAACTTCTCATAAAATAAAGATCAAACTTCAAACAATAAGTTTTAATTTAATCATTCTATTTTATATCAAAGTCACGTGAGTGACTATGTGAAGCCTTCAAAGCTCTGTGGTTTCATTCAATAACCCAATCTGTGTGTGAAACACTTAAACAGATAAACCATAAATGGTAGAAAACATGGGTTATTAATACCATGATGCTAACTTACATACATGGCCATCGCCCTTAATCGGACCACCATCCCAATTGGCTTTGAGTTAGACAATAACTCATGCAACGCTGTTCAGAATTCTATCTGCAAACATCCAGGCATATTCACCAATTCTGATAACTTCTGAAAGCGCACTATGTAAGCCTCCTGCTGTATGATCAAAAGGAAATCAATTTTATTGGCTGCTAATGAGCCATCAGCAATCTCTTGAGAGACTATTAAATAACAATGAAGAAACTGTCCTTCATCTCATAGGTACTAGCAAGCTCAGTGTACCTGTATACATAATAACACCCCCAATCTCCGATCTGGTGGGTATGCTGTCAAATCAAAATGTATGCAACTATGCCCGTTTTGCTTTATGAGATCATTCCCATAACAAGCTACCCTCATGTCAGTTATGACCAGGCACGTGCCGTGAGTAATTACTCAGGGTAGGCAGTCAGCCGGCTTAAAAAAAAATCTTAAACCGCGCATGCGCAGATTGTTCTTTTCGTAAAAAATAAAAAATAAGTAACAATTCAATTTTCCCAAGGCTTCTCAATCTCCTTCATTTTTTAATTACTGAATGGGTGGGGGACGGAGGATGAAGGCAGGTGGAGAGATGGTGGGAAAAATGGGAGCACACTGGGACGTTGAACCAGTTGTCATCTTATTGAATGACAATACTAATTCAAGGGTCCAATTGGAGGTTCCTTTCACAGCGTGTGGAGAGTCTGCGCCTGGGTTAAAGATGCGGGGAGTCAAAGTCAAAGTCAAAGTATCCTTTATTGTCATTCAGACCTTTCGGTCTGAAAAAAATTTAATTGCGTTCAGCAGTGGGCGGGGGGGGGGGGGGGGGGGGGGGGGGGGGGGGGGGGGTGGGGGGGGGCAGGAGTGGCATTGAGGGCAGGAGTGTTGAGAAGGAGGGGGTCAGAGATCACTCACCGCTGCCGCAGCGCTCCGGGCACAGACAGCAGAACTGGCCGCCACTTCCGGGGACAGAAGCAACTCGGGTGCGAGTGGCCGCTGGAACCCGACAGCAGAACCGGCTGCCACTTCAAGCGCCTTCTGCCGGCCCGCTCACCTCGGGCAGTGCTCTTTGTCTGAATATCTCTCACCTGCCGCTCGCCGGCTTCGCTCATGTCAACCGCGTCCCTCAAATCCTTAAATTCCCACAGCCAAGTAACCTCAACTGGTCCCGTGAACGCGCTGTCGGAATTTAAAGATTTGCGGGAAGCCGGCCGGCGAGCGACAGGTGGGAGGTGTTTAGACAGAGAGCACAGCCAGAGGTGAGTGGGGACCAGCTGAAGTGGCAGCCGGTTCTGCTGTCGGGTCCCAGCGGCCACTCAAAGTCAGTCACCCGAGCTGCTTCCTTCCTCGGAAGTGGCGGCAAGTTGTGCTGTCTGTGCCCGGAGTGCTGCTGCAGCCACCCAAGCTGAATCACTCCCCGGCCACAATAAAACCATATAGCAATTACAGCACGGAAACAGGCCATCTCGGCCCTTTTAGTCCGTGTCGAACACTTACTCTCACCCAGTCCCATTTACCTGTACTCAGACCGGAGCGTGGCAAGTGGGTTACTGACCCCGATCCCCTCCTTCACAACGCTAGACTCCCCAAACACAGTGAACGGAGCTCTCCCCCCACCCAGGGAAATACAGCATTTAAAAACATAAAGCACCAAGAAATGCACTTACCACATTATTGGTACATTAAGTCCATTCTTCACTCCTTGTTTCCTGAGATACTATTAAAATAATGGCAATCCATATTTGAAAATCCCGCCAAGAAACTCGCGCTGCGCATGCGCAGTTGGCTGCTGCGCCTGCGCAGTGCTGCAAAGGCAGAATTTCAGCTGCCATCAGCTCCCCTTGAAACTGATGGCTCAGGCAGTGCTGATGGCACGTGGGCTGCACAGAGCTTCGTGTATTACAAGTGCTGCGGATGAAAGGCACGGAGAATTATGCCTACCTAAGAGATCGATCTCTTAGATAGGCATAATTCTCCCATGCCTTTACTATTTATATTCAATAATTGCCATTTCATAATTTTAGTTAGGGTAGGCAGTGCATACCTTGCCTACACTGACGGCACGTGCCTGGTTATGACCCAGAGACCGATCCAGCGATTGAGTAAAGACTGCATTCTTTGTGCTGAAATCAGTTGCTAAAAGCATAATCAACTTAAAAGATACTACTCCCATTAGGAATACAGTAGATGAATATCTGCATAATAATTAACTGATATACATTGCACACTACTATGAGTCTAGGCTTTTTGTGCGGTCACATAAAGGACACCTCGCATAACATTAGTGAAACGCGGGTGAATAACCAATCATTTATTGTCCCAGTTATGGGACTACAGAGAATGACAAAGCAGCACAAGCAGTGTCAATTGTGCTATCACATAATCGCTTCTCTAAGCCCAAACTGAAAGCAACACAAACCTCTGTTACTTCCGTTTAAAAGTAACTCACATGTCTTGTTCACAAACTTCCCATACAATCGTGCAGAGCTAGGCTGCCCGAGAAAAAGGCTGCACCAGTCATCACTCGTGACTTCGAGTAAATAGGAGTTTCTTTCAGCCGCCTTATGGCCCTGTCTCACGGTGCGAGTCATCCCACGAGTGACCCCAAGTGAAAGAAAAAAAACAGACTCGTGGTTATGTACGAGATTTCAAGTTTATGATCAAGTGTTGAACCGAGTTCCCACGGGTATGTCATTGCTGCGATGTTCCAAGTTTCCTCTCCCGATTTACCAAGTTCCTCTCCCGTTACTCTTGAGCCAATCGTGAATGAAGGTAAGTGTGTGAGGGTGTGAGAAGTCCATGCCGGGTGCCGGCCGCAGCCACTGTTCTTTCACATCAGTTGCACATCAGATTGTTGGGAGACGGACCTCAGGGGTCGCCTCCTGAGCTGCTTTGGTGCCCAGGCGTAAGTTGAGGTGGAGGGTGGTTGGGGGTGGGGGGTGACAGACAAGGCTCTTGGGTGCTGGGATCATTCTCTGCGGGATGGTTAGCGCGGGAGACATGTGTAGGAGAGGTGTGCTGACTGCAGGCAGACACTTTGGTAGTGATTGCCCACCAGTCTCAAAAGCCGCTATGTCTCCCTGTCCCTATGATAGCAGGGGGCAATCAAGCAGCACAAAAGCCCCCTCCCCCTTCACACGCCAACACAAAGGGCAATGATCCCAAGGATTTAGGGGCAGAAACAGCGGACAGGCGACAATCACCCGCCATAACGCGAGAGAGATCATGCGCTATTGTAGGTCTCCTTTGCACGTCGGTGTTTCCTGTATTTCTCCATCTCATTGTTGGCCCTGACTGTCACCAACCCCACCCCCACCCCTCTGCTTCCCGGCCATGTGTGTGACCCCTTCCCTCCCCTCTCCAGCTCCCCGTCCATTGCACCGGGCGCGGGGGCTTCGCACCGTCTTCATGTTGGCGACGATCCCAAGGCTTTGGACGGAAGGCAGACACAACAAGCTGGAGTAACAACGCGGGCCAGGTAACATCTCTGGAGAAGGTGACGTTTTGGATAAGGGCTCGTCTTCTGAAGAAGGATCTCGACCCGAAAAGTCACCTATTCCTTCTCTCCAGAGTTGCTGCCTGACCCTCTGAGTTACTCCAGCTTTTTCGTTGAATGGGTGACGTTTCGGGTCGAGATCCTTCTTCGGACTGAAAATAAAACTTGCCTCGCTTGAAGCAGCTTGTAAATTAAAACATAAAATCAAGAAATATTAAAGGTCGACTCATTTATGTGCCGCTATTCATTCACCTGGCCTATTGCTGTCCTCCCTCGTCCACCGTGAGCGCTGGACAACTCACCGGATGGAAACCTCCGCTGCATCCCGGGCGGAGGGCGATGATCACTGGGCTGACCGGCAAGTAGAGGCGGCGGGTCGGCCAAGCCCGGCTCCCCGCCACCGGGATAGACACCAACTACTGGAGTAAACTCAGCGGGATCTCTGGAGAAGTCTGAAGTAAGGTCTCGACCCGAAATCTCACCCATCCCATCTCTCCAGAGATGCTGCCTGTCCCTCGGAGTTACTCCAGCATTGTGTGTGTCTATCTCCGGTATAAACCAGCATCTGCAGTTCCTTCCCAATCCCACACTCTCGGCCCCGGGGGGTGGATGGAGCATCACATGTGGACACATCCACCCAGCACCCCAGACTTGCCCCTTCGGCAGGTCTTTAACCGTGTCCTCATGAGACAGAGTGACGAATACAAAGCCACGGGGCAGGCACCTCAGTAATAAAGGACAAGTGGCAGATCATCGCAGAAAGGCCGAAAGATAGACACAAAATGCTGGAGTAACTCAGCAGGACAGGCCGCATCTCTGGAGAGAAGGAATGGGTGGCATTTCGGGTAAGTCTGAAGAAGGGTCTCGACTCCATTCCTTCTCTCCAGAGATGCTGCCTGGTCCGCTGAGTTACTCCAGCATTTTGTGTCTATCTTTGGTTCAGTCTTTACTCGAGCAAAAGAACAGATTATTAAAGTTCCCACGGTAGACTCACGAGACACTAAGATAAACGCACGGGCCACTACGTTATTACAACGAGTTTAAATGTTTCCATTTTTAACTTGAACAGTTAATTTGACTCGTGGAAAAAATCAAACATGTTTGATTTTTTTCACGAGTTAACAAGTTTCCCGAATACCTGCCGTTAGCGCCACGAGTCGATAAGATGCTCGTGCGAGTTCCGACGTTCCCGCTACGTGATCACCACGAGTGAAAACTCGGGGTCACTCGTGGGCCAACTCGCACAGTGAGACAGGGGTTTTACCATGGACACCCTGAATGAATAGGCAAAATTGGCACAATTACATTTCATGTTACCTCATCCTTAATATCATAAGAGGCATCTACTGATAAACCTCTAAGCCTTATCAGCTGCAAATTTTGCATGTCATCTAAAAACTCGATGACACAATGCCCTTTTGATCTGAGTAGGGCAGCGTTAGCTTCCACCACTGGCTTTGTTATCAAAACACCAGATATATCTGTGCCTCTTGCGTATAGATTTGGCAAAGTATGCATCTTCAGGATCGATTCTCTGAATCAGCTAAATTGCTGAAAGCCAATCATCCATCTCAAACTGGGTAACCAAATAAATGATCAGATTAGCCAAATCCTAACCTGATTTGGCATTCTCCACGTTTCTGCAATTTTGAGAAATATCAGAAATATACCCCTCCAATATATGTGAGATGTCACTTATTCCACTTGCAACCATCGTTTCCTCTCTTGACTGTACGGACGGAAATCTTTTGGCTTCTCTTGCCGCGGAAGATGCATTATCTATTTATTCATTTATTTTGCTGATAACATATAATGGTAAGATTAAACGAGAACTTACCAAGTTCGAAGGTTGATCTTTATTTTACGAGGAGTTGCGGCGAGGGATTTTGTGAAGACCCCGCCAGCACGCATGCGCGACATCCTTCAAAGCAGCGGTGTGGAATCACAGAATGCACCATGACTGAAAATAGTAAGATGAAGAACTGGTTCCTTTATTTTAACAGTAATCTACAGCCTCCTGCGGCCTTGCATCTTTGCTCGAGTGGCTCATCCTGTGCCATTCTTGTGAATGTATTTACCTCATTACAGAGTGATTTTCCACCTTTCAGTGTCTAGTTCCTACTGAATGTATCCAATTATTAACCATCTAGAAATACATTCCTCTATAACCATCAGTTTTACTGAACTCCAATGTGGTTTTTATGTGTAATAAGCAGTCTCATTGCCACAGACTCTTACCTACTGCAACATTTTCATCAATGTTCACACACACACACACACACACACAACTTAAAGCCAGCAGGATGTGCTTATAGGTTTACCTTGGTTTCGTTTTCAGGTCTTCTTGGCGTGCTTTGTTTGGTAGATTCATAAACATATATGATAATGCAATTTGTATCCACATGCCATTATAACGTAACATTTGCAATGTTTGCACTCTTATATTGATACTAAAGTTATCAGAATTATTATTTTCAATGTTTAAGTTTTTTGAATCATAGATAGAGTTAAAGTCCATTTCTTAAGGCATTTCAAGATTTTTTATCTCCTGCCTTTATATTTTTTTACAATTTTGGACAGATTATATATACAAATACACATATCTATATCTATATCTATATTTATATATATATATATAATATATATACACACACACATATATATATTTTATTAACATTTACATATATATCCCTTTCCATATTGGGATATTATGAATGCATCTGATAACTTCTTGGTTAATATATTGTCCGTTTATAAGACGGTAACACTCTGAGCCCTATAATTGGCTCTATCAATTAGATACTTAGAAAATGCAATCCACAAGGAATTCACATATATCTAAATGACAACATAACTTTACTGTATATACAGACCTCCAATTTCTTATAACAAAATATAGTTATTTAGACTTATTTCCGCAAATTGCAGGTATAACACTTCTTTATACATAATTATTTTATTGATATATCGTAATATTGGTTTACATTCATAGACTTCTTTGACCATCAGCTGTTGAGATGGTCTAGTCAACCTGTAGATAGTCAAATTCATATTTTCACTTATGGAGGTTTTTGTACAACAATAAATTACTGCAGGGTTTCTCAACCTGGAGATCCCAGTGGGTGCAGCAGCATCCAAAGAAACAAAGGGAGACAGGCAACGACCTAGGTCGAGACCCCTTTTTTGACTTCAATAAATTGCTGCCATTATGAATCATCACTAGCAGTTCAAAATCACACAATATAAATGAACCATAAAGGACCCATATTGGGCCACCAAAATGCCTCTGGCAGTGTCCTGCTACATATTCATCAGACACTGCCCTATTAAACAAAAATGAGGAACACAAAGAATCTTTTCCTCATGTAATTGGGAGAAAAGCATCCACCTTCACTGTTCTTAGATTACCCACAAGAAATATTCAAAAGATCGGTGATTTAATCTGTATGCAATCAGATTAATTGTAAGTAATCTATATTAATGACAATATGTTTTTCTTCCCAAATTTGTTATCTTCCGATACCATTGTCTCTTCCTTAGAGATAAACAGGTGGACTAAACTTTAAAACATACCACATCTGTTTACTTAGATAATCCCATAATTGTTGTTTGACTTATCTTGTGACCCACTAGAAATATTTAAAATCAGTGATTTAATCTGTATACAACCAGATTAATCGTAAGTATGCAAAATAATGACAATATATTTTCCTCCCAAATTTGACCATAGTTAACATATGCCACAGCCGTGGTATTGTTCATCTTGATACGACATGGACAGTTCCATAATAAAACAATCGATCTTTTTTATCCATAACTCCTTATACTTCAACAATTAATACGAATGTTTGGAAAATTCTTAGGACAAACCATTTATGTTTGCCTGGTATAATTGTCTGCAGTCCGCTTAACAAAAAACATATCAATTATTGTTATAAGAATAGATAATATTCTTATCTTTACCCAAACATTCACAGAAGCTGTACATCATCTGTAACACTTGCTTCAGTTGTAATTTTATAGTTGAAGCAGCTTATGAACCTTTTTTACATTACTAATAATGATAACGTATCATTTGATATTTTGCATAAGCCTCTTCACAAGGCATACATATTCTATAAGCTTCTGTATTCCTTCTTTTGGAACTTTATTTATATTTTCCCCTAACCTAATGGAGGAACAAAGTATGTCAACAACAATAATACATATTTGTATCATGGAACAATTTTCCCACTCTTATGGTGCTTAAATTACTTCTGAATTCAGAATAGTAATTTAAAAATATTTTATTAATGCCTGAGCATATGCTTTATGTAATGGGTCAAGTCCTACCTTCCACCAGGTTTGTAATGGCAAGCACTAATTTGCAGCTGCTCTTTATCTCTTCTAATTTAAATGTAATCGAGATAACCCATACCATGTACCTCATTAGTGCAAGTGCTGATCTTTTATCAGTATATTGTTCCTTCAGTGTTCAGTTTAACAAACTTGAACTGATTGATTGTTTGGACAAGTTTTAACTTGCACAGCTTGACCCACTTTAATTAATTTCAAGCACCTGTAATATTGATTAACACTTTGTTAATCACAACAGTTTTCCATGTTCTAGATGTTTCTATTTTCTTACACTGTGAAAGTGTAAATAATGATATTATTGTATGGTTTATACCATGAATCTTTACACTAAGGTAATTTTATAATATACATGTATGTTCCCCTTCTTTTTAAAATTTACTTTTGAGTGCAAACCTGAAATCAGTTTTTCCCTTATACAGGTGAACCAATCCTCCTTAGTTATATTAAGTTTTAACCATCATAATACACCTGTATTCCCCCATAATTGGAGATTTCATGACTTATTTTGTAACCAGATGTTTGCACCTCTTCAACGTACATCAAGCCTTCTTTTCCCCAATTATATAGGTTAAGATAAGGCTATGTTTGGATAATACCACTTCTGCCTTTATTTTGATCCATCATCAAATTTTTCATTGGATCATAGTTTTTTCACCGTAAGATAAAAGATCTTTGTCTATGTTTTGATCCATAATCAAAATTTTTATTGGATCATAGTTTTCCTTCCCAAAGTTTAAAGATCAGTGGTCTGTTCTTTTGTAATTAATATCTTTGATTTATCATAAGGCAGGTATTCTATAATAATCAGGAGTTTAATATATCCTGATTTGTATTAATCTGCAACCCTATGATGCAGATTCGGTAAATTATATATATTTCTTCCTATTAAGCTACACAACTAATGGCAATTTATTTTATATTGAAAGTATTACATATTTGCACCATTTTGAAACTTTGAAATTGTACTTCTTATATCTCATATATTTGAGACATGGATATTTCTAAATGGATTAACCATTGATATTTAAATAAAACATAAAGTTTTATCGTATTCTTGAAGTTGGTGAGATACCATATAATTAATGTAGGCAGCTAGGTTTTTTCCATAGCCTCACCACTTCCTTTAGATATAGCAAAATTTTTTTGCCATCTCAGGCACACCTGGCCTCACTTTTATTTTTATTTTATTTGTGGTGTGCATTCATAATTCACATCACCACTTGCAGGGTCTGTCTTTTGCAGCCCTGATCCACTTGGAATTATATCCAAAGAGACTTCCTCCACCCTATCCAGGGTCAGAGTTTTTATTTCTCAATTTGGCACATAGCCATATTTTGTATATTCAAGCCCCTCAGGGTCTTTTTTGGGGAACTGTTTGGGTACTGTGACCCTGGTCTTTAGTACATTCAAGCCCCTCAGGGTCTTTTTTTTTTTTTTTGGGGAACTGTTTGGGTACTGTGACCCTAGTCTCTTTTTATATTATGGAGTACTTTCTCCATATCGCAAATTTTATTAACTTTTTTAAAATACAGTCTTTCTGACTTTTAAAATATCCTGCCAAAATTGTGGAGCATTTAAACCTTTCTACCGTATTTTAAACGGTACCAGTATCGGAACCGGCCCCGTAATTAATCTCTCGTCCCGATCACTGGGTATTTCCCCGGGACGTTCTATTCAAAACTCCGTTGTTTAAACAGAGTATTTCAATTCAGTTTAAACTTTATTTTGTTATTTAAACCTTTAAAACCCTGGTTTCCACCAGGCACAGGAGTTTTTCCCCGTCCTAATATTTTTTCACTGCACTTACCTGCCGGTCCGAACCTACCGCTGTCGAGGAGCTGTCTGTGCAGCTCCTGCTTCTGCCGTCAGCGTCGACGTAATGCCGTTTGCCAGCGCCAGGCGGGTTCTTCACGTAGTCACTCACGTGACTCCAAAGGTATAATTGCCTCATAGGCTATCAGATGGAAGTTCATCAGAATGATCTTGATTCATGAATTCAAATTTCAGCGGAGTGAAGCACGGGAGTGATTTCACTGAGACATATAGGATTCTCAGGGGGCTTGTTAGGGTAGGTAGACATTTTGGGTATGTACCCACGTGGGGGAGCCCGGAACCAAGGGGAGAAGTCTCATTTAGGAGTCAGACATATAAAACTGAATTGAGTGTTTGAGTGTTGTAAATCTCGACTGATCTAACCCAGACAACTGAGGCATTGAGTATAACCAAGGCCAAGTCATTGGATATTTTTAAAGCAGCGATTACCAGGTTCTCGATTAGTAAGGGTGTCAAAGGTTATGGGAAGAAGGCAGGGTTGAGACAGAAAGATAGATCAGCCATGATTGAATAGTGGAGTAGACACGATTGACCAAATGGCCTAATCCTGCTCCTATGACTTATGAACTTAGTTTGATATTTTCCATGTGCAATATTAACTTGTCTTTTTTATCTCAACATAGACACCACCTTATCTGCAGGGCATTGCCAGCAATCCACCATAGTAGCGGAGGAGTTAAAAGTCAAATCACTAAATAAGTATGGAATTTTTAAATCTCATCACAAACATGTTAACCAGACATCACCTTGCCTGTTGTGTATCCAGAAATAAGGAAGTGATGGGGGGAGAAGTAAAGCTAAAGGATCCAGGTTGTAGATGAACACATTCTAAAACAGCACACCGCAGATTTGCAAGCCAATTTAAAATTCTAATAAAATAATGTGATTTATTTCCAGAGAAATAGAATTCATAAGTAGTGAATGAGGTTTCAGCTTTAATAGGATCCTGGTTTGGCTCATTCAGAGATTTTTTTTTTTTTAAATATTTTATTTATTTGAGGTACTTCAATGTACTTCACATATATCTTGTTACAACCATTGTACCCCATTATGGCTTTTAAAGAAAAAGAATAGAAAGAAACGGAGTGAAATAGGTGAAAAGAGTTGTGATAGTGAAACAGTGTGCCAAAAGGGAGAAGAAACCCTTGGTCATAGAATTAGAGAAAGGGGGTTAAGAGATAGACCCTAAAAAAAAAAAAGCCATTTACTCTGTTCAGAGAATTGCACACTGTTTTCATCTCGATACAATAAAACTTGTATTGTGACTGGACAAAATATATTAAAAATGTATTCTTGGAATTCAGAGATTACAACCATTGTGCAAATTTGAATGGGTTGGGTTCTTTTCTTCAGTCAGCTGAAGTCAGAGGAAATCTGATAGTGATCGTTAAAATTCTGAATACATTGAACAGGACAAAAAGAACTACAGTATATGTCCATTATAGCAGCCTGCCTGTGTTTGTGATAATAGAATATTTATATTTGTTGGAAAATCAAACAATGGATGACATAAATCCTTGGTAAGAATAAATCCAATGGGGAAACAACAAAATATTGATTTTTATTTCCCAGTGATCGGTTAACACTAGAAACGTTCTAATAACTAGCATAAATAGCAGATAGACACACAATGCTGGAGTAGCGCAGCAGGACAGGCAACATCTCTGGAGAGAAGGAATGGGTGACGTTTCAGGTCGAGACCCTTCTTCAGAAATAGCAAGTTGCTTTCAGAAACAAACATGAGAGAAGAGGGAATTGAAAGGTTAGTAGGAAAGAACTGCAGAAACTGGTTTAAATCGAATGTTGACACAAAATACTGGAGTAGGGTCTGAAGAAGGGTCTCAACCAGAAATGTCACCCATTGCTTCTCTCCAGAGATGCTGCCTGTCCCACTGAAGTACTCCAGCATTTTGTGTCTACGTAGAAAGGTTAGTGTGAGTTGGATTGAATAGACATGCAGAATTTAATCACATACGCAGACAGGCTGTCACTGGTTTTACTCATTCATAATTCTTTACCAGCTTTTGTAGCCAGTCTCTGCCTCAGAATTAAACAACGTTTCTTTAAGAACGAGATGAAGAGGAATTTCTTTAGTCAGAAGGTGGTGAATCTGTGGAATGATTTGCAGCAGAAGGGTGTAGAGGCCAAGTCAATGAATATTTTTAAAGCAGAAATAGATCGATCCTTGATTAGTACGGGTGTCAGGGGTTACGGGGAGAAGGCATGAGAACAAGGTTATGAGGGAGAGACGGATCAGCTATGATTGAATGGCAGAGTAGACTTGATGGGACAAATGCCTATCATAAGTTAACCCACTCATTCCGAGGATCATTCTTGTAAACTTCCTCTGGACACTCTACAGAGCCAGCACATCCTTCAGATATGGTGCCCAAAGATGCTCACAATACTCCAAAGTTGGCATGACTGTCATATTATAGAACCTCAGCATTACATTCCTGTTTTTTTGTATTCTAGCCCTCTTGAAATAAATGCTAGCATTGTGTTTGCCTTCCTTACTACCGATTCGATTTGCAAATTAACTTTTTGGGAATCTTGCACCAGTACTCCCATGTCCCTTTGCACCTCTGATTTCTTGATTCTCTCCCCATTTAGAAAATAGCCAACACCTTTATTCCTTCTTAAGAATGAAGTGTAGGCCATTTAGGACTGAGATGAGGAAAAACTTTTTTCACCCAGTGAGTTGTGAATCTGTGGAATTCTCTACCACAGAAGGCAGTGGAGGCCAATTCACTGGATGTTTTCAAGAGAGAGTTAGATATAGCTCTAAGGCCTAATGGAATCAAGGGATATTGGGTGAAAACAGAAAAGGGTACTGATTTTGGATGGTCAGCCATGATCATATTGAATGGCTGTGCTGGTGACTTTGATTTTGACTTTGACTTTAGCTGTGCTGGCTCAAGGCGCCAAGTGGCCTACACCGACACCGATTTTCAATGTTTCTATGTTTCTATGTTTCTACCAAAATGCATGACTCCACACTATACACTATATTCCATCTGCCACTTCTCTGCTCACTCTCCCAACCTATCTTAGTACTTCTGCATCCCTGCTTTCTCTACACTACCTGTCCCTCCACCTATTTTCGTATCATCTGCAAACTAGGCCACAAATATTAATATTAACCGTGAACAGTAGTGGCCCCAGCACTGACCCCATGCGGAACTCCGCTAGCCACTGACAGACAACCAGAAAAAGTCCCCTTTTTCACCACTCTTTGCCTCTGCTATCTAGCCAACCTGCTATCCATTCTAGTATCTGCCCTTTGATACCACGGGCTCTTATCTTCTTTAGCAGCCTCACATGTAGCACCTTATCAAAGGCTATCTGAAAATCTAGGTAAACGACATCCACTGACTCTCCTTTGACTGTCCTGCTATTTTCTTCTTCAAAGAATTCCAGTTTATTTCTTCAAATAATTCAAATAAGAGAGTCATTGTGGGTGGAGCTAAGAAATTGCAAGGGTAAAATGACTCTAATGGGAATTATTTACAGACCCCAAACTGTAGCAAGCATATAGGGCACATGTTACACGAGGAGATAAAATCAGCATGCACGAAAGGCAATGTTACGGTGGTCATGAGAGATTTCAATATGCAGGTAAACTTGGAAAATCAGGTTGGTACTGGTCCCCAAGAAAGGGAATATGTAAAGTACCTCAAAGATAGTTTCTTAGAGCAGCTTGTAGTGGAGCCTAACAGGGAAAAGGCAATTTTGGATTCAGTGTTGTGTAATTAACCAGATTTGATAAGGGAACTCAAGGTAAATGTATCACAACCACAAATAAGATGTAATTTCAGATGTAGAAGATGAAATTGGATGTGTCAGTATTACAGCTGAAAAAGGGGACTACAGAGGCATGAGGGAGGAGCTGGCTAAAGTTGACTGGAAAAGGACCCTAGCAGGGATGACAGTGGAATAGCAATGGCAGGAAATTCTGGGAATAATTCTGAAGATGCAAGATCTTTTCATTCCAAAGAGGAAGAAAGTTACTAGGGGGAGAATAAGATGACCGTGGTTGACAAAGGAAGTCAAGGACAGCGTAAAACTAAAAAAGAAGGCATATAACATTGCAAAGATTAGTGGGAAGCCAGAGGATTGAGAAACTTTTAAAGAACAACAGAAGGTACTAAAAAGGCAATGCAGGGAGAAAAAAATGATATATGAAGGTAAGCTAGCCAATAATATAAAAGAGGATAGCAAGATGCAGTACAGAACACCACAGGAGATCCTTTTCCCCTGTGGCTATCAAACTGTACAACCCCTTCCCCTTCTGTCATGAGATAGACTGACTCCCCTCCTCCCCTCCCCCTCTCCCACCTCCCCCCCCCCTCCCCCCCCCTATCTTTGCACATCCCCAATCCTTTCCACTAGTCACTTTAATTTCATGTTTCTTGTGTTTCATGACTGTTGGCAGATCAATTTCCCTCCTGGGATAAATAAAGTTCTATTGTATCGTATCGTATTGTATCGTAAGAGTTTCTTCAGATATATAATGACATAAAGTGGACATTGGACCACTGGAAAATAATACAGGAGGTGATAATGGGGAATAAAGAAATGGAAGAAAATTGAATAACTTTTTTGCATCAGTCTTCATAGTAGAAAATACCTGCGACGTGCCTGAAATTCAAGATAGTCAGGGAGTGGAAGTTAGTGGAGAAGCTATTACTAAAGAGGATGCGCTTCGGAAGCTGAAAGGGCTGAAGGTGGATAAATCACCTGGACTGAACCCTAGGGTTCTGAAAGAGGTGGCTGTAGAGATTGTGGAGGTATTGATGGTGATATTTCAAGATTCGTTAGATTAACTAGTGGTACCAGAAGATTGAAAAATCACCTGATTCCATTATAAAGGATGTGTTTATAGGGTACTTCATGAAGTTCATGATAAAATAGGCCAAGTTAGCATAGTTTTGTGAAAGGGAGATCTTGCCTGATGAACCTGCTGGAGTTATTTGAAGAAACAAATTATGTTTCTTCAAATTGTTTTATTAAATGGGGTTTCTGGAAGATGTTTTTTATTTTGTGGTTCTTCATCCATGATTTACTTAAATTTCTTGTGAAATCCAAAAAGCCCATCATGTTATTCATTACTTTAATTTTTGTTTCTTTGGCTTGGCAATTGAAACTTTTCTTTCATCAGTTTCAAGAATTCAGTTCAATAGTTCAGACTTGAATTTGATGTTGCCAACCACTCCCATCAGCCTAGATTGTTGTTATTTTAAAGCAGAGATGTGAGGATTTCAAGAAGGAGCAATGCAAAAAAAATAGCTTCACCTAAGCACCTTCCAGACAATAATGTGCATTCTTCTCCCTTCAATAAAATGAATTTACTGCAGAAACCCTTCTCTTAGACACAGTTGGTTTCATAAACGATGGTAAAATTGCCTCAAGAGAATGAAGCAATGAAAAAAACCCAGCTCAACAACCCTTTCATAAATAATAGCAAGTGATTAAACAACTACATGAGAGAACTGCTATTATATTCTGGTAGTAAAGAGTGATGTGACTAGAACTCTCATCAATTTCTCCTATCTTTCATTATTGGAAGTTGTCTTGTATTTCTTTCTGACGTATTTGACACTTTCATTTTAGCTGTATATTTTATGGTGCCAAGTCATTTTAAGAAGAATCATTCAGCAGATGCTTTGATTTGTCAGTTCATGATTATTCATAGTCTATAATATATATTTTTTCTGGTTTGGTTTGCATGTTTCTTTGCCCTTGAGCATGAAGCGAATTTGCGGCTCACTCAAAATGTAGAAAACGATCTACATGAAAAAGAGATATTATAGCTGTAATTCGCTCAGTTAGTAAATTAATTAGTCCATTGCAAAATACTCAGTCATTAATTGGTTAATTATAATAATTAAACAAATTCTGAATTTATTGTAGGAAGTTTTGAATGGAGCATATGGAATCACATTGCAAAATATTCTCTGGATATAATTATCATCACTGGTTTGTGGTAATAAATGCAAGGGTATTTTGTTTTATTAAGTGGGAGTTCTGGAAGATGTTTTTTTATTTTGTGGTTCTTCATCCATGATTTACTTCAATTTCTTATGAAATCCAAAAAGCACTGGCTTATTGCAGCAATCGTAACTATTATCAAGGTAATTGAATTTAATTGTTCCATAGCTGGTACATATACGGTCTTTACTCAAGTTCAAGTTCAAGTTCAAGTGAGTTTATTGTTGATTCTCTTGACTCTTGATTCATGTATTTGAAGCACCCAAAGCACACTAAGGGAATGGACTCCCTATCATATCACGAAAATGGTTGAATTCACATCAGGTGCCTGCAAGGCAATGCGTGTTCAACAAGTGACATGAGGTAGCCTGAAATTCAAGGAAATCCCTACCTGCTTGTCTTGGGAAATGGAGAATGAATAGAAGTTCTCTCTTCATATAGAACCCTTTGTGATATACCTGAATCAGCATCATACTGAACTGTTAAATGTTGTTTAAATTTCCCAGAGTCTAGAAGACACCAAATGATATGATCCTTTGACCATCACAGGCATCGTATATAGAACAGGAACAGGCTCTTTGTCCCGCAATGTCTGTGCCGAACACAATGCCATTAAACTAATCTCCTCAGCCTGGATAAGTGATCCTTATCCTTCCGTCTCCTGCATATCCATGTGCCTATCTAAAAGCCTTTTAAATGCCTCTTTCTATCTGCCTCCACGACCAACCCTGATAACCTACTTCTTAGTTCTGCTCTTAGGCCATGTTTGCTGTTGCTCCTTTTGCTCAAGTGAACATATCTCAAAGCCTCGCTGAAACTATGTTAGGGCAATTTCTTCATGAAGATCATTGGCTGAAATAATTTTCTAGTGATTTGCTCTCTTCCTCTTGCCTCTTCTAACAGCGGAAGACAATGACCTGGATTTATCCACGTGTATGTGTTTGGATCCCACCATTGCAGCTGATCAATGTAAATTTGGGGGGAAGGGGGGTGAGAGTGCAGAGACATAAGCATTATTATTATTAGTGACATGAGAACTGATGCAGTGCTAGACAAACATTCCTGCTTTGCTAATGTCCCTCAAGGGTAAAGAAGCTACTGCCCTTTCCTATCAGACCAATATATGATTCCAGAACAATAATGTGGTTGAGGCTAATTGCCATCTGAAATGGGGTAACAAGGAACACTAACAGATATGGTATTGCCAGTGATGTCCACATCCCATGAGAAAAATAAAAATAAACTATCCATCTTTGCATGACGTATTTCTGGAAGCAGCTTGTCTCAGCACAAGGACTTAAATGCAGGGTAGACACAAAATGCTGGAGTAACTTAGTGGGACAGGTAGCATCTCTGGAGAGAAGGATTGGATGACGTTTCAAGTTGAGACGCTTCTTCAGAACTGTACATCCATTCGGGATTTAAAAAAAAATAATTCTGTTAACTGATCTTGAATGATTTTACTTGAAAAGCTCTGGCAGATGGAGTGACAATGGGAAAACTACTATATTTACATTATATCTTTTTCATATTAAATCTATAGCATATATGTATATCCAGATATGGATTTCTCCCTTTGAATGGTAAAATTGTGCAGCATGAAGCTCGTAAACAAATTTGGATCTGGTCATGAGTGGTCTGCAGAAAGTTGTCCAAGCAACAGTACCACCTTCTGCATTGATGAACTGGCCAAAATGATGACTGGTGGCGGCATGGCACACATTTTGTCCATTGGAGCATTTGTGCCTAATTTGCAGCAGGAATCATATATCATGGCTGATATTCTTATAATTAATTGATCATTAAGAAATATTCAGCCGATTTGAAATGTTAACTCTTTTTCTGTCTCCATGGATGCTGGCTGGCATGCTGATTATTTACAACATTTCTTTCCTTTAAAAAAAAAATGTCAGCAGTATTTAACTTTAATATGACCAAATAACCTGATCATTTGATTGGAATAGAGAAGGGAGAGAAAATTGGTGAAGGATGAACGCGTATTATGAAAAACCTGTAACCTTAAACAAACTGAATGTTGAGGGACAAGAATCTTTTTCTTGTTAGAAAAACATACTTGTCATGAGGCAATATGGATACAATCTGTTGCACCTTGGTAACAGGCTGGCTCTTAGGTGCTCCTCTTTGGGTAGGAAATGTTGGTCATCATCTCCAGTGAGATTTTTATGGTTTCTGGTTTTTGTACATGAACTAGAGTAGTAGATATCCCAAAGGATAACTGTGAATCAGAAGTTACCACCAACTAGTCCAATTAAGCAAACATTTCTCTCTTTCTTTAAAATACATCATTACCATTCAGAAAGCACCTGGCCTCCTCCAAATATACAAGGAATATAATAACACTGAAGGGATTTCGAACCATGAGCCTGAATGGGTTTCTTATTTTTCCAAATAATAAATGCAGGTAGTATTCCAGAGGCGGTTAACTATTAGAACAGCAAGCAAATAAAGCAATCCCTATTTAGTTTTATTTCATCCTCTGTCCACTCTTCATCTGCCCTTAGATTACCTTTCCTTTTTAGCAGCTTGTAGCTCTGACCATTTTAATTTTAGAAACATAACATCAATAATAGAAACATAGAAACATAGAAATGAGGTGCAGGAGCAGGCCATTCGGCCCTTCGAGCCTGCACCGCCATTCAATATGATCATGGCTGATCATACAACTCAATATCCTGTACCTGCCTTCTCTCCATACCCTCTGATCCCTTCAGCCACAAGGGCCACATCCAACTCCCTCTTAAATATGGCCAACGAACTGGCCTCAACTACCTTCTGTGGCAGAGAATTCCACAGATTCACCACTCTCTGTGTGAAAACGATTTTCTCATCTCGGTCCTAAAAGACTTCCCCCTTATCCTTAAACTGTGACCCCTTGTCCTGGACTTCCCCAACATCGGGAAGAATCTTCCTGCATCTAGCCTGTCCAACCCCTTAAGAAAGCCTTCTTTCATCTTTGGCTAATCACTTTATTTATTCAGAGCTCTCCATAGTGACCAAAAATTGAGCCTACTATTATGCGTTATTCAATTCAATTCAATTCAATTCAATTCAACTTTAATGTCATTGCACAGATACAAGTATGGGTACAACGAAATGCAGTTTAGCGTCAGTTCGTAGTAATAGCAATATATAAATAGATACAGAATGCAGACAATGTGGACGGAGAGACTGGAGAAATCTATTGGCGGGATAGATTATGCTGCTAGTACGACCTGTTGTGCACACTTTTTACCACCGAAACTTGCAACAAGGAGGAGATGCATCATCATAATATGCTGAACATTAGCCTGGACAGAAAAGGGAGTTGAGAAGTGGCTGAAGCTTCAGGAAGGTAGGCACAGTGGCACAGTTGGGCAGCACAGTGGCATAGCTAGTAGAGTTACCACCTCACAGCAGCAGAGACCCAGGTTTGATCCTGACCTCGCCTGGGGTCTCTGTGGAGTTTGCACGTTCACTCACTGACCTCATGGATTTCCTCTGGGTACTCCTGTTTCATTCTACATCAAAAATACATGCATAATTGTAGGTTAAGTGACCACTGTAAATTGCCCCTAATGTATAGGGTGTGGATGCGAAAGTGGGAGAACATAGAACTAGTGTGAACAAGTGCTCAAAGGTCGAGGTGGACCTGGTGGGCTGAGGGACTTGTTTGTATTCTGTATCTGTAAAGTAAATTAAACTAAAGGCATGGCTGGGATACTACAATCAAGAACCTTCATGAAAATGAGAATTTTACACAAGCAATGGAACCTTGCAATTATATTTGAATTTTATGCATCACTAATTATTTCTCTCCCTTTGATCTTCTTTCCTGTGCTCGTAATTACTCTTCCCACTCTTTTCATTCCTTATTCTGTATCGAATTTAACACTAATTCACCTCATATGCACTTCTGGCATTCACTCTGTTTCTTTCTCTATTGTTACCTTTTTTCATTGTTTAAGAACCTGATTAATGGTATTGTTTTTCAGTAAGGACCCCAAAGTCCCATAACTCCTTGACATCAAATAGATGTTTTAGTATCTTGCTATCGTGCTACTCTTTTCTCCAAGAAAGCTTTCAAAAAAGTTTTCCAAAACTATGCTTCAAAAAATTCAGAACTGCGTGACCAAGGAAGTAAATCATTTCTATTTGGCTACCAAGCTATTGGTATCATGATTTATTACGAAAGATGATTTGATTATGTTTTTACAATTAATTTGTATTAACTCATGAACCTTTATCATTTTTTGGGAAAAAGTGCCGAAAACAGGGAACAATTCCAACATCTTGAGGGTGGCACAGTAGTTCACAATGCCAGAGAGCCAGGTTCGATCCTGACTCTGGGAGCTGTCTGTGCGGAGTTTGTACATTCTCCCTGTGACCGCGTGGGTTTTCTCTGGGTACTTTGGTTATCTTCCAAACTTCAAAGACATGCAGGTTTGTAGGTTAATAGGGATTTGTAAATTGTCCCTAGTGTGTAGGTTAGAACCTGTGTACACGTGGTTTTGGTTGATGTGCATATGGTGGGCCAAATGGCCTGTGTCCACCCTATATCTCTAAAACTAGAAAACTAAAACAAAATAAAAGGCAGGACGTTACATATGTCAAATTTCTGAATTTTGACCTTTCTCAATCATATTCAGTTCCATATTTAACCGGTTTGGATATGGTGGTGCTTAATCAAGCAGATGATCAGCAATTTAAATATATCATTGAAGCTCAGTGCCTCCTTTTAAATACTGCATTAAATTCAACTAGCAAGGTCACAAAGCCCAAATGCTAAAGGGCAGTGAGGATTCATGGATTCAAGAAAGAATTGTTTTTTATCCATTTACCAGTTCTACTTCACTTGCTTCACCATATCCTGTTTAACATGCTCAAAGTTCTTTCTCTTCTTCCCCATACACTGTAGTCTCCCTTTCTCCCCCCGCTGTCTTCCAATCTGCTCCTGTCCTCTGACCCCTCCCTCTATCCTCTTTAGTCTCCCGATCCTGGCCTGATGTAATTGTCTACTCACCCAACAGTGAGCCAGCCTTTCAACCTCCAGTGACTGCAATCAAGAAATAAGGACAGAAATCATGCTTAACATGATTCACAATAATGCTGCATCTCATCCTTGTTGCAAAAGGGTTTTGACTGATCAGGTCCAGTGGTGAATCTGACAGAATCTGGGGAAACCCTAGTCTGGGCAACACAATGGTGCAGCTGGTAGATCTGCTGCCTCAGAGTGGCCGAAACCTGGGCTTGATCCTAAACTAATGTAAAGAGTCAAGAGTGTCTTATTGTCATACGTCCCAGATTCGTACTTGCAGCATGACAGAATATGTAAACATAGTACTCTGTAAACAATATGATAAATGAGGAAGATGGAGTAGCCTGATGGTTGTAGGGAAGAAGTTGTTCCTGAAACTGGACATTACAGTTTTCAGGCTCCGATGGCTGGAGTGAAATAAGTGTGTGGCCAGAGTGGTGTGGGTCTCTGATGAACGGGTGATTGATGGTCGGCCGGTACTCGATGGGCCGAAAGGCTTGTTTCCATGCTGTATCTTTCAATAAATTCAGTCAATATCAAAGAAGCCTTGTTTCTACCACCTTGTAGTTAATTCCAGCTGAATAGTACAGGATAAAAACTTTCAGACATCTTTCTATTGTAAGGATTACTTTTACTATGTCAGTTATTGACCTATTGTCAGGATGGCTTCTGGATAACCTGCTATTTAGCACTTATAAAAGGAAATATATACAGCTATGCTGCACTTTATACCATCAGTTATGCTGTCTTGGGCTAATGTGCTCTCTGTCTAGTAAGTTCTGTTTTGGATGGTCAGGTTGACTGATTTATACCCAGTGCTTATGCTACAGGGGGGAAATGTTGCTCGTGCACCCATCTGTTATTGGCAGAAGGCCAAGAACAGGGGACAGATTCCAGAGGTTATTTTTTTATTGTTGTTCACTATGCTGCTTCCTAGTTCTCCCACAGCAAATTCCCCCAGATCCAAGCATGAGCTTTTTTGAGTTTTCTTCTCACATCAGATTGACATTGAATTCTACAGAGATATCACCACAAAGTCTATGCAGGCAGCAATGCTACAAGAGTTCACACAGAACAAAATCACCATTCTCCGTTGAGAATAAACTGAAAGAAAACAGCAATAGTAAAATCTTAGCATTTATGTAGCTGCAGCCACAGAAGATAACTACTAATTTCACTATACGGGACATATCACCAATCTACAAATTAAACCGAGATATAATTGCCAGATGTGATTGTGAACAAACTTACCACAATATGAAATGCAGGAACAGTTCTTATTACTAGGGAAATGTTTTGCATGAGTAGTGCTAACATGTCAGCATTACATCAAATTAATCATTTCCTGATCTAGTGGTCTTATATAGATCCACCACTCAGCCTTCTGACGGTATTATCCCCTCTTAACATTTAAAGAAGTCCCAATCTGAAATATCGTGTAGCCACGTTCTCCAGAGAACATGGATACCTGCTGAGTTACTCCAGCACTTATAGTTGTTTTTTGTGGTAAATAATGTTTTGGTATAGTGGTATATCACCATCTCCAGTTCCTTGTGTCTACATGATCTTCCAATTTCTCCCTGCAGTCTATTAATCCATGGATCGTCACTTCTTTCTCTCAAGCAGCTATTCATTTGATGAATCCTCCTAAGGCTACCCCACTTCCGAGACTTCTACTTGATTCCTGTCCCCAAACCATCTTACTGATTATTACCCAACAGAACTTCATCCAACTACTTAAAGGGGCTGTCCCACTGCGGCAACCTAATTGGTGAGTTTAGAAGAGTTTAGGAGAGTTCGAAAAAATGTCATGTTGATAAATAGCATGTGGATAAATGTGAGGTTATCCACTTTGGTGGCAAAAATGGGAAAGCAGACTATTATTTAAATGGTGGCCGATTAGGAAAAGGGGAGATGCAGCGAGACTTGGGTGTCATGGTACACCAGTCATTGAAAGTAGGCATGCAGGTGCAGCAGGCAGTGAAAAAAGCGAATGGTATGTTAGCTTTCATAGCAAAAAGATTTGAGTATAGGAGCATGGAGGTTCTACTTCAGTTGTACAGGGTTTTGGTGAGACCACACCTGGTGTATTGCATATAGTTTTGGTCTCCAAACCTGAGGAAGGACATTATTGCCATAGAGGGAGTGCAGAGAAGGTTCACCAGACTGATTCCTGGGATGTCAGGACTGTCTTATGAAGAAAGACTGGATAGAGGGGATCTTATAGAAACTTACAAAATTCTTAAGGGGTTGGACAGGCTAGATGCAGGAAGATTGTTCCCGATGTTGGGGAAGTCCAGGACAAGGGGTCACAGCTTAAGGATAAGGGGGAAATCCTTTAAGACCGAGATGAGAAAGATTTTTTTTCACAGAGAGAGTGGTGAGTCTCTGGAACTCTCTGCCAGAGAGGGTAGTTGAGGCCAGTTCATTGGCTATATTTAAGGGGGAGTTAGATGTGGCCCTTGTGGCTAAGGGGATCAGAGGGTATGGAGAGAAGGCAGATATGGGATACTGAGTTGGATGATCAGCTATGATCATATTGAATGGTGGTGCAGGCTCGAAGGGCCAAATGGCCTACTCCTGCACCTAATTTCTATGTTTCTATGTTTCTATGAAGACCTCCTTCGACTATGTAGAAGACCTCCTTCGACCTCTTTGACTATGTTGAAGACTAGCTTCGACTAGCTTCAGGAAAATTGGACACCAAATAGTGGAGAGTGAAGACGACCTCCTTCGATCTCCTTCGACCTCCCTTTGACTGTGTTGAAGACTATCTACGACTAACTTCGACAACCTTCGATTACCTTCGACTACCCTCGATTACCGACGAATAACATGCCGACCTACTATGACCTACTTCGACTAAACCAACAAGTAAAAAAAGTATTGATTTTTTCCATTACCTTTATTTACTCGCGAGCATTTTTCAGCATGTTGAAAAATACGCAGTGACCTAGCTGAGGCCTCGAGTACGCGGGGACTACTCTTGAGCATGAAGGAGAGTTATAAAGACCTCCTAGGACCTCATGTCGACCATGCTGCGAGTATGTCGAGGGCATACCATGCAGCGAGTATGTCGAGGGAACTCTTCTGAACTCGCAGATTAGGTCGCTACATTGGGACAGCCTCTTAACTCATTGATGCTCTCAACCAAAACACTCTCCAACTTCTGACTTGTTCAATAAGCACTGCTCTGCTGTGGGTGGCAAAGTGGTGCAGTGGTAGAGTTGCTGCCTCACAGCGCCAGTGACCCGGGTTCAATCCCTACTACAGGCACTGTCAGTACGTTCTCCCTGTGACCACATGGGTTTTAATCAGGTGCCTCTCATACTCCAAAGATGTAAGGGTTCTGTAGGCTAATTGGCTTGGGATAATGGTAAACTTCACCTTAATTTTTCATTGACTATTCTCTATTGTCTATTGTCTATTTTAGTCACTTTCAGCAAATAATTTGATTATTATCAGATCAGTTTGAACAATAGTAGAAAATCAGGATACCATAGGAATATTTCATTTTCTATCGCTCAACTGTGTTTCCATCTGCCAATCTTCAGAGTCATAGACAGATGCACCATGGAAATAGGCTCTGTGGAAATCATTAAATATCCATTTGCACTAAATCTATACTGATAACATGTTTTACCCTCCTCACATTCCCATCAACTTCCCCCAGATTCTCCCACTTATCTCAGGTCAATTTATAGTGGCCAATTAACCAAAACGCTGCTTTAAGAACATGGGATGAAAGTGGAGCACCCAGAAGAAACGCACAGTTACAGGGAGAACCTGCAATCTTCTTACAGTTTTCCTCCATCTCCTGGTTTGTGTCCCTGGAGGCTAGCTTTTCATCCTCCAATTTTACCTATGTTGCATGTACCTATTTTTTCCCCCTTCTGTAAGGAGAGGGTTAGGTTGAGTGAGTAGTGATTCCTTGGAGAGAAAGGGTTAAACAGACACTGTCAGCTAAAACAAAGTTTTTAGCAAACACCCATATGCTTTTCTGCTATATTATCTGCTATATTGGATAACTACATCTATATTGGATGGCAGTAGCAGGATTGGTCCGAGTCAGCATGGATTTACGAAGGGGAAATTATTCTTGACAAATCTTCTGGAATTTTTTTGAGGATGTAACTAGGAAAATGGCTAGTGGATGTAGCGTACCTGGACATTCAGAAAGTATTTGATAATGTCTCAAATTTGAGATTGGTGGGCAAAATTAGAGCACATGGTATTGGGGGTAGGGTGCTGACATGGAGAGAAAATTGGTTAGCAGACAGGAAACAAAGAGTAGGGATTAACGGGTTCATTTCAGAATGGCAGGCAGTGACTAGTGAGGTACCACAAGGCTCGGTGCTGGGAACACAGTTATTTACAATATATATATTAATGATTTAGATGAAGGGATTAAAAGTAACATTAGCAAATTTACAGATGACACAAAGCTGGGTGACAGTGTGAACTGTGAGGAGGATGCTATGAGGATGCAGGTTGACTTGTGCAGGTTGGGTGAATGGGCAGATGCTTGGCAGATGCAGTTTAATCTGGATAAGTGTGAGGTGTAGTGGCAAAAACAGGAAGGCAGATTATTATCTGAACGGTGTCAAGTTTGGAAGAGGGGAAGTACAGTAGGATCTGGGGTCCTTGTTCATCAGTCACTGAAAGTAAGCATGCAGGTGTAGCAGGCAGTGAAGAAAGCGAATGACATGTTGGTCTTCGTAACAAGAGGAGTTGAGTATAGGAGCAAAGAGGTCCTTCTGCAGTTGTACAGGGCCCTAGTGAGACCACACTTGGAGTATTGTATGCAGTTTTGGTCTCCAAATTTGAGGGAGTGCAGTGTATGTTCACTAGGTTAATCCCGGGATGGTGGGACTGTCATATGTTGATAGAATTGAATGGCTGGGCTTTTATACTCTGGAATTTAGAAGGATGAGAGGGATCTTATTGAAACATATAAGAATATTAAGGGTTTGGACACACTAAAGGCAGGAAACATGTTCCTGATGTTGGGGGAGTCCAGAACCAGTGGCCTCAGTTTAAGAATAAGGGGTAAGCCATTTAGAACGGAGATGAAGAAATACTTTTTCCACACAGACAGTTATGAGTCTGTCTGTCTCTGCCTCTGAGAGGCTGGTTCCTTCGGTGCCTTCAAGAGAGATATAGAGATAGCTCTTAAAGATAGGAGTCAAGGGATAAGGGGAGAAGGCAGGAACGGGGTACTGATTGTGGATGATCAGCCATGATCACATTGAATGGCGGTGCTGGCTCGAAGGGCCAAATGGCCTACTCCTGCACCTATTGTCTATTGTCTATTAACAGCACCACATTCAAGCAAGCAGCTCCCTTAGAAAAATAAAGTATGTTTTGGCGAATGCTAGGACCAAAGATACTAGAGGAGCTCCTCTAGTATCTTTGGCTAGGACTAACTTCGGAGGACCAATAAATCACTAGGTCACCAAGATAAACTCTTGTCTTCCTAGAGACATCCGTGACTAGTTTGGTGCCTGTTGCAACAAATAACTCTTGGTTTCGACATTAAGGAGGATTGCTAGTTTGGAAGCAGAGTTTCAACTGTTGGTTTTAGTTTAGGGTAGAAGCTCCGGTATTCTTGTATTAAAAATGACCCTTTTACATATGAGCTGACGGGACAGAGCTTGATGTTTTCCTTTGGCACCGATCGAGACCCTGTCTGAAGGCGAAGTCCCGTCTGGACAGAGCCACAGGCAGGAAGTAATGGCCCTCTAAGAAGGTCCATTGCTCTGAGAGAAAGCAAATGTGACTCCACAATGAAACTATTGCCAGAAGAAGAATATTGTCATGAATCAATGGTTTAATTGAGGGCTCTGCATTCAAAGCCAGATGAACTTTCCCTTCATCAGGTGGGCATGATGGACATGAGCAGTCTTTATCCTTAACAGACTGAAGTCTACTGATTGAGTAGTAGGTCAGAGATCGGATACAAGCTCTTTGTTTGTCAAGATGTTTTCTGCCCCAACCTGTCGCCTGCAGTTTTCAGTTTTATGATTGAGAAGCACTAGATTTATATGCAAAGGGGCCTGCAGAGATCATATTAGAGTGGGAAATGTTATAGAAACATAGAAAATAGGTGCAGGAGGAGGCCATTCGGCCCTTCGAGCCAGCACCACCATTCATTGTGATCATGGCTGATCGTCCGCTATCAATAACCCGTGCCTGCCTTCTCCCCACATCCCTTGACTACACTAGCCCCTAAATCCATCCAGTGATTTGGCCTCCACTGTCCTCTGTGGCAGGGAATTCCATAAATTCACAACTCTCTGGGTAAAAAAGTTTTTTTCTCACCTCAGTTTTAAATGACCTCCCCCTTTATTCTAAGACGGTGGCCCCTGGTTCTGGACTCACCCAACATTGGGAACATTTTTCCTGCATCTAGCTTGTCCAGTCCTTTTATAATTTTATATCTTTCTATAAGATAACCCCTCATCCTTCTAAACTCCACAATACAATCCTAGTCTTTTCAATCTTTCTTCATATGACAGTCCCGCCATCCCAGGGATCAATCTCGTGACCTATGCTGCACTGCCTCAATCACAAGGATGTCCTTCCTCAAATTAGGAGACCAAAACTGTACACAATACTCCAGATGTGGTCTCACCAGAGCCCTATACAACTGCAGAAGAACCTCTTTACTTATGTACTGAAATCCTCTTGTTGTGAAGGCCAACAATCCATTAGCTTTCTTCATTGCCTGCTGTACCTGCATGCCAACTTTCAGTGACTGATGTACAAGGACACGCAGGTCTCGCTGTACCTCCCCCTTACCTAACCTAACCCCATTGAGATAATAATCTGCCCCCTTGTCTTTGCCGCCAAAGTGGTTAACCTCACATTTATCTATATTATACTGCATCTGCCACGCATCTGCCCACTCACTCAACCTGTCCAGGTCCCCCTGCAACCTCCTAACATCCTCTTCACAGTTCACACTGCCACCCAGCTTTGTGTCATCTGCAAACTTGCTAATGTTATAACCATATAACCATATAACCATATAACCATATAACAATCACAGCACGGAAACAGGCCCTCTCGGCCCTTCCAGTCCGTGCCGACCATTTGTTTTCCCCTAGTCCCATCTACCTGCACTCATACCATACCCCTCCATTCCCTTCACGTCCATATACCTATCAACTCTCTATTTTGTTGACATCCTTCCTATAATTAGGCGACCAAAATTGTACACTATACTCCAGAATTGGTCTTACCAATGCCTTGTACAATTTTTAACATTACTTCCCTACTCCTATATTCAATGCTCTGATTTATAAAGGCCAGCACACCAAAGGCTTTCTTTACCACCCTATCTACATGCGATTCCACCTTCAGGGAACTATGCACAGTTATTCCTAGATCTCTCTGTTCCACAGCATTCCTCAATTCCCTACCATTTACCATGTATGTCCTATTTTGATTTGTCCTGCCAAGATGTAGCACTTCACACTTAACAGCATTAAACTCCATCTGCCATCTTTCAGCCCACTTTTCCAAATGGCCCAAATCTCTCTGTAGACTTTGAAAATCTACTTCATTATCCACAACACCACCTATCTTAGTATCATCTGCATACTTAATTATCCAATTTTCCACCCCATCATTCAGATCATTGATGTACATGATAAACAACAGTGGACCCAACACAGATCCCTGAGGCACCCCACTGGTCACCGGCTTCCAACCTGACAAACAGCCATCCACCATTACTCTCTGACATCTCCCATTCAGCCACTTTTGAATCCATCTTGCTACTCCACCATTAACACCCAAAGATTGAACCTTCTTAACCAACCTTCCAAGGGGAACCTTGTCAAAGGCCTTACTGAAATCCATATAGACCACATCCACTGCTTTACCCTCATCAATTTACCTAGTTACCACTTCAAAAAATTCAAGAAGGTTTGTCAAACATGACCTTCCAGGCACAAATCCATGTTGACTGTTCCTGATCAGACCCTGTTTATCCAGATGCTTATAGATATTATCTCTAAGTATCCTTTCCATTAATGTGCCCACCACTGACGTCAAACTAATAGGTCTATAATTGCTAGGTTTATTCTTTGAACCCTTTTTAAACAATGGAACAACATGCGCAGAGGCCCACAGGAGCCGTTGGTAGAGGAGGAGGGGGAGGAGCGACACCCGACCGGTAAGGTTAAAAATCAAGCGCGGGGCTTGTTTTTTCAGAGGCCCACAGGAGCCGTTGGAAGAGGAGGAGGGGGAGGAGCGACACCCGACCGGTAAGGTTAAAAATCAAGCGCGGGGCTTGTTTTTACCTAAATCCATAACATTCCATTTGGAGAAGTGGGCTTTTTTGAGGAAGCCGCTGATTGGTGGGAAGTGGACTATGGTAAGCAGCTGATTGGCAGTCAGATTCCAGCAGTTTGTTGTGTACTTTGTATTGTGTTGATATTGTATCCTGTGTAAGGTGGCAGTATGAAGGCAAGGGCAGTGTACTGTTCTGGATGTCAGATGTGGGAGGTCAGGGAATCTGATAGCCCTCCAGACATCCACATCTGCGCCAGGTGTCTTGAGATGGGGCTCCTAAAGGACTGTGTTAGAAAACTGGAGCAGCAGCTCGATGACCTCCGTCTGGTCAGGGAGAGTGAGGAGGTAATGGAGAGGAGCTACAGGGAGGTAGTCACTCCCAGACCACAGGAGGCAGACAAGTGGGTCACAGTTAGGAAGGGCAAGGGGCAGAGGCAGGGGCTAGTACCCCTGTGACCGTACACCTGGAAAATAGGTACTCGGGTTTGAGTACGATTGGAGGGGACAGCCTAGCTGGGGGCAGCAACAGCGGCCGGGCCTCCGGCACAGAGACCGGCCCTGATGCTCAGAAGGGTAGCAAAAAGAGGAGGGCAATTGTAATAGGGGACTCTATAGTTAGGGGGTCGGATAGGCGATTCTGTGGACGCAGTCGGGAGACCCGGATGGTAGTTTGCCTCCCTGGTGCCAGGGTCTCGCATGTGTCAGAACGTGTCCAAAAGATTCTGATAAGGAGGGAGAGGAGCCTGATGTTGTGGTACACATAGGTACCAATGACATAGGCAGAAAAGGTGACGAGGTCCTGAAGGGAGAATTTAGGGAGTTGGGGGGGAAAGTTAAGGAGAAGGACCAAAAGTGTAACGATTTCAGGATTACTGCCTGTGTCGCGTGACAGTGAGAGTAGGAATAAAATGGGGTGGAGGATAAATGCGTGGCCGAGGGACTGGGGCAGTGGGCAGGGATTCAAGTTTCTTGATCACTGGGAACTCTTTTGGGGAAGGCATGAGCTGTACACAAAGGACGGGTTGCACTTGAACCCGAGGGGGACCAATATCCTGGCAGGGAGATTTGCAAAGGCTACTGGGGAGACTTTAAACTAGAAAGGCTGGGGGGAGGGATTTGGGTAGTGGGGGCTAGGGGTCAGGGTGTGGGGCAAGAGGAAGAGAAGGGAAGCACTCGGACCCAAAATGTAGGCGAGAAAGATGAAAAAGATAATAGACAGAGAATAAGGGACGGTGGGTTTCTAAAATGTGTATATTTTAATGCTAGGAGCATTGTAAGTAAGGTGGATGAACTTAGAGCCTGGATTGACACCTGGAAATATGATGTTGTGGCAATCAGTGAAACATGGTTGCAGGAGGGCTGTGATTGGAAACTAAATATTCCAGGATTTCGTTGCTTCAGGTGTGATAGAATTGGAGGGACCAGAGGGGGAGGTGTTGCATTGCTTGTCAGAGAAGATATTACATCAGTGCTTTGGCAGGATAGATTAGAGGGCTCGTCTAGGGAGGCTAGTTGGGTGGAACTGAGAAGTGGGGACTGTGTAGCAACACTTTTAGGGGTGTATTATAGACCGCCAAATGGGGAGCGAGAATTGGAAGAGCAAATATGTAAGGAGATAGCAGATATTAGTAGTAAGCACAAGATAGTGATTGTGGGAGATTTCAATTTTCCAAAAATAGACTGGGAAACACATTCTGTAAATGGGCTGGATGGTTTGGAGTTTGTAAAATGTGTGCAGGATAGTTTTTTTGCAGCAGTACATAGAGGCATCGACCAGAGAAGGGGCAGTGCTGGACCTCATGTTAGGAAATGAGGCAGGTCAGGTGACGGAGGTATGCGTTGGTGAGCACTTCGGGACCAGTGATCACAATACCATTAGTTTCAATATAATTATGGAGAGAGTCAGAACTGGACCTAGGGTGGAGATTTTTGATTGGAGAAAGGCTAACTTTGAGGGAATGCGTAAGGATTTTAAAGGAGTGAATTGGGACACTTTGTTTCATGGGAAGGATGTAGAAGAGAAATGGAGGACATTTAAAGGGGAAGTTGTAAGAGTACAGAATCTTTATGTCCCTGTTAGGTTGAAAGGAAATAGTAAAAATTGGAAAGGGCCATGGTTATCAAGGGAAATTGGACACGTTTCGAAAAAAGAGAGATATCTACAATATTATAGGAGGCATGGAGTAAATGGAGTGCTAGAGGAGTATAAAGAATGTAAAAAGAATCTTAAGAAAGAAATTAGGAAGGCTAAAAGAAGATATGAGGTTGCTTTTGCAAGAAAGGTGAAAGTAAACCCAAAGGGTTTCTACAGCTATATTAATAGCAAAAGGATAACGAGGGATAAAATTGGACCATTAGAGAATCAGAATGGACAGCTATCTGCAGAGCCAAAAGAGATGGGGGAGATATTGAACAATTTATTTTCTTTGCCAAGGAGAAGGCTATTGAACTCTGTGAGTTAAGGGGAAAAAGTAGAGTAGCTATGGAAACTATGAGATTCAAAGTGGAGGAAGTACTGACACTTTTGAAAAATATAAAAGTGGATAAGTCTCCAGATCCTGACAGGATATTCCCTAGGACATTGAGGGAATTTAGGGTAGAAATAGCAGGAGCTATGACAGAAATATTTCAAATGTCATTAGAAACGGGAATAGTGCCGGAGGATTGGCGTTGCTCCTAATTCCCTCTTCCAAATCATTAATATATATGGTAAACAGTTGTGGCCCCAACACCAAGCCTTGCGGCACTCCACTCACCACTGCCTGCCATTCTGAAAAGGATCCGTTCACTCCTACTCTTTGCTTCCGGTCTGCAAACCAATTTTCTATCCATGTCAACACCCTACCCCCAATACCATGTGCTCTAATTTTAGTCACCAATCTCCCGTGCGGGACCTTATCAAAGGCTTTATGAAAGTCTAGACACACTACATCCACTGGCAACCCATCATCTATTTTACTTGTCACATCCTCAAAAAATTCCTGAATGTGACAAGTAAAACGGATGAAGGGGTGCCAGTTGAAAGATTTTATGTTGAAAGATTTTACTTCGGAGTCACATGAGTGACTACGTGAAGATGGCCATCAGTCTGCTTGCGCGTCATTACGTCTGAAGCATGTGCCAACGACTGACTGGCAGGCGCGTCCCGTCCTTCCAGTGGTAAGTTTTAAAAACCCAGGTAGGTGTTTTCAAAAACTACTCTGTGGTCGTTTTGGCGGGTTCGTATTTCTTGTCTTTCTAACGAGAAGAACCCTACCATGTCGAAGGTGAGGAGTCGGTCTGCGGGGAAGCCGGCTGCAGAGGACCTCGGAGCTGCGGGTAGCGGGCGACTGTCCGAATCACCTTCCAGGCCGCTGGCGGTGGAACCAGCGGCAGCAGACTTGGTGCCTCAGGAGAGCATTGTGGAAGTCCCGCCAGGGCGCAACGCCACTCTCAAGTCTGCCAGGCTCGTAGACTCAGACGAGTCCAGGCCGGAGCGATCCCCTCCTTCACTGGGAAGTGTCTACCGGCGACATTCCCAGATGGAGCACCTATTGGAGAGGTGGCTCCAGACCGATCTGCTCCAGAGGAGGGAGCAGTATCAGCCCGGTCTCCACGGGAGCCCACGCCAGCAGAACATTACACAGGCCTGCGAAGTGTCTCCCTCTCTGGAGAAGGGTGTACACAGTGTCAGTATTATCCTGACTCAGAGCAGGGAGGCACTTCAGGTGAACACTCTCGGGGGCATGGGGCAGAAGTGCCTTTTCTGGCATCCAAATTTGCCATTTCAACTCCAACAGAAGCATCCCTGGATGAAGAGCTAGCCACTACAATAAATTACCTGGCGTCTCATCAGCTCAAAGACCTGACTATGAAGGAGACCTCCAGCAGATATCATACACCTGCCAACTCCCTCAATGTGCCGGCCGTCAACCACGCCATCTGGGACCATATTGGAGCGGGGGTAAGATCCCAGGAGGTCAAACTCCCCAAAAATGTTAAATTATTGGCCTCAGGCATTACGGCCTTTGCGAGGTCCTTAGATGGGGGGCTGCTGACGGAGACACAGCAGGATGCTGTGGGGATTCTCTGTAACACCCATTTTGAAATAAAATGTCTGCGTAAAAACGCAATATGGCCGGCACTCAATCCCAAATTTGCTGTGTTGTGCAAGGCCAGCAACGTCCAGCCGACCAAATATCTATTTGGGGCAGACCTGCCAAAGCAGGTCCATGAGCTGGGTGATGAGGCCAAGACCATACGCCTCATGAGCCGAGCCCAAACAACACCCAGGGGCTCATCACACCGGGCGCACCCCTATGCCGCCTTCAACACCAGGCAAAACCAGCCTAGGGGCTCTGGGACAGGAGGAAGACCTGAGCTGGAAGCACCAAGGCCTTTTTTAGGGGTAGGCCCATGCCGGCCCAGCACCGATGTGCGGGGGGCACCCGCCATCAGCCCTCCTTCCCAAGGCACGAGGGCGGAAGCCAGGACCACACCGGCAATAACGTCCAAGGTAGGGGAACCTAGTTCCTTGTGGAACACCTTACACATCACTCACTCACAAGTTGAGGGGAGATTGTGACATTTTTTGAATGAATGGATCACAGCAGAACCGTTCATACTGCACAGTATACAAGATTTTAAAATTGAGTTTCTTCTTGATTCATCACCACCCACACAAAATTTACCAAAACGCACATATGTGTTCTCACAACAGGAAAGATTCTTTAATATATATTTTTATTAGAGTATGTCAGCAGTGACTTAGCAAACATATAGTATGATAGCAATATTTCGTATACAACAGTCACACATTATTAATATTATCAAGTGAATCATTTTGACTAATAATTTTTTTTTAATAAAGAGAGAAAAACAGAAAGAAAAATAAGATAAAAATCAAAAAAAGATCATAAAAAATTGAATCATTTACCATTAATACATCATTGGAGATAAGATCAAGGAATATAGAATATAACTTTTCATCTAATCCTGAGTCCAAGTTTCAGTTAGGGTTCCCTGCCGAACCGATCTACCCTTTTAAGTAATCAATGAAGGAAGACCATGTTCTAACGAAAACTTCTTGTTTGTCCATCAGGGCAAATCTGATTCTTTCCAGGTGTAGGGTCTCCAACATTTCTGTAATCCACATTTTAATTGTGGGGGATATAGGGCCTTTCCAAAATGTTAATATTAATTTCTTCCCAATTATTGTACTGTAATCTAGGAAAAAATTTTGACTTGTTGTAAGAGTTAAACTTTGTTCTGATATTCCAAGTATTATTAATTTTGAGTCCGGATCCAGTTTAGTATTAATAACTTCGGAAGTTCTTCTAAAAATCTCAATCCAGAAATTCTTAATTTTTATACAATTTGCAAAATTATGTGTTAAATTAGCCACTGGATGCTGACATTTATCGCAGATAGAGGAGACCTGTGGAAAGATTCTATTCAATTTTGTTTCATGGGAAGGATGTAGAAGAGAAATGGAGGACATTTAAAGGGGAAATTGTAAGAGTACAGAATCTTTATGTCCCTGTTAGGTTGAAAGGAAATAGTAAAAATTGGAAAGAGCCATGGTTTTCAAGGGAAATTGGACACTTGTTTCGAAAAAAGAGAGATATCTACAATAATTATAGGAGGCATGGAGTAAATGAGGTGCTAGAGGAGTATAAAGAATGTAAAAAGAATCTTAAGAAAGAAATTAGGAAGGCTAAAAGAAGATATGAGGTTGCTTTGGCAAGAAAGGTGAAAGTAAACCCAAAGGGTTTCTACAGCTATATTAATAGCAACAGGATAACGAGGGATAACATTGGACCATTAGAGAACCAGAATGGACAGCTATCTGCAGAGCCAAAAGAGATGGGGGAGATATTGAACAATTTTCTTCGGTATTCACCAAGGAGAAGGATATTGAGCTCTGTGAGTTAAGGGGAAAAAGTAGAGTAGCTATGGAAATTATGAGATTCAAAGAGGAGGAAGTACTGACACTTTTGAAAAATATAAAAGTGGATAAGTCTCCAGGTCCTGACAAGATATTCCCTAGGACATTGAGGGAAGTTAGTGTAGAAATAGCAGGAGCTATGACAGAAATATTTCAAATGTCATTAGAAACGGAATAGTGCCGGAGGATTGGCGTACTGCGCATGTTGTTCCATTGTTTAAAAAGGGTTCAAAGAATAAACCTAGCAATTATAGACCTATTAGTTTGGCGTCAGTGGTGGGCAAATTAATGGAAAGTATACTTAGAGATAATATATATAAGCATCTGGATAAACAGGGTCTGATCAGGAACAGTCAACATGGATTTGTGCCTGGAAGGTCATGTTTGACAAACCTTCTTGAATATTTTTGAAGCGGTAACTAGGGAAATTGATGAGGGTAAAGCATTGGATGTTGTCTATATGGATTTCAGTAAGGCCTTTGACAAGGTTCCCCATGGAAGGTTGGTTAAGAAGGTTCAATCTTTGGGTGTTAATGGCGGAGTAGCAAGATGGATTCAACAGTGGCTGAATGGGAGATGTCAGAGAGTAATGGTGGATGGCTGTTTGTCAGGTTGGAAACCGGTGACCAGTGGGGTGCCTCAGGGATCTGTGTTGGGTCCACTGTTGTTTATCATGTACATCAATGATCTGAATGATGGGGTGGAAAATTGGATAAGTAAATATGCAGATGATACTAAGATAGGTGGTGTTGTGGATAATGAAGTAGATTTTCAAAGTCTACAGAGAGATTTGGGCCATTTGGAAAAGTGGGCTGAAAGATGGCAGATGGAGTTTAATGCTGATAAGTGTGAAGTGCTACATCTTGGCAGGACAAATCAAAATAGGACGTACATGGTAAATGGTAGGGAATTGAGGAATGCTGTGGAATAGAGGGATCTAGGAATAACTGTGCATAGTTCCCTGAAGGTGGAATCGCATGTAGATAGGGTGGTAAAGAAAGCCTTTGGTGTGCTGGCCTTTATAAATCAGAGCATTGAATATAGGAGCAGGGAAGTAATGTTAAAATTGTACAAGGCATTGGTAAGACCAATTCTGGAGTATGGTGTACAATTTTGGTCGCCTAGTTATAGGAAGGATGTCAACAAAATAGAGAGAGTACAGAGGAGATTTACTAGAATGTTGCCAGGGTTCCAGCAACTATGTTACAGAGAAAGGTTGAACAAGTTAGGTCTTTATTCTTTGGAGCGCAGAAGGTTAAGGGGGGACTTGATTGAGGTCTTTAAAATGATGAAAGGGATAGACAGAGTTGACGTGGATACGTTTTTCCCCATTGAGGGTAGGGAAGATTCAAACAAGAGGGCATGACATGAGAATTAAGGGACAGAAGTTTAGGGGTAACGTGAGGGGGAGCTTCTTTACTCAGAGGGTGGTGGCTGTGTGGAATGAGCTTCCAGCAGAAGTGGTGGAGGCAGGATCGATTTTAACATTTAAGAGTAAAGTGGATAGGTATATGGACGTGAAGGGAATGGAGGGGTATGGTCTGAGTGCAGGTAGATGGGACTAGGGGATAACAAATGGTCGGCACGGACTGGAAGGGCCGAGAGGGCCTGTTTCCGTGCTGTAATTGTTACATGGTTATATGTTATGGTTATAATTTAACTTTTGAGTAATGTAATCTATGTAATCCTTTGAATTGTATTAAAGCATTTCTGGAGTTTAACGAGCATTGATGTATATATTGTAAACTTTTGTCCCATATATCTTTTGTTATGGGTTGGTTTATTTCATTTTCCCGTGTATGTCTATATGATTCCGTCGATGGTATCTCGCTATCTAAAAGGGCATTATAAGTATAAGTTCTTAATTTTTCTGTATTAGGTTGCTTATTCAAACATTCATCAAGGATTTCTGGTTCCTTATTCCTATAATCTTATGTATTTGATTTAACATAATCTCTGAGTTGTAGATATCGAAAAAAAATATTTGAGTGGAATTCATAAATCTGTTGCAGTTCCTGAAAGGAAAGATTACTGCCTTTCTTATAAAGATGTTCCATCTTTTTGATTCCATAGTTTTTCCATTGTATAAAGCCTTTGTCCAGCATGAATAAGGGCAGTTTGAATAAGGGATTGTTTACAATAGGGAGACAGAGTGGTATATTATCCAATTTTAAAGCCTTTTTAAGTTGTTTCCAGATTCTTATACCACTATATATTATAGGTTTTCCCTATAGGTTTTTTTATGCAATTTTGTCGGTGCAAATATCATCAAACCGATTTCAAAAGGTAGACAATCCTCCTTTTCCATCCTTAACCAGTCTGGCTGTTGATCCATTTCTTCCAGCCAAAAATTCATGTTTTTAATATAGACTGCCCAAAACTGAAACAGAATATTTTGTAGAGCTAAACCTCCATTAATCTTTGATTTACATAAATGTTTTTATTTATTCTATGATTCTTGTAATCCCAGATGAAACTTGTAACAGTAGAGTCTACTTTAAAAAAATATATATTTTGGAATATATATCGGGACAAGATTTGAGGTACAAGCAGAAATTCAGGCTTTTCATACAAAAGGGGTGACTCAGAGGTCGCACCAGGAATCACACCAATTTGTATCAAACATATTCACCAAGCGGAAAAGGGATGGAGGATGTCGTATCATCCTAGATTTCACGGAACTGAATACCCATGTGCAGTATAAACATTTTAAAATGGATAACTTTGGCACAGCCATCCAACTGGTTTCCAAAGGATGTTATATGGCATGCATAGATCTAAAAGATGCATACTACGCAATATCCATTCACAGGGAGCACAGGAGATATTTGAAATTTAACTGGATGGGGCAACTGTGGCAATTTGAAGCATTGCCTAATGGGCTGACTTCAGCTCCCAGACTATTCACAAAATTACTAAAACCAGTTCTGGGGCTACTACGAGCTAAGAATCACATGGTGATGGCTTATTTGGATGACATTCTAATAACTGGGGACACCAAGGAATCAGCGGAATCCATCCAGTTAAGTCAAAATTGACTCCGATCAGGGTATTTGATTACCTGGGGTTCACAATTAACTCAATTCAAATGTCGGTGACACTGCCAAGTGGCAAACAATCAGATTTATTGGAAGCCTGCAATAAGCTAATTGTTAAACAGCAACCAACAAACAGACAAGCTGCAAGTGTAATTGGCAAGCTTGTGGCAGCTTTTCCAGCAGTACACTTCGGACCTTTGCACTATCAAAATTTACAACGTGCAAAGGAACAGGCTCGCAAGCCAATTCGGAAGACCTATGCAATTGCCACCAGAGGCCATTGCAGAATTACACTGGTGGGCAACGAATATACATCACTGCTCTAAGCAAATTCTAATTGATTCACTATTCATAATCTTACAAACCGATGCAAGTGGCCTGGCTGGGGAGCAACATATACCATCTCCAGCTGTGGGGGTAGATGGAATGTGCAGGAACCCTTGATTCTACAGCAATATGGCATTACTTAGAGTTGTTGGGAGCACTCTATGGATTAAAGGCTTATTGCAGCAATATGCATCATGTGCTTGTTCAACTACAGATTGACAACACCACGGCGGTGGTGTATGTCAATCACATGGGTGGAATAAAGTCTGTATCTTGTGACAAATTGGCAAACCTTCTTTGGCATCGGTGTATTGCAAGGAACATTTGGGTCACGGCAATCTACCTACCAGGTAGATACAGTATGGTGGCAGACACAAGATCACGGAAATTCAATGATAACACAGATTGGATGTTGAATAATGACGTGTTTACCGACATCGTTGCCTGATATGGCATGCCGGATATTGACTTGTTTGCATCCAGATTGAATCACCAGTTACCCAAATATGTGTCATGGGAGCCAGGCCCAGGGGCAGTGGCAGTCGATGCATTCACACTGCATTGGGAAGGAATGTTCTTGTATGCTTTCCCTCCATTTTGCCACATCAGCCGATGCTTGGTAAAAATAAAGCACGACAATGCCACAGGCATTTTGGTAGTGCCAGGCTGGCCTACGCAATCCTGGTTCCCACTAGTCCTGGGAATTATGACATAGCCGCTCATGGCTGTCCCCAAAAGCAGGGATCTGCTGGTTCACCCAGTATCGGGGGGCCCACCACCCACTACATGACCGAATCAATTTATTGGTTTGGCAGATTCTGAGGAGACCATGCCTGGGACTCGGACTGGCTGACTGGACAGTGGATGTTATTACAGCGGCCTGGAGGGACAGTACACAAAGGCAGTACGTCTCTCACATGAAGAAGTGGGAGATTTACTGTCATGTCTCCATATCATATGACACAGTGTGCATCACGGATGTACTGGAGTTCCTGTCAACTTTATATTATGACCATAAATTAGGCTACAGTGCCATCAACAGTGCCAGGAGTGCACTATCCTCATATTTAGTGATGGGAACGGGGCACCACCTGGTAGGAACACATCCCCTTATTGCCAGGTTCATGAAGGGAATATACAACACAATACCCCCCAGGCCACAGTATATGGACATATGGGATGTTAACGTGGTGCTAACACCGCTTCACCAGTGGGCCCCAGCCACCTCCTTATCCTTAACCAAACTCACCCTCGAGGTGGTCATGCTGATGGCGCTGGTAACGGTGCAACGAGTCCAGACGTTGCACAAGCTATGACTGGACAACATGATCACCAATGTTAACACCATAACCTTCATCATCTATGACTTAATTAAACAGAGCAGGCCGGGGGTACCAGGGCCCAAGCTTGAGTTCCTGGCATACCCCGAGGATCCACGATTATGTGTAGTATCACACTTGCACCAGAACATAAAAGTCACGAGGAGCCTCAGAGGCTCTGAGTTAGCTGTCCTAATCGGCCACAAGAAACCACACCACAGGGTATCAGCACAAACCAGGAGTGAATACTGACACTTACAAATCTCACTCCACCAGGGCTGCGTCTATGTCGGCAGCAAGGGCTATGGACGTGCCCCTCGACAACATCCTAGCGGCTGCAGGATGGGCCAATGAACGGATGTTCCACAGGTTTTATAATAAACCCATTGCTGGACCGGGGGTGTTTGCACTTACCATTTTAGATTCTGTTTTGTAGTTTCCCCATCAGTATTGTTACCTAACTGCCTTATGTCTGAATGCATTAATTTTTTCTCACTCATCCATGGTCAATCCATTCAGTGTGTGACACCTGGACTCGAACTGGCGTGAAATCACAGAGCTTTGAAATCTTCATGTAGTCTTGTGACTCCGAAGTAACGTAGTAAGATTAAACGAGAACTTACCAGTTTGAAGTTTGATCTTGATTTTATGAAGAGTTACGATGAGCGACTACGTGCCCACCGCTCCCAACCCTCATATTATCAGGTCATCTGATAGTTCTAGTTCTCCAAATCTTACTATCTACAGGTCAACCTCTCTTGTCTGTGATTTCACACCGTTGCTTTGAGGATTGATGCGCAAGCAGACTGACGGCCTTCTTCACGTAATCGCTCATCGTAACTCCTCATAAAATCAAGATCAAACTTCAAGCTGGTAAGTTTTCATTTAATGTTACTATTATGATTGAGAATATCAGACTGCTGAGTATATGACTTGCTTCTTGGCATGTTGCTCCATCCGATCATTTGGACGGAGGGATGATGTTTGAAAGGAAAGATAACTGTCAAAGAGATACAATTTTACTATTCCAGAGATTATCCTCATTACTGAGTAGAAATGTATACTGATGAGCTTGGATTGGAGGCCCAGATGGGAATGCAGTATCCAACAGCTGATGACATGAAAACTATGACAGGAGTGAGGGGTTGCAGGGGTTCAGGAGGGAGGCAGTAGGTTTTTGCCCCCTACCATGTCTGTGAGCTTGCAGATATTATGAAAGTAAAAAAAATGCTTGAACTACTAAGCAGGTTGGGATGTTTCTTTCAGAAGAGAAACAGAGTACATGTTTCCAGTAGTTGAAGATCCTTCATTGGAACTGGGAAGGAGATTTTCATTCAAGCCCAAACTCTAAAAGCAATTTACTGAGGCCAATTAACCTATTGACCTGATGTCCCAGGACAACAGAGCACGTGCAGAAGGTCACAGGGAGAACATGCATCCAATGTCAGAATTGAACATGGATCTCTGGTGCTGTCAAACAGTTTAACCAATAAATTCTCGTTCACTGTTCTGATGAAATTATAACTCTGTTTCCTTTCCCACAGATTGAATATTTCCTGCATTTTCTGTTTTTTATTTTTTTTTTAACTGCAATTTTATTTTTGTTTTGATTTTCACCAGCTTGCAAAATATTGTTCAACTGTGTATTTTTCTCCTGAGGCATTGTTGAAGAGATGGTGATGGTGGGTTAGGGAATGGTCAAAGGTCACTCAGAAGTGGATGGTGGTCAGGTTATGAGTTACTATTTTATTCACATTAGGTGACCTTGAGGATCAAAGTAATAGAGAGATGCAGCATGAAAATAAACCTTTCAGTCTACCAAGTCGTGGTGATCATCAACCAATCACTTACACTAATTTTAACTTTATCCCCCTTTTTAAACAAAATCCTCTTACATGTTCTCTACTTCTCCAGATTCCAACATACACCCACACACTAGAAGCAATGTATAGAGGCTAATTGAATGAATGAATTAATACTTTATTGTCACATGTGACAAGTCACAGTGAAATTCTTTGCTTTCTTACCCGAAGAACGCAAATAGTCACCCATAAAATGCACTGATAAAGTTACAGAGTATCCGTGTCAGGTCCCCTTTTGTTCTCCCCCCCTCCCCCTCCCTTATTTATGCTACAGATTATAGTACATAGTCCTAGTAATTAATTCCTTTAATATATTAATATTAATATCAATATTATTTATGCTGTATTATCCTTTAAATATAACCCAAAGGTATATTTTTTTATATGATTAAAAGTTGACATAATACTAAAATACATTTATAATATAGCATATACTATAGTACGTTTTTCATTTTATCTCTAATCGCCAGTGACCTCCGTTTTTTCTAATATTAAGGATAATAAATACAATAAAGAATACCTCTAATAATTTTAATAATATTTCTCACTTGACTAATATCAAAAAATAAAGTAATGTGTTTCCATTGTTTTTAAGATGTTTTATATAATATAGAAAATAGAAAGAGTTTGAAAAAAAAAAGAAAGGGATAAAGAGTAAAAATAAAAGGTTTGATGAGAATAAATATTCGTCACCGTGTTTATAGATATATTCAAATTTAAGATATGTTTCTCCAAATCGATCAGGGTCAGTCAGGTCCCCGCGCACAACTATTATGACCCTGTAAATATTCAATATATGTCGACCTATCCACTAAACAAACCTCAATCTCTCCAAAGTGTCTCCGGTTCATATTCGCCTTTCCAAAATTTTAATAATTAATTTCTTCCCAATTACTAAACCAAGACTATGGACTCATTGTTATTGATAAATCGGTTTCAATAATTCCAAGTATAATAACTTGACCTCTCCAATATATCACTGCCAGGTACATTCACATATAGGAGATATCTTTTTGAGAAAAGATATAAATTATATTTAGAATAATGTAATCTATATAATATTTAAACTTATAAAAATGTTGGGACAATAATGTAGCCGGTGGGTAGGGTATCGTTTTCGAAAGATATAATGTGTTCTGACGAGCCAGCTTAATGGCGAGGGTGACATCCGTAGTCGCGCCATCATCGGGGCCTGTCGGGGACAGGTGGGGGGGTGGGGGGTTCTGCAGCATCCTGCAGCCGACAGAGGGGGGGATGGCTTCAGGCAAGGGGGCGGGGTGGGGAAGCATCCAGCAGCTGGAACGGCCTCAGCCGGGGGCTGGCAGGACGTCCTGTATCCGGAGGAGGGGGACAGCTCAAGCAAGGGGCCAGTGTGGGGTGGGAAATGTCCAGAAGCTGAGGACGGTGACACCTTCAGGCAGGGGCCGGCGGGAGTGTCCTGTAGCTGGGGGAGGAGGACGGCTTCAGTCGGGGAATAGTGGGGGGGATCAGTGTCCTGCAACAAGGGTAGGGGGAGGGGGACGGATTCAGGCAGGGCGCGGTGGGAGCGTTCTGTAACCAGGGCCAGGGATGACTTCAGGCGGGGGGTGGGGGAAGGAGCATCCTGTAGCCAGGGGGAAGGGGACAACTTTAGGCAGGGGCAGGTGGGAAGGGGGTGAGAGTGGTCCTGCAGCCGGGTATGGGGAAGGCTTCTGGTGGTGGCCATGGGGGGAGGTGGGTGGGGGGCTTTCTGCAGAGTTAGTGCGGGTATTGTGGGCCGAAGGGTCTGGTTTCCAGGGCTTGTATGGACATTGTGGGCCGAATTGACTTTTCTTGGGCTAGTACCGATATTGTGGGCCAAATGGACTGCAGCTGGGGACAGGGACGGCTTCAGGTGGGGCCGTTCTGTAGCCGGAGTGGCGACGACTTCAGACTGGGCCTGTTGAGGGGGTGAGGGGCGTGGGGGAGTGCTACTGTGGCCCATCGCTGATGTGGCCTACTCTTGCCTACCCCTGCCACTGCCGTGTCCTACAGCTGGCACTACCATGGCCTACCGCTGCCGCTGGCATTGCCTATTGCAGTCTTGGCCTGCCGCTGCTGTGGCCTATGCTGCCGCTCTCCACCGATTTCAAGCGGGGGCTGGTGTGGAACATCCTGCACCTGGGGATGGGTACGGCTTCATGCGGGGTCGATGGGGGGAGCGTCCTGCAGCTGGGGATGGGACGGCTTCAGATGGGGGCTGGTTTGGGGGGGGGGGAGTGTCCTGCAGCTGGGGGACAGTGAGGGTGACAGCTTCAAGTGGGCGGGGCGGGGGGAGCATCCAGCAGCTAGGGACGGGGGACGGTGGGGTGGGGGGGAGTGTCCTGCAGCTGGGGATGAGATGACTTCAGGCAAGGGGCAGGTGGGGGGGAGCATCCTGCAGCTGGGGACGGGATGGCTTCAGGTGGGGGCAACGTCCTGTAGCTGGGGATGGCTGCATGTGGGGAAATTAAAAAGAGGAGGGGAGGAGGGGATGTGGGGCCGGAGCTGGGCCTCACTCCCCTCTTCCGGCACTGGCCTCGCCACCATCTTCAGCTTCCCGACTCCACTCAGAGTAAAACAAGCAACGAAGAGGACGAGATGAGTGTTTTATTTATAGATAGAAAGAGAAAGATAGAAAGATAGAAAGAGGATAGAAAGATAGAAAGATAGAAAGATAGAAAGATAGATAGATAGATAGATAGATAGATAGATAGATAGATAGATAGATAGATTCTGAGTTTCCAATCGCAAGTTCTATAAGTGACCTTGGAGCAACTGCAAAGCAAATGAAAATATTTTAAAGGAAGAATAAAAATGAGGGAGGTAAGTGATATATTAACTAATTTGCTGTTTTAAATTGCTATTCATTTAATTAGCCGTTTAATTTGAAGCTAAGTGTTTCCTTCTCAATTAAAAGTAAATTGGCTAAGTATCATCTTTCTTAGGAATTATTTTCCACTATCCCAGAACATCCCTGAAGCAGAAATTTTTCTATAATTTACCATGATGACAGCAAAAAGACACAACGATTTTAGACTTTATATGGGAGCAATGCCTTTGAATCTTCTCAAGCTTTAATTTTATATTTAGCTTAATGGGCTCATTTTGCTCTGTAGACTTGATCTTAACATTGTCAGATTGGCTCAGTGAGTTGTGACAATATGTAATTGTTACTTTTGGATTGAACCAGTTATATAACATTAACAAAAGATTCAGTGTGTCTCCAATAAAAAGTACACTCTGCTGTTGATAACCATCCGTTCATTAGTCAAAGAAATACAACTTTGGTTTGAGTGGGAAAGAGCCTGGTATCAAGGGCCTGTGGTCAAATTGAAGTCAATGTACTCCACAGGGATAACAGTCACACCCATCTTGCTTTGTGGTATCACACCTAGTACAGAGCAGGACAGGTCAGACTGTTGGGGATCAGTTATTCCTACCACGCGATATCATTGACGGAGTTTCTCCGGGCAGCATATCCTCGTCACCATCATGATTTTCCTTCTATCGTAAGTTCAGAAGCGATGTTCAAAAAGAGAAAACAATGAAAAGGAAAGGGGAAAAAAATGACACATCTGGTGTGAATCACCTCCTGCCTCAGAAAATACCTGGAGCCACTTCACCGTCAACATCAGATGCTATCTCGCTGACTCCAGAGAAACACACACATCAGACTGCTGCTCATTGATTACAGCTTGGCATTCAACATTATCATCCCCTCCAAACTCACCATCAAACTCCAAGACCTGGGCCTCTGTACATCCTTTTGCAACTGGATCCTTGACTTCCTCATTGGCAGACCACAATCAACATCCGGAAGTGGTGGCGCTGCCCATGCAGCTGCGGCTCACCTGCAGTCCGTCTGTCTTTTCTTGTTTTTGTTTTGTTTTGTCCTGTTGTTTAGTTTATTTAGTTTATTTTAGTTGTGTATGTGTGGGGGTTGGGAGAAACTGTTTTTAGTCTCCTCCTTCGGGGTGATGTGACCTTTTCTTTCGTATCCCCCGTCTCCGACTCCGTCTGCACTGAGGGCTATCGCGGAGCTGGCGGCCTCCAACTGGGACCGACCTTGAGGCTCCGAGATAAATCAGAGCCAGGGCTTACCAACGTGGGGCTGGCCAACTTCGGGGCTGTGGTGGTGCTGCAGCGGCGGTGACTCGACTTCGGAGCCTTGGAGGCTCGGCCGCAGGCCCAGTGGAAGACAATGTCGGGAGCTCGCAGGTCCCAGGTTGGTGACCGGTTTTCTGGAGCTCCCGCAGCAACAGCTTCGTCCATTGGATTGGAGGATGGCAGCTTCGACCGCCCCGGGCCACGGAGTTTGAACTGGCCCGTTCACGGAGTTCGGATGTGGCCACTGGACTTACCATCACCCGGCGGGGGGCCCAACACCGGAAGCCTGGATCGCCTCAATGCAGAGGGAGAACAAGGAGGGAGGAAACAAGGACTTTAAGACTTTTGCCTTCCATCACAGTGAGGAGGTCCCTGGTAGACTCACTGTGGTGGATGTTAAACTGTGTTAAGTGTGTGTTTTGTTACTTTATTCTATGTTATGACTGCAAGGTATACAAAGTCATTCAGACTGAAATTTCTGAATGAAAATAAAGGATACTTTTTTTTTACATGTGATCATAATCACAATCAACAATCAACAGTCAGGGGACCCTCGGACTATCTTTGATCAGACTTTACTAGCTTTACCTTTCACTAACCATGATTCCCTTGTATTGATCTGTGCACAGCAGATGACTCGATTGTTATCATGTATTATCTTTCCGGTGGCTGGTTAGCACGCGACAAAAGGTTTTCACTGTACCTTGGCACACGTGACAATATACTAAACTGAACTGAACTTAATGGATCAGTAACGACATCTCCACTTCATCTATCATCGACACAGGTGCGCCTCAGGACTGAATGCTTAGCCCTTTCTACACCTGACTGTGGATAAGCACAGCACGAATGTCATCTGCAAATCGATGATATCACTGTTGGTGATGAATCAGTGTACAGGAGAGAGGAAGGCCACCTAGCTGAGTGGTCCCAATACAACAACCTCTCATTCAACGTCAACAAAACCAAGTCGCTAATCATTAACTTGAGAAAGGAGAAGTCAGGAAACCATAGATAGATACAAAAAGCTGGTGTAACTCAGCGGGACAGGCAGCATCTCTTGAGAGAAGGAATGGGTGACCTTTCGGGTCGAGACCCTTCTTCAGACCCGGAACTCGTTGAGGTGGGGAAAGACGGTGAGGCCGCTGTTGAGGGCAGACCATTCCGTATCAGAAAGGGGAAGGTCAGGGGGGGTGGTGAAGACATGACAATGGTGGGGATGGGATCAGAGGAGGGCCAGGGAATGGACAAAGGGCGAAGCGAGGTCTGGTGAGAAGACGGTGGGTGTTCAGAGAGCAGGGGGCGTTGGGGGGGGGGGGGGCCATGAGGACTATTGTATGAGTAACCTAGTTAAAAGAGGCAGAAGGGGAAGACCCATCACTACTGAGGTGCTCTGTGGGGGGGGGGGGGGGGAGTGGGGTGCAGTAGGACTCACCAGAGTCAGACCACATGGTGTTGGAGTCTGCATTGTGGAGGCTGTGGATTTGGTGCTGAGCCTGGAACTCACGTGAGGCATGGCTGTGGCTGACTGTTGGGCGCTGGAGAGGCGAGGGTCAGCGGAGTCACTGGTGGAGGCCCGTGGGGGGCTCGAGTAGAGATACGGGTCGGCGGCAGCGGCATCGGTGGTCCCGAGGAGACAGTGAAGGTCGGCGACAGTGGCGGTGGCCTCGGGGAGGTGGTGAGAGTCGACAACCACGTGGCAGTTTTGGTGGTCATGGCCTGGGTTTGGTTGGGAAGGCGGTAAGGGTCGGAGAGGCAGTGGATGTTGGTGCTGCTCCTCGTGGCGGCTATCTCGGACTTGTGGTATTCAGGCAGGTGGCACGTTCCAGCAGTGGAGCCACGGGTCTGCACATCTGCTGACCCTAACAGCAAAAAGAGGCCATGGCAGAGATGGTGGAAATCATTGACATGGGAGACCATGTGTGTAGGAAAGAACTGCAGATGCTGGTTGAAATCGAAGGCAGACACAAAATGCTGGAGTAACTCAGCGGGAATGCTGTCCGCTGAGTAACTCACTCCAGCATTTTGTGTCTACCTTGGACACGGGAGACCATGTCAGTTTTCCTTGGTGCGTTGGCAATGAAGAAAGCAGCTCAGATTCTTGTGTGTTAAGATCTTCAATGACCCGTACTGGGCCCAGAACAAAGATGGTGAGCCAGTGCCTCTACTTTCTTAGAAGTTTCAAAACTATTCAGTATGTCACTGAAAACCTGAAGAAATTGCCTACAGATGCAGTGCAGAATGTTTGCATCATGGCCTGGTTAGTCCTAATGCACAGGAATGCAAGCAGCTATAGGGAGCAGTAGTCACAGCCCAGACCATCGCGGGCACAGCCCTCAACACCATCAGATTAATTTACATGGGACACTGCCACAAGAAGGCAACAATTATCATCAATGATTTTTACCATCTTTGCCATGTCCTCTTTTCGCTGTTGTCATTAGTCAGCAGGTGTGCAGAAGCTTGAAGTCCTTCCCCACTAGGTTCAGAGGAACAGCTACTTTCCCAGAACCATCGGTCTTAAAGAACCTGCACAACCCTAAACACAGCTCACCAAAGGAGCACAGCAGACCACCTCTTGCCCTACCAGGAACGGTTTCTAATTGTGTTTTGCCCCAAAATGCACTGCAATTGATCACATAACTTACTCTGACAGTACCAATCAAAACGACAAGCTCAAGCATTAAACAGGACAGGAGCAGCAGATGCATGGGTAATATATCGGGGTCCATCAGACTCACTGGATCTAAATCCTAGATCTCCCCACCCAACGGTGGAGTACCTGTACCAGAAGGTTCAAGACAACAGCTGACATTCAACTTCTTAATGGACAATTAGTGCAATAAAAAACAGTCTTGCCAGCTAGATCGATATCGTAAACAATTAATAAAAAATTAGTTTAGCTGCAACAGTGAGCAGTGAACCCATCAATGAAACTTTACATTGGGAAAATGAAGTGACCATTACACTCCAATGAGAAATGTTGCACATTCAACATCATGATTACAGTGTCAGGGATTATGGCAGGAGAAGGCAGGTGAATGGGGTTAAAAGAAGATAGATCAGCCAAGATTGAATGGCAGAGTAGGCTTGATGGGCCAAATGGCCTAATTTTGCTCCTATCTTATGATCTTCTGAACATCAGTGTTATACACCTGCACACATAATGTAACAGAATTAATCCAGTACCTAGTGAATCCGAATTTTCCACCACAAATCAAAGTTTAGATGAACAATCACTGATACTCAGCAAATTTACATATTTTTCATTTCTGCAGCAATATGGAAAAGATATATATGAGGAAGCAGTTCAGGAACTTACCATCTAATGCACATTGGCTTAAAATAAACAATAATTTAATACTGAGCATTAAATTGTCATTTTTCAGTCACATTATCAAAACATATGCCATTGGTCATGCATAAAATTAGAATCATTCGGCGCATATACAGGGGTGAGTGGAACTGTGTCGAAGAACATAATTATAATTGCATGTTCCTTATGTACTGACTTTCTTGAGGCCTTGAGGGTTTATTGTACGGATATCTTGCATTTAACCATGGGTAGACTAAAATGCTGGAGAAACTCAGTGGGTGAGGCAGTATCTATGGTGCAAAGGAATAGGAGATGTTTCAAGAAGTCAAGTCAAGTTTATTTGTCACATACACATACAAGATGTGCAGTAAAAAGAAAGTGGCAATGCCTGCAGATTGTGCAAAAACAACAGAACAGAATAGAACAGAACCATTATTTACATTTTAGAAAAAAATTAAAAAAGACACAACACAGCAGTAAATTAGTAAATTAGTCCCTGGTGAGATAAGAGGTTACAGTCCTGATGGCCTGTGGGAAATAACTCCGTCTCATCCTCTCTGTTTTCACAACGTGACAGCGGAGACGCTTTCCTGACCGTAGCAGCTGGAACAGTCCGTTGCTGGGCTGGTAGGGGTCCCTCATTACGTTCTGGTTTTGGATCTGCACCTCCTGGTGTATAGGTCCTGCAGGGGCGTGAGTGTAGTTCCCATAGTGCGTTCGGCCAAATGCACTACTCTCTGCAGAGCCGTCCTGTTCTGGACAGAGCTGTTCCCAAACCAGATTGAGATGTTGCCGGACAAGATGCTTTCTACAGCCCCAGAGTAGGAGCACTGAAGGATCCTCAGAGAGACTCAGAATTTCCTTAGCTGCCTGAGATGGTAAAGGCGCTGCCTTGCCTTACTCACCAGAGCGGCAATGTGTGTTGTCGAGACGCTTCTTCAGATCGATGTGCGGGTGTGGGGGGGGGAGAAGAAAGGAAGAGGCGGAGACAGTGGGCTGTGGGAGAGCTAGGAAGGGGAGGGGAAAGAGGTAGAAAGTAAGGACTACCTGAAATTGGAGAATTCAATGTTCATACTATTGGGGTGCAAACTACCCAAGCAACTATGAGGTGCTGCTCCTCCAATTTCTGGTGGAACTCACTCTGGCCATGGAGGAGGCCCAGGACAGAAAGGTTGGATACAGAATGGGAGGGGGAGTTGAAGTGCTGAGCCACCGGGAGATTGGGTTCATTAATGCGAACTGTGCGGAGGTGTTGGGCGAAGCGATCGGCAAGCCTGTGCTTGGTCTCACCGATATAGAGTAGTTGACACCTAGAGCAGCGGAAGCAATAGATGAGGATGGAGGAGGTGCAGGTGAACCTCTGCCTCACCTGGAAAGACTGCTTAGGTCCTTAGATGGAGTCGAGGGGGAGGTAAAGCGACAAGTGTAGCATTTCCTGCGGTTGCAAGGAAAAGTACCAGGGGAGGGGGTGGTTTGGGTGGGAAGGGACGAATTGAACAGGGAGTTGCGGATGGAGTGGTCTCTGCGGAATGCCGAAAGGGAAGGAGATGGGAAGATGTGGCCAGTGGTGAGATCCCATTGGAGGTGGCAAAAATGTCGGAGGATTATCATATGTGGTGGCTGGTAGGGTGGAAGGTGAGGATAAGGGGGACTCTGTCCTTGTAACGAGTGGGGGAATGGGGAGTGAGAGCGGAGCTATGGGATATAGAAGAGACCCTGGTGAGAGCCTCATTAATAGTTGAAGAGGGGAACCCCCGTTCCCTAAATAATGAGGACATCTCTGATGCCCTGGTTTGGAACACCTCATCCTGGGTGCAGATGCGGCGCAGACGGAGGAATTGGTAGTAGTTTAAGCATGGTCAGCTTAATATAGGATGCACTGTATACATAGTCAGGGTGATAAGAGTACATAATTCCTTAAGTTGGTACGCTAATAGGTATTTACTGAGCAACATATTTGCCTTCCTTCCTCCCTTCCTGTTAGATTAGAACAATAAGGGTAACACTGTAAAAATCACAAATAGAGCCATTGACTCACAGAACATGGAAACAGGCCCTATGGCCCAAATCATCCATGACAACAAAGGTGCCCAACTGATCTAGTCACATTTGCTGACACCTGGTCCATATCCCTCCAAACAGTTTCTACCAATGTAGCTGTCATAGTGTATTTTAAACATTGTAATTTTACCTGCCTTGACCACATCTCTCAGCAGCTCATTCCATGTAAGTACTGTGTGAAAAGGTTGTCCCTCAGGTCTCTTTTTAAATCTCTTCTATATCACTTAAGCCTGTACACTCTAATTTTAGACTTGGTGATCCGGTGGAAAATCGGAAGCGATTCAACTTATCTATGCCCTTGATTAATTTATAAACCTCTGTAAACTCACTCCTCAACATGCCAAGTAAAACAAAATAACCTAACCAGCCTCTACCAAGAACCCAAACCCTCCAGATCCAGTAATAGTCTTACAAATCTTTTAAAAACTTTTTCCAGTTTATTGATCTCCTTCCCATAGCAGGGTGACCAATACTGTACACAGTGTTCCAAATATGGCCTGACCATTGTCTTTGTGCAGCTGTAACACGATGTCCTAACCTTGACTGATGAAGGCAAGTATGCCAAATGCCACTTTCATGGAATACTCTCCCCTTGACCTCTCTTTTTTACAAATACTCTCCAGGGTCTTGCCAATCACTGTGTATGTCCTGCCTTGGTTTAACTTCAGAAAATGCTTAACCTCACATTTATCTGAATTTAACTTCACCTGACATTTCTCAGCCCATTAACTCAATTGATCAAAATCCCATTGTAATCTTAGATAGCTTTCTTCACTGTTCACTCTATTATCAATTGTAGTCTCAGCCACAAGCATGGCATCTACATTCACATCCAATTTAATGTCAATAACGACCAAGAGTGGAAACAACACCGATCTCTGTGGTACATCACATGTTTAAGACCTTCAGTCTGAAAAACAACCCTTTACATTCACCCTCTGTCTCCTACCTTCCAGTCAATTTTATAATCAAATAGCTATCTTGCCTTGCATCTAATGTGTCCTTACCTTCTAGACCATTTTACTCGGTAAAGTCCTTGCTAAAGTCGATATAGACAATGACTACTGCACTGACCTCATCAATCTTCAAAAAACTTTTTATCTTTTTTTTATAAAATATCTTTATTAGAGGTAAATACATATTAAGAAGAAATAATATAAAATCAAAAAAAAAGGAAACATTATTCGTCACATACATTCTTAATATTTTTAAAATTTACGGTCATTCTTATTTATACTTCTATATTTTTTATTATTTTATAACAGTAGGAAGTAAAGAGAAATAATAAAAAGAAAAAGAAATAATAAAGAAATAAAAAAAAAAAAATGAGTGGAGTATTAAGCAAGATATTCTTCATTGGAGATATATTTGTGGTCTATTGCATATAATTCTTCATCTATTCCTTCATTCAGGCTTCAGTCAGGGCCTTGAAACGGACCACCTTAACCCTTTAAGTATTCAATAAATGGAGACCATATTCCCCTGAATTGATCTAACCTGTCCATTAGGACAAGTCTTAATCTTTCCAGGTGAAGTGTCTCCGACATTTCTGTAATCCACATTTTGATTGTGGGGGATATGGGACCTTTCCAAAATCTTAGTATTAATGTTTTACCAATTATTAAACTATAACCAATAAAAATTATAGTTGTTGTGTTGTTAGTAGCTGATCCGTTTCTAATATTCCTAATATGATTAATTTTTAGTCTGGAATTAAATTTGCATTAACTACATTCGAGATTATCTTAAAAATTTCTGTCCAAAAATTAGTAATTTTTGTACATTTTGTGAATGCATGCGTTAGATTGGCTTCTAACTGCTGACATTTATCACATATAGCAGAGACATTTGAAAAAAATCTGTTTAATTTGGATTTTGAGAAGTGTAATCTATGTAAAACTTTAAATTGTATCAAGGAGTGTCTAGCATTTAATGAGAACTGGTGTATATGTTGTAAACGTTCATTCCATACGTCTACACTAATTGTTTGACCTAATTCGTTTTCCCATGCTTGTCTATATTTTTCCGTATTTGGTAAATCATTTTCCAGTAAGATATTATAAATATATGATATAAATTTTTCTGTATTCGGATGTTTATTTAGACATTCATCTAAAAATTCTGTCTTTCCATTCCTAAAATCTGGTGTATTTGATTTAACATAATCTCTAATTTGTAGATATCTAAAATACTCTTTTGAGTGTAATCCATAATTTTGTTGTAATTCCTGAAATGAAAGAAATAAACTTTCCCTGTGGAGATCACCCATCTTATTTATTCCATAGTTCTTCAATTTTAAAAACCTTTATCCACCAATGAAGATTTAAAAGTAATGTTGTTTACAATTGGAAGAGCCAGTGGTATACTCTGTAATTTTAATGTTTTTTTTAATTGTTTCCAAATACGTAAACCACTTTCTATTATTGGGTTTCCTCTATAAATTTTCTTATGTATTTTAGTGTTAACAAACAAAATCGAGCTAATTTCGAAAGGTGAACAGTCTTCCTTTTCCATTTTTAACCAGTTTGGTTGTTTATCTACTTCTTCCAACCAGAAATTCATATTTTTTTATATTAACTGCCCAGTAATACAACATAAAATTAGGCTATGCAAAACCTCCATTCATTTTTGATTTACATAGATGTTTTTTAATTATTCTATGGTTGTTATAATCCCAAATAAAATTGGTAACTATAGAGTCCATTTTCTTAAAAAAAATTTTAGGAAGATATATCGGGATCAGTTGAAACAAGTATAATAATTGCGGAAGAAAAATCATTTTTATCGCATTAATTTTACCTAGCATTGAAATAGGTAATGTTTTCCAATATAGGATATTCTTAAGTAGTTTATTCAATAAGGGTGGGAAATTGGATTTAAATAAAGAATCATATCTTTTTGTTACATAAATTCCAAGATATTTGATTTTTTCATTTGCTATCTTAAAAGGATATTGTTGTAATATATGTAAGTTATTTCCCATTATTGGCATGTTCACTTTTATTCCAATTCTATATCCTGAAAACAATCCAAATTGAGTTATTAAATCTAATAAGTTAGGGATACTAATTTCCGGCTTTGTGATATAAAGTAATACATCATCTGCGTATAAAGAGATTTTATTTTCAGTTTCTTTAGTTTCATACCCATATATTTCAGGATGCAATCTCACGGATTTTGCTAGTGGTTCCATTGCAAGTGCAAACAGTAGTGGAGATAAAGGACAACCTTGTCTGCAGCCTCGGAATAAGTTAAATTTAGTTGTTAATATTTGGTTTATTAATATTCTAGCTGTTGGCTTGGTATATAGTAACTTAACCCATGTTATAAACTTCTCATCCAACTGAAAAGTTTCCATAACCAAAAATAAATAAGACCATTCAATCTGATCAAAAGCTTTTTCTTCGTCCATCGAAATAATTGCTAAATCCTTATTAATGTTTCTTTTCGAGTATATAATATTGAATAATCTTCTCAGGTTGTTTGAGGAGTATCGTTTTGGTATAAATCATGTTTGATCTGAATGAATTAGTTTATTAATCACTGTATTTAGTCTTTGTGCTAGTATTTTGGTTAATATTTTTTGATCAGTATTTAAAAGAGATATAGCTCTATATGACCCTGGGTCATCCAGATTTTTATCTGATTTAGGTATAAGCGTTATAATAGATTCATTTAATGTTTATGGTAATTTATGTTGTGCATAAATGTGTTCACATAGTGTCTTCAAACGTGGAGCTATCATATCATAAAATGTTTTATAAAATTCTGATCCAATACCATCTGGTCCCGGAGTTTTACCATTTTTTAATGATCTAATAGCTTATTCGATTTCTTTAGTAGTTATTTCAACGTTTAATAATTCTCTATCTTCTAAATCCAGTCCTTTTAGATTACAATTTTTAAGAATTTTTCTACTCCTATCTGCTTTTCTATCATTTTGCCTGAATATAAATTTTTATAATATTGCAAAAATCTCTCATTTATATCTTTAGTTTGTTCTAGTAATTCCCCTTTATCTGATTTAATCCTATAGATTATTTTTTCTCCTTCCAATTTTCGTAATTGACGAGCCAATAATTTATGTGGTTTATCTCCAAATTCAAATTGTATTTGTTTAGTATATTGGTATAGTTTTACAACTTGGTCTGACTGATTTTATTTAAGTTATATTTCAATGCAAAGATTGTATTATGTTTTACCATGGTTGGATTAACAGCGTTCTCTGTGTCTAATTGTTTGATCTCCCTTTCCAATGCCTATTGTACCCTCCGATTCTCTTTATTATAAAATGCTTGAGAGATATCATAATTCCCCGAACATACGCTTTAAAAGTTTCCCATAACAGGGACGAAGATATTTCTGGCGTATCATTTATTTCAAAGAAAATCTTGATCTGTTTTGTGATGTATTCTTGAGTTATTTTGTTTTTTAAAATTTGTGAGTTAAATCTCCATTGTCCTTGTTTTTCCGTTTTACCAGTTATTTTCATCATAAAAGTTAAAGGTGCATGATCTGAAATTATAATATTGTGATATTTTGAATTATACTTAAGTGGGATAAGTTTGGCATCGATAAAAAATAATCTATTCTTAAATAAGTTTTATGCACAAGTGAGTAAAATGAGTATTCTCGTCCTGTTGGGTTTTGCATTCTCCAAACATCTTTAATATTACTAGTATCTATATATGCATTTATTAACTCACTGGAATGCGATTTAAGTTTCTATTGTTTTGATGATCTGTCCAAATAAGGATCGAGTGTACAATTTAAATCTCCTCCAATTATTAGATTGTGTTGTGATAATTCCGGGATGGTATTAAATATATTTTTTAAAAACAGCGGGCTATCAAAATTTAGGCCATATACATTGACAAAAATCATTTTTTGTGTATATAATTCTCCTATTACAATAATATATCTACCGTCACTATCAGTTATTGTTCAAGTATGTTTAAATGCAGTGTCTTTATGAATTAATATTGCTACACCTCTAGATTTGTGTGTGAAAGAAGAATGATAGACTTTGTCAATCCATTTAGCCTTTAATCTATGTTCTGCCTCTTTTTTTTAAATGTGTCTCTTGGATGAATGCCACATCTACTTTAAGTGCTCTTAAATGTTTTAATACTTTACCTCTCTTAATTGGTTCATTAATACCTTTAACATTCCAGCTACAAAACGTTATTCCTCCATTCCCCATATTCGTATGTAATTCTTGCATCTTTTATCTAAAGGAATATATAATAGAGTGAATGGTTCAGTTCGACATACCCAACTTTACACCTGAACTCCGAATAGATGAATTTCAAGACCCTTGAGTATCTCTCACATATATATCTCCTTTGCATTAATTTATAATTCCACTCAAATGTAAAATAATAATAACAAGAAATAATATTAAAAAAGGGATAGATTAAGAGATTAGTAAAGTGCACAAAGAAAGAAAAAAACTACATCTAATATTGGTGTAGTTAGTGTTAGCCATTCTACCATGACTAGCAATCTATAGACTTCCGTAGTCAATGTTACATACTTATCCATCTCCATGATTCACTAAGATTATTATTCCATAAAAAATATTTAAACCTGGAGTATTAAACTGTGATGTGTACAAAGTTCATCAGTCAAGTATATACTAATATATATGCTTAATACTTATTAAAAGCTATAATAATAAGAATATATAAAAAATATATAGAAAAAATAATAAAAATAAATAAATAAAAATTACCAGGGGGGATAAATAAAGTCAAAGTTTATATTTTGTGTATTTATATTTACTATTTACTTAATTCTAGGTTAATCGGCTATAATTAATTATTAATCAATAATTGGTAGTTATTAGCTTTAATTAATAATGATACCAGTGTATTAATTTTAGTATATGTCTGTATATGTTAGTTATTAATATTAGTAGTGTTAGTATTCTAATTATTAGTATCCATAGAATAGTCTTCGATCCGTATGTCCTCGAATCTCCCATCTGCATCCTTCTCCATCTTCTTTAGATGAAACAAGTCCATAGTCTATTCCAATCTTCAACCAATCTTGAAAGTACGGTTTAATTGTTCGTATAGTTCATCTTTGAAGATTTCATTCAGTCTACCTCTCGCTCCTTAATCCCTTGGGCAAAGCTCAATGCGTCCGCTGGATTTTTAAAATAATGTTCTTCCTGGTTGTAGGTGATTCTCAGTGTGGCTAGGTATCTCAGACTGTACTTCAGATTCTTCACTTCCCTCAAAATTCTTTTGGTCTCTTTGAACGCATTTCGTTTCTTGGAGACCTCTGCTGGATAGTCTCGGTAAATGCTGATCGAATCTTCTTCATATGTAAGATTTCTACTTTTTACAATTTTATTCATAAATTCCTCCAAAACGTGATCATACTGGACTTTTACTATCATTTGTCTTGGAGGAGCATCTTGCTTTGTATAACGTCTCATTACTCTGTGTGCTCGGGCTAGCAAAGGCTTTTGTTCCAGAGATAAAACCTTTTGTAATAGGTTTGCAGTAAACTCTCGGGTATCTTGATTCTTTTCTCTCCCTTCTCGAATACCCATGATCCTTAGGTTCTGTCTTCTCTGGCGTCCTTCCAACTCAGTACACTTATCAGTGATTTTGCCCAGTAAGTCAGATTATCGTTGATTTTCTTTGAGGAGTGTTTTCATAGTCTGAGTACTTATTTCGACTGGTTCTTCAAGGTTTTTTATGGATGTTGATTGTTCCTTAATTTCTTCCACCACAGGTTCCATTTCCATTTCCACCTTATTTTCAATTTTTTTCATTCAACTCTTCCATTATACTTGCAGATTGATCCGTCAATATTTCTGCAATTTCCTTTCGCAGCTTGGTAATGTTAAATGTCTGCCGACAATTAAAAATAAACATTATAATTTAAACACGTGAAGAATGAAACAAAATACCAGAGCTCAAGGAGGCTACAGACATTTTACTGTTGGGTAGAGCTATTGATCATGGAAAAAGCTGTTTTTATTTGGCTATGGTGGCTTTGACAGTCCGGTGTCGCCTTCCAGAGGGAAGTGCTTCAAAGAGTTTGTGGCCAGGGTGAGAGGGGTCTGAGATGATCTTACCCGCTCTCTTCTAGGCCCTTGCAGTGTACAGTTCATTGATGAGGGAAAGGTTGCAGCCAACAACATTCTCAGCTGACTACAGGATTATCGATTAACTCCATGGCGAACAACTTTTGGTCGCAGAAACTTTTTCAACATGTTGAAAAATTTGCGGCCACCAAACTGAGGCCGCGACTAGTTCCCAGAATGCATGAAGGGGACTCACCAGAGATCATCATCGAACATGTGGCGATCATGTGGCGAGCGCAGAGTCACCTGCACTCACTTAAAAAGTTGCATAAGTGGGACAGGCCCATGAAGAACACAGTCTGTCAGTTTAACTGCAGGTGGCCATTGAAATTTAAAAGTGCTTCTATTGACACTTGTGCAATGGTCCATTAATGAATGTAACATAGAGCCTTTAGCATTTTTAGCTTGCTGTAACAAAAATCAGCTTGTAGTTATTAAAATGACCTTTGTATTTGAAAATACTGTGGGAGAAATAACATTATTATCACATCTGAAACTCACAAGCTTCTATCTCACTTTTCGTCATTGACAAAATAGTTTCTAAAACACAGTTTTCTATTATGTGAGGTTTATTAGGAACACAACTACCGTGTTGTAGCAAAACTATCTGTACAGATTAATTATTGCCTCTGGATAGAATGCTTAATTTCTCACCAAGCATGTGAAACATAGAAACATAGAAAATAGGTGCAGGAGTAGGCCATTCAGCCCATCGAGCCTGCACCGTCATTCAATATGATCATGGCTGATCATCCAATTCAGTATCCTGTACCTGCCTTCTCTCCATACTCCCTGATGCCTGTAACCACAAGGGCCACATGTGAAGCAATGTGAAGCAATAGGTTGTAGGAAAGAACTGCAGATGCTGATTTAAATCGAAGGTAGACACAAAATACTGGACATTTTACTGTCTACTGTAACTCAGTGGGACAGGCAGCATCTCTTCTCTCCAGATATACTGCCTGTCCCGCCAAAGCAATAGCTTGTTTAATCAGTGAATCCCGATTCAGTCCAGATTACAGAGAATACCAATATGCATGAAAAAGCACAGAAGGAGTTAACTTGAGGTTGGATTCTGATTAATTGAATTGAATTGAATTGAATACATTTTATTAGCCAAATATGTATACTTACAAGGAATTTGCCTTGGTGCTTTGCTCACAAGTAACAACATGATATACAGTAGACAATTAAAAATAAACATTATAATTTAAACACGTGAAGAATGAAACAAAATACCAGAGCTCAAGGAGGCTACAGACATTTTACTGTTGGGTAGAGCTATTGATCATGGAAAAAGATGTTTTTATTTGGCTATGGTGGCTTTGACAGTCCGGTGTCGCCTTCCAGAGGGAAGTGCTTCAAAGAGTTTGTGGCCAGGGTGAGAGGAGTCTGAGATGATCTTACCCGCTCTCTTCTAGGCCCTTGCAGTGTACAGTTCATTGATGAGGGAAAGGTTGCAGCCAACAACATTCTCAGCTGATCGAACGATGCGCTGCAGCCTCCGGATGTCATGCTTGGTGGCTGACCCAAAGCTGACCTTGATGGAGAAGATGAGGACAGACTATGAGGGTAGAATAAAACTGGACCATCTTTGCCTGCGGCAGATTGTGTTTTCTCAGCTGCCGCAGGAATTACATTCTCTGTTGGGCCTTTTTTACTGTGGCCTCCCATTTAAGTCCTTGGAGATGATGGTTCCAATGACCCCACAGATGTGACTGCGGTGTTGTTGATGGTGAGTGGGGGTAGAGGAATGGGAGCTCTCCTAATGTTTACAATCAATTCCACCGTCTTAAGAGCTTTGACCTCCAGGTTGTTGCGATGGCACCAGTACGCCTGCTGTGATACTTCCTGTCTGTAGGCAGATTCCTTCCCATCCTGGAACAGTCCAATCAAGCTTGTGTCATGCACAAACTTGAGAAGCTTGACAGACGAGTCTATGGAGGTGTGTTCGTTGTTATGGAGAGTAAAGGAGAGGGAAGAGTACTCAGCCTTGCGGTGCTCCAATGCTGAGGTTCTGCGAGTCCGAGATGTGCTTTCAAGCCTCACATGCTGCTTCATATCTGTCAGGAAGTTGATGATCCACTGACAGAGGGGTTCAGGCATAGTCAACTGGGAGAGTTTGGAGTGTAGGAGCAGAGCACAGAATCTGAACCAATGTTCCACAGCATCACTCCAGAAAACCGCTTTTGCTTTGCATTCTACAGCCTCTGCATCTTAGATAAGTGAGCATTAATACCCTAACGATTCAAGAGCATCTTCACTAATTTTATTGCCTAATGGGTTTTCAAAGCCTGCTGGTTAGTGTATGAAAAATCTTCCACTAAATATTTCCTGAGCCCGAAGATAAATCTTTGACAACTGAAACAGTATCATTGCACTAGGCAGCATGTTAGGATATTTCAAATAATCTTATTTTGTAAAGGGCAATCAGGTAAATGAGTAACATCGCTATATAACTAAAAGTCTTCATCTTGTTTGTGTCTGTTTGGAGTAATCTGGGTAATTTCTATCTTCTTCCAAACGCTAGGCCATAGCCTTCACTTTTTCACACATCCTCCTCACATTTTTCCCGTGGTGGCGATAAACATCTTCCCATTGCATTCCCACCTATATTTCGAAAGTTATTAATACTTTAAATTTTAAAAACAGCCTGATTTCTTCAAACTCACCTGCCTTGTGAGTGATGTCACAATGCACGCGCAAGGCAGGATGGACACTCCGGGAGGGAGGGGCACTCCAGCGCTCGTGGTGAATGAGGAGTGGCGGCGGCTACCGACGCCCGATGGCCACCCGGTACCTGGTGGGGAGGGTGGTGACGTGGGCCGAGCCCGGGGACTGGGCCTGGGCTGGAGCCGAGCCTTGTGCATGTGCTGGAGTGAGGGACGAGCCCGGGGCTTGGGATGGGGCGGTGACCGTGCTGAGAAAGAAACCGCCGCTGGAACCAAGGTCCAGCCTGGGTCCGGGGTCAGGGATGAGCCTGGAGATGGTCAGGGCCTGAACTGGAGCCCAGGCAGCGGTTGAGCTGACGGCTGGAGTCTACAGTAATTTCCCACTTACTTCAAAAATCGCAAAGGCCATTTTTCAATCTCAGACACTGCCTTGCTGAAGTCTAGCTGCAACAATCTGGTCCATTAACAATGGCAGCACAGTAGCACAGCTAGTAGGGCAGCTACCTCACAATGCCAAAGGTGTGTATTTGATCCTGACCTCGGTTGCTGACCACGTGGACTTTGCACATTCTATCTGTGACCATTGTGGTTTCCTCCCTCATCCCCAAAAATATGTAGATTGGCAAATTAATTAGCCCTAGAGTGTGTGGGTGGTAGAATCTGAAACAAGTTGATGAAAATGCGGGGAGAATAAAATAAAATAAAATAAATGTAGAAACAATGAGCCACTGATGCTGCTTTACTGTAGAATTTTACTTCGGAGTCACGTGAGTGACTACGTGAATAGAAGCCCGTACAGCCGTTGGTGCGTCATGACGTCAGACGCTGGTGCAGTCGGGCGGGGGGAGCAGCAGCGCTCCTCCGAGCGGTAAGTTTAAACCGCGGGTTACATGGAAAGCTGGAGAATTCAGCGGGTGCAGCGGCATCTAAGGAGCGAAGGAGATGGGCGACGTTTCGGGTCGAGACCCTTCTTCAGACTTCACCCTCCATTCTCCAGCAGTTTTCGTTAACAAGTTGAAACGAGGTAAGGTTTGTTGAAATACTTTACCACAGGTCTTTTTCTGCAACGGTTGGGAGTTTTTGTAGATATGTTGCAGAAAGGGAAGAAGGTGTCGGCGAGGCGCTCCGGGGGTAGAAAGGTAAAGTGGCAGGAGAGTGTTGAGGATGGAGGCCCGTCTGGTACACCTGGTCCGGTGCTGGCTACACAGCCAGTGGTTGCGGACCCACTGCCGGGGGGTAGTGGAGGCTTGTCAGTAGGGTGGAAGGCCACTGGCAAGTCTCTGTGGCCCGTAAATGAGTCTGGGCTGGAGGTTATACCCTCCATAGGAGAGTCCGTTTGCTCACGGCTCTCCCACGTCGAGATTCTATTTCAAAAGAATGCTCGACAGGGACCAGCTCCGTGGGGAGGAGTGGTGCCCAAGCCAGGCTGATGGAGAGCTTGTGCTAGCAGCACCTGTTTCAGGGCTGCAGAACTATCCTGCCTGTGAGGAGGATGTTCCAGCTCCGTGAGGAGGAGTGATGCCCAAGCCAGGCTGATGGAGAGCTTGTGCTAGCAGCACCTGTTTCAGGGCTGCAGAACTATCCTGCCTGTGAGGAGGATGTTCCAGCTCCGTGAGGAGGAGTGATGCCCAAGCCAGGCTGATGGAGAGCTTGTGCTAGCAGCACCTGTTTCAGGGCTGCAGAACTATCCTGCCTGTGAGGAGGATGTTCTATCAGGGCAGTTTGCTGACACTGTTTCTATGCTGGGGGAGAGCAAGGTGTTCGGTTGGAGGTAATTCCGAACATTGCTGGGAAGTTTGCTGAGTGTAGAGAGGCAGGAAAGGCGATTGATGTAGAATTGGCCGAAGCCATTCAGTATATGCTCTCCCACCAGTTACAGGAGCTAGCTATGGATGAAGTAGCAAAAAACTATAAAGCTCCTGTTAATTGTGATCTCCTGAAGGTACCGGTGGTTAATCACCAAATTTGCATAGATGGGTTTGCCTGCTAGGGCCCAGGAGATTAAGTTTTAAAAAAGTGCTTAAACTGTTGTAAGCAGGTATTACAGCTGTGGTGAAAGTTATTGATACAAATGATATGGTTGAAGCACACCAGGATGAACTGGGACTCCTTTGTAATGCATTTTGAAATTAATAATGTCGGGAGGGCCGCTATTAGGCCAGTGCTAACCCGAATTTGGCGAGTTGTGCAAACCGACCAGTGTACCACCACGAAATCTGTTGTTTGGTGGTAACCTTGCAAAAAGGGTCAAAGACTGTTATGAGGTTGTTATAACCATGGCCCTCATTAAGCCAGCTGGAAGCAAGGCAAAAAATGTTCTCTACAAGAAGTCGAGGACAACAAGGCCGCAAGGAAAGATGCTGGTAAGGAATATAACATTTGACAGATGATGAATTAACTTGGGGAAGGTTAAAATTGTTCTCAAACAATGGCAGCAGTTGACATCAGATTTGTTCATACTTAGTGTATTGAAGGGGTGAAAAATTGGATTTTACTATGACAGTCTACCTAATCAACATTTTCCTAGTCGTAAACTTATTTTTCAGATGAGGAAAATGTGCTTATTCAAGCAGAGATTCAGTCGTTACATAAGAAGGGGTAATTGAGCCTTCTGTCTATCAAAGTCAACAATTTCTGTCAAGTATATTTCCCAGATCTAAAAAGACTGGGGGATGTAGAATTATTCTGGATTTATCGAATTTGAACAAATTTGTTTGTTATAGGCATTTCAAAATGGAGAACTTTACCACGGGCAAACATCTAGTGTCCAAAGGGTATTATATGGCAACCATTGATTTAAAGAATGCGTATTACACAGTGTCTATTCATGGTGATGATAGAAGATATTTGAAATTTATTTGGATGACTGAGCTGTGGCAATTCAGGACATTGCCGAATGGATTAACTTCAGCTCCTAGATTATTTACTAAATTGGTAAAACCTGTGTTAGCATTGCTTAGAGCTCAGGGGCATGTGGTAATGGCCTATTTAGATGATTTCTGATTGTTGGAAAGACTCATGCTGAAACTCAATCATCAGTTTCAGTTGTTAAAATCACTTTTGAACAAATGGGATTTGTTATTCACCAGGTAAATCTAAATTATCACCAGTCCAAATTATTGATTATCTGGGATTTTACCATTAATTCCAATCACATGTTGGTAACTTTACCCAGGGATAAATTGAATCAGTTAATTGAGGACTGTGCTAATCTCGTTGGAGAACAACGGCCTTTGATTAGACAAGTAGCCAGTTTTATTGGGAAGTTGTTGCAGCCTGTCCAGCTGTGCAGTATTGTCCTCTGCATTATCAACAATTACAACCATCAAAGGAACAGGCACTGAGAATACAAAGGGGCTATTTTTGATAGGCCTATGCAGTTGTCAGCTGGGGCGATTGCTGACATACAATGGTGGATAGTACATGTTTCAAAAAATTTAAGGAAGGTTTCGTGGAATCACCGTCACTGATATTACAGACTGATGTGAGTGCACTGGGTTGGGGTGCAACAGATATGTCTTCTAGTTGTGGAGGCAGATGGAATGTGGATGAGACATCGCTTCCTCAATTAAGAGGGATTGATTATTTAGAGTTGTTGGGCACCTGGTATGGGCTCAAAGCTTATTGTTCTACAAGGAGGGATCTGCATGTGCAGCTCAGATTCACAACACCACAGCAGTGGCATATGTAAACCACATGGGTGGAGTTAAATCACAGTCTTGTGATAGACTGGCTAACCAGATTTGGAGCTGGTGTATTGACCAAAATATCTGGCTTTCAGCACTTTATTTGCCAGGAAGAGGTCACGTCAGTTAATGACAACATTGAATGGATGTTAAATCAGGATGTGTTTAACCAAATGATTGATCAGTATGCATTGCCAGATATTGACTTGTTTGCATCTCGATTAAATCATCAGTTACCTAGATATGTTTCATGGTAACCAGATACTGGGGCAGTAGCAGTGGATGCATTTTCGCTGCATTGGGGGAGGAATGTTTGTGTATGTATTTCCTTCATTCTGTCTCATCAGCAGATGTTTGCAAAAGATCAAGGAGGACACCGCTTCAGGGGTATTGGTAGTGCCAGATTGGCCTACAGGAGCATGGTTTCCCGTTGTATTACAAATGGCTAGGGAGCCTTACATGCTTATGCCCAAGAATAAAAATCTACTGGTAAATCCAGTCACTGGGGATCAACATCCTTTATAGGATCGTATTGATCTGTTAATTTGCAGATTTTAAGGAGGCCATACCTGGGGAGAGGACTGTCTCATCGGACGGTGGATGTTCTCACGTCGGCCTGCAGGGATAGTACACAGCAGCAATATATCACCTATATAAGGAAGTGGGAGCAATTCTGCCTACAGCAGGATATTGTATATCACACGGCAGGGATCACGGATGTATTGGAGTTTGTCAACTCTTTATTTTTGACCAAAAAATTAAGTTACAGTGCAATTAATTCAGCCCGAAGTGCTCTGTCTTCTTATTTACCTATGAATGCAGAATTGCATACAGTAGGGACACATCCGTTAGTTCACGATTCATGAAGGGAGTTTTCAATTCTAATCCTCCTAAACTCAGGTATGCCGGTATTTGCAATGTGAGTGAGGTTTTTATGCTTCTTCGCCAGTGGGCTCCGGTTACAAGCCTATCTATAGCCAAATTAACTATGAAGGTGGTCATGCTTCTGGTGTTGGTTTCAGCCCAACGTGTACAAACATTGCAAAAGCTACGGCTAGATAGAATGCATGTGTCGGCTGATGCCATTATATTTTATGTCTATGATTTGCTTAAACATAATAAAAGAGGCATGACAGGATGTAAGATGGTGTTTTCAGCATACCCCGCAGATGATCGCTTCTGTATAGTCTCACATTTATCTCTTTACATTGAGATTACTAAACCTCTGAGAGGAATAGAGTTGGCTTTGTTTATTAGTCACAAAAAACCACACAGTAAGGTGTCGGTGCAAACTATTTCAAGGTCCTCGCGGCCACAGGATGGTCCAGTGAGCTAACTTTTCAGAGGTTTTGTCACAAGCCGATTTCAAGGCTCGGGGTGTTTGCTGATTCTGGTGTCAGTACTGTTACATTTTTCCCTGAGTTAGAGGGGTTTGTTATGATTTGTTTGTAAATAAAACTGTTATTTCATTTACAAATGTATTACTGATGCATGATTGATTGTTAATGACTTTTGAGTCAATCCAGGCAGTGTGAACGTCGGATTTGAGTCTGCGGCGTGAATTCACAGTGCTTTGAAGTCTTCACGTAGTCACTCACGTGACTCCGAAGTAAAATAGTAAGATTAAACGAGAACTTACCAGTTTGAAGTTTGATCTTTATTTTATGAGGAGTCGAGTTGAGGGACTACGTGCCCTCCGCTCCCACCCTCATAGATCTCATCTGGTAGTTCTAGTTTTATCATCTTACCGTTATACTTCGGTCATTGTTAGCTGTGAATTCATTCCGCTGCTTTGAAGATTGACGCACCAACGGCTGTACGGGCTTCTATTCACGTAGTCCCTCAACTCCTCATAAAATAAAGATCAAACTTCAAACTGGTAAGTTCTCGTTTAATCTTACTATTAATGTTGGATTATTGCAAACAGGTGGATTATTTAGTCAGTGTGGAATCAGTGTGCCGAGGGGCCTGTTTCCGCATTGTATATCTCTCCCTTTCATACTAAAAATGTCTTCTTTGTGAAAGATGTCCACCTCATTTTTGCTGATTTCACTTTAGTACTTGATCCTGCACAGTCAAATATGACCTTAATATCAAAGGCAGTCACACTGAGGGGAAATATGTCTGCAATTCATCTATTTTATCCAGGTTGGACAAAGGCTACAGTGCACTCTGGAGCCGAGTAGCCTTGCCAAAGCTCAATCTGAACATTGATGAACAGGTGGGTACACAAAAAGCTGGAGAAACTCAGCGGGTGCAGCAGCATCTAAGGAGCGAAGGAGATAGGCGACGTTTCGGGTCGAGACCCTTCTTCAGACTGGTCAGGGATCAGGGAAACGAGAGATATAGACGGTGATGTGGAGAGATAAGGAACAATGAATGAAAGATATGCAAAAAAGTATCGATGATAAAGGGAACAAGCCATTGTAAGCTGTTTGTGGTGTGAAAATGAGAAGCTGGTGCGACTGGGGTGGGGGAGGGAGATAGAGAGAGAGGGAATGCCAGGGCCCGAGGGCTGAGGGTGAGGTGGGAAGGGGAGGAGACAGCAAGGGTTAACAGAATTGATGAACAGGTAATTGGTGAGTAAGTCCTGCTTGCATCAATACTGATGATGCCTGCCATCACTTTACCGATGATAGCCATGATCACAATGAATGGCCTCCTCCTGCACCTATTGTCTATGATAGAGAGTCCACTGATTGGCAGTAATTAGCTAAATTGTATGTGATCTTTTCATAAGCAAGAAATTTTGGTCAATTTTCCATATTTTTCTCTCATTTTGTTTCTTTCCCTTTGTATCTGCTGCAAGCCCACTGGTCAATTCTATGCTTCAGTATTCAGTCTGCTCAATCAGTGGTAATGCATCTGAACTATCATTGGTGATGGACCCTGAAGTCATCATCAAGTGTAAATTATGTGCCTTTGCATTCAGACTTTCCTCAGAGTGATATTAAACTCCCCTTAAGTCATCAGTCAAATATGGTTAAAATATCTTAGCAAAATGCAGTCTGGAAACAGGCACTTCAGCCCACCAAGTCCATGCCAAACATCGACCACACATTGACGCCAATCCTACATTAGTCCCATTTATTATCTGCCCGGATTCTCATAAATTCCCCCCCAGATTCTACCATTCACCTACACTCTAGCAGTGGTTTATAAGAGCCAATGAACATACCAATCTGCATGTTTTTTGGAATGTGCTTGGAAACTGCACAGTCACAGTTCGAACATGTAAGCTACCCAGGGTCACGAATAAACCTTGATCTCTGGAGCTGTGAGGCAGTGGCTGTGCCAGCTGAGACATCGTGCTATCCTCGTCTCCATAAGCAGGAGGCATTTATGATCTTGGTTGACACAAAATGCTGCAGTAACTCAGCGGAACAGGCAGCATCTCTGGAGCGAAGGAATGGATGACTTTTATGATCGAGACCCTTCTTCATGTGTCCAAAGTCAGTGCTGAAGATTCCTACAACTATTTACTCTGGACTTTTCTGGGCAGCCAACTCTCATCTGTCGTTAATGGGGAAATGTCATGCTTAGGCATAACATTGGATTACTGGATAAATTACAACTTTCTGAATATGACCATGTCAGGAAATTGCCTGACTGTTCTTTGTGATGGCTCTCTAAATTTAGGCACAATTTCACAACAGCCTCAGAGTGGTTTTAGTGTATCTATCCTATCCAAATCAATTACTCCGCTAGTTTTAGTCTTAATATGTTTTGAATGATGAATTGACACCACCGAGTGGCTTGCTGGATTAGTTTTATGAAGATGTTTAAGAGCTAGCCACGTTGTTGTAAGTCAGGGATCACAAGTTAGTCAGAATTGATAATAGAAACATAGAAACATAGAAAATAGGTGCAGGAGTAGGCCATTCGGCTCAGTATCCTGTACCTGCCTTCTCTCCATACCCCCTTATCCCTTTAGCCACAAGGGCCACATCTAATTCCCTCTTAAATATAGCCAATGAACTGGCCTCAACTACCTTCTGTGGCAGAGAATTCCAGAGACTCACCACTCTCTGTGTGAAAAATGTTTTCCTTATCTCGGACCTAAAGGAATTCCCCCTTATCCTTAGACTGTGACCCCTTGTTCTGGACCTCCCCAACATTGGGAACAATCTTCCTGCATCTAGCCTATCCAACCCCTTAAGAATGTTGTAAGTTCTATAAGATCCCCCCGCAGTCTTCTAAATTCTAGATAAGTGACAGATTTTCTTTCTGAAAAAAAAACATGAACTTTTTATCATTATTCACCCATTAACTATTAATTACATTAGCTTTATAATTCCAAATTATTTCTCAGTAATTGAATATAAATGCCACAGATGACAATTTGGGACTTAACTCATGTCTTTAGTTCTGATAATTGAATTTTTAGTTTGGTCATATAAGCATTATTTCAACATCCTTGTTATGTTCTGTGTTGTTTATACTAAGGTCATTTTACTCCATTATTTGTGCCCAGAACTTGTGAATAACTTCCTCCGAACATGTAATGAAAAAAAGCAATAGTCAAAATAATTTCCCCAATTTGAATCAAAACAGATACTTTACAATGTGGTTATTAACTGTATAACTTGAAAGTACAGATATAGGTTTTCATAGATAGTGAGTTATTTGCTTGACAACTACTTTTTAATTTGGTTAATATTGTGGAAGTCTAGTAACTAGCTATATTTAAGAGGGAGATAGATGTGGCCCTTGTGGCTAAAGGGATCAGGGGGTATGGAGAGAAGGCAGGTACAGGATACTGAGTTGGATGATCAGCCATGATCATATTGAATGGCGGTGCAGGCTCAAAGGGCCGAATGGCCTACTCCTGCACCTATTTTCTATGTTTCTATGTTTCTATGTAACTACTCACTGGATATTTTGACAGTTGCAGCTGTTTAAATCTGAGCAGCATTCCTTTACTTGAGGCAGAACTATAGGTGAATGGAGGTTTGGCACACTCCTCCATAATTCCTGTAGCCCAATCCACTTCCCTTTGTCAGGTGTCACTTAACTTGCAGGATGCTGCAGGATTCCCAGCATTAAGATGGAACACCATACCACCACAAAATTACATATATAAAACAGCAAGAAAAAGGTCATGTGAAATGTAAAAGCAATAATTGCAGATGCTAGTTTACAAAAACAGACAAAATGCGAGAGTAACTCAGCGGGTCATGCAGCATCTCTGAAAAACATGGATTTGCTCACCTGAATATCATCCATCTGTGGGGAGAAGATGGCTATCATTTTTGTTTGCCTCACACAAAACGGAAGCCTGAGAGAACTTACTGGAGAAATTGGATTGAGAGCGACACTCAACCAGACTCTTCTCCTGAACATAATGAATTGGTGGAGGAGTATTCTTACCATTATACTGGCCCTACTAAGTCTCACTCACCCTTAACTCATACTGGTGGTAATCAGAGGAAACTCGCTGTATTGGGACACATGTTTATGCCAGGCAAACAAGAATGGTTGGATTAACCTTTGGATTGTATCCTTTTATTGTTTTTCCTATCATGAGATTAAACAGAATTAATTTTACAAATGAACTAGACCAAGTACAAACCCGTTGGATCTGCTACCCCAAAGCAAGATTCTACCACTCACCCGTTCCCCCAATGCAACTCGTTCCCCCAACACAATATTGCAACACTCACGCATAGCCCCCAACTGCGCAGGAGTGGCTCAATTCTCCTCATCCCCCAGCATTCCCTCCTCCTCCTCTTCACCCTCCCTCTTCAATCCACAGAGAGAGGGGAAGGTAGATAGGGAGGAATGGTATAGAGGGAGGTTGGTAGAGAAGGAGGGGGGTAGAGAGTGAGGGAGGTAGAGAGGGAGGGGGGATAAAGGGCAAGGCGGGTAGAGAGGGAGAGGGAGGGGGTAGAGAGGGAGGGGGATGGGGATAGAGAGAGAGAGGGGCAGAGATGGAGGGGGTAGAGAATGAGAGCAAGGAAGAGAGAGGGAGAGGGGTAGAGTGGGGGGAGGGAGGGTAGAGAGGGAGAGGGCGATGGAGGGAGAGGGAGGTGAGTAGAGAGGGAGGGGTTAGAGAGGGTGGGAGTGAAGGTAGATAGGGAGGGGTAGAGAGTGGGAGTGTAGATGTGGCAACTACCCTCCCTACCCCCTCCAGCAATGTCAGTAGAATTGCAGAAGATTACCTTGCAGATGGAGGCTGTTCACCTCCATTGTGTAGGTGTGGTCAGAAAAAGAGCTGCCCTACCTTATGCTACCTTCCAGCAGTGGGTCCATTGCTCTGAAGAGTTACTTCTAAATACTATTTACATGTGACAATGCTTCTGCAATTATCACTAATTCAGTTATTGAATTCCATACTCCATCGCCATTTGTAGAAACACGGAACTGTAGATGCTCGTTTACAAGAAACACAAAGTTCTGGAGTAACTCTGCCAGTCAGGTAGTATCTTCGGAGAACATAGAAAGGTAACATTTCAGGTCGGGTTCCTTTCTTCAGACTGATGGTCTTTAGACCAGTCTGAAGGAGAACCAACCCGAAACATCACCTATCCATGTTCTCCAAAGATGCTGTCTGACCCTTTGGTTACTCCAGCATTTTGTGTTTTTTTGTTTCCATCATACTTAGGGTATTTTCTTTTCTCAATCTTCTTCTCCATCTAATTATATCAAATCTTATTACATGGCTGTCCCTCATGTTAATGAAAATATGTTCTTCATATTTATTCTATCTAGGTCACTTAAAATTTTACACTTTTTGAGACTTCTCAGTTCCAAGAAGAAAGAAATAGCTTAAAGTCATACAGCATGGAAAAAGACACTTTAGCCCAACATACCCAATCCTTCCCGATAGCTAAAATTCCAGTACGGGTAACATCCTTGGAATTTCCTCTGTGTTGTCTTCCATGTAATCACAACTTTCTTCTAATTAGGGGAAAACTGAGGTCTAATTTGTGTTTATATAATCTCCTGAGTTTTATATTCTGTGCCTCAGATATAAAAGCAAATAGTTATATATGCCGTTTTAACTGTTATGAACCTTTCTTTTGCTTTAAAGGATTTGTGGTCTCACAGTTTATTCACTATGCTCCAACACACTTCTCAGTATCTTCCCGCATTCTGTTGTCATACTGCACTCCTTGAAAGCAGTACCTCAGAGTTCTGATTGAACAATCTCTGCATTTTTATACAATTAAAGGGGCCATCCTTCTATACCTGCAGTTAAACACATTCCTCCTCAATTTTATCCACAAGGCCAATTTGTGTGCCATCTGCAAGCTTGCATTTGTGCTGCTTACATATTGATCTGAATCATTAATATATATCACAAAAAAAATCAACATGCTTCCCTGTTGGACTAAGGATATTCAGATGTGAAGAGCCAATCCCAGATCTGTTTTTAATTACATTTGAACTTCCCCAAATTCAATTTGCACTTTTGTGAGGCAATTCAGACAATGAAAAATCCATGATATTCAGTTATTTTCTTTAACGTTTAACAACATAATTTAATCCTATTTTACTTCGGAGTCACGTGAGTGACTACGTGAAGAAGCCCCGCCTGGCGCTAGAACGGCATTACGTCGACGCTGACGGCAGAAGCAAGAGCTGCAGAGCGCAGCTCCTCGCAGCGGCCGGAACGGACCCGCAGGTAAGTGCAAGGAAAAATATAGGGGACGTTCTAAAAAAGACGTTACGCTGGTAGAACCAGCAAAAGTGAAAGTAAAAAAAAATTCAAAAAATCAGAGTCACGCTGGCATACTGATTCAGCCAGATAATAAAAAAAATGAAAAATGGAGAAGTCTCAAAGAAAGATTTCGTGGGTAAAAAGATCGTCCCGGGGAGAAGCTAAAGAATCGGGACAAGAGATTAGTGCGGATCCGGTTCCGATACCGGTGGCCGCTGATTCACGCGTTAGTAAGACTATAATTTCTCCAGATATACAAACCACAGAGGAAAATGTTCCTAGAAAAAGTAAAAAGAAATCCGTGAGGCCCGTGGTTTCTGATGATGACTCTGATAATGAAAGTCCTCCGGATAATAAAGCTATATGGTTTAAAATGGAACATATGGAGAGAGTGCTCCAAAATATTATGAGACAAGGGTCAAAGTACCCAGAAATTTCCCAAAATGACCCTGAGGGGTTTGAATATCCAGAATATGGCTATGTGCCAAATTGGGAATTTGAAACTCCAGACCCAGGAACAAGGGTGGAGGAAGTCTCATTGGATGAAATTCCAGGTGTATCAGGGCTGCAAAAGTCAGACCCTGCAAGTGGTGATGTGGATTATGAGTGCACACCACAAATAAAGAAGAAGAGGCCATATGTGCCTGATATGGCAAAAGATTTTGCTATACCTGAAGGAAGTGGTGAGGCTATGGAAGAAAACCTAGCTGCCATTATTAATTATATGGTATCTCACCAACTTCAAGATTCTGTGATGGTTGAAACAGCAGAATTATATAAAACACCAGAAAATTGCACCTCATTAAAGGTACCTATGGTTAATCCGTCTATATGGACACCTATGACTCCAGGCATGAGAGGACAAGAAATAAGATTTCAAAGAATCCTCAAACTGATTTCAGCTGCCATTACTGCTTTTGGAAGGCAAATGGAAGGGTCGGAAATGGTTAAAATCCAAAAAGATACTTTGGGCTTATTGTGCAATTCCTTTTATGAAATTAATTGTATGAGGAAAATTGCGATTCGGCCCATATTTCATCCAAGGTTTGCAGGTCTGTGTCGATCAAGTGGTGTTCAAGCTCCTGGTTATCTATTTGGAGAAAACCTGCCTAAACAAATAAGAGAAATGGATGAAGAGGCTAAATCTATTAGCCACATGAGACCTGTCGTTTTTGGACAAAAAAGGTATTTTTCGTCAAGGAGGGGATATGATTTTGGAAACAGAGGCAGGAATATGATAAGAAAATATTACCATCCGACACAGCCTAATGTTCACCCGTATACGGGGAGAAGGAGACCACCACGTTCATATGGAGAGGTACAAAAATTTTATTCTATTCTTAAAGAAACTGTGGACAAATCTCCAGTTGGAGGGAGATTACAAATGTTTTATGATGAATGGCTTGCCATCACATCTGACAGGTTTATTTTACAAACAGTTTCAGGAGCTACAATAACATTTAAAGAAGGTGTTAATTCTCCGGTACAAAATAAACCTGCTTATGGTTTCATGTTTTCTGCTATTGAAGAAGCAGAAATTAATGTGGAAATTGACAAATTGTTTAAAAAAGGTGTTATTGAAAAAACTGTTGAACATAAACATCAATTTGTGTCAAATATCTTTCCGAGAAGTAAAAAAGATGGTGGTTGCAGAATTATTCTGGACCTTACAAACTTTAATACATTTGTCGAGTATAAACATTTTAAGATGGAAACGTTCAACACTACAAGACATTTGATATCAGCAGGTTGTTATATGGCTACAATTGATTTAAAGGATGCGTACTATTCAGTCCCAATACATTGATTTTTTCGAAGGTATTTAAAATTTAATTGGCTGGGACAGCTGTGGCAATTTAAAGCTTTACCAAATGGGTTAAGTTCAGCTCCCAGGCTCTTCACAAAGCTGTTGAAACCAGCTTTAGCGCAATTAAGAGCACAAAAGCACATCATTATGGCTTATCTGGATGACATTTTAATTATCAGTTATAATCAGGAATCAGCTGGAAAATCAGTTTCAGCAACTAAAACTTTATTTGAGAAGTTAGGTTTCTTGATTCATCCAATTAAGTCCCAGCTGCAGCCAGCACAGTCAATTAACTATTTAGGGTTTGTGATTAGCTCGGTTACTATGTTAGTAACTTTGCCAACAGATAAGATTGATGATATTTTAACGGTATGTAGGGGCCGCATTCACAAACCTTATCCCTCCATCCGAGAAGTAGCGAAGGTTATTGGTAAACTAGTAGCAGCATTTCCTGCAGTAGAATTTGGTCCATTACATTACCAAAACCTTCAAAGGGACAAAATAAGAGCTCTAAAAAGCGAACAGGCCATTTTTATAGGCCTATGCAATTAACAAAAGAAGCTTTATTGGAATTGCAATGGTGGATTGAAAATGTCCCACAAGCTGCTTAAAACATTTTAATACAGCAGCCTGAAGTATTTTTACAAACAGATGCAAGTGCTCTCGGATGGGGGGCGACCAGTTGTGGGGGCAGATGGACTGTCCAAGAGGAAAGGTTTCTCCAAACATATGGTATTAATTATTTAGAATTATTGGGGGCATTTTATGGATTAAAAGCCTATTGTTCTACAAAAAAGAATCTGCATGTACTGATACAATTAGACAATAAAACAGCTGTTGCATATATTAATCACATGGGTGGAGTCAGATCGGTATCATGTGATTGTCTGGTCAATCAGATATGGCAGTGGTGTATTAAGCACCAAATTTGGATTTCAGCAAACTATATCCCAGGTAAAGACAATGTGGTGGCAGACAACAGATCAAGGGTGTTTAAAGACAACACAGAATGGATGTTGAACCCAGTAGTTTTCAGTAAAATTGTGATTCAATATGGGTTACCAGACATTGATCTGTTTGTATCAAGATTAAATCATCAATTGCCTAAATATGTGTCTTGGGAACCAGATCCAGATGCAGTAGCAGTAGATGCTTTTTCATTACATTGGGGGAATATGTTCTTTTATGCTTTCCCTCCATTTGCTCTGGTTCAGCAATGTCTGAAGAAAATAGAACAAGATTCTGCCACAGGATTATTGGTGATTCCGAATTGGCCGACACAACCATGGTTCCCGTTGATGTTAAATATGATTAAAGACCCATATATGTCAATTCCTAGCAGCAGTGATTTGTTAATAAAACCAGTAACCAAAGAAATTCATCCATTACATGCTTATATGAATTTGTTAATCTGCAGGTTCTGACCAGACCACTACAAGAGCTTGGATTGTCGGATAGAACTATGGATGTTATAGTCGCATCATGGCGAGATAGCACTCAGAGACAATATATGACACATATAAAGAAATGGGAAGTTTTTGTAGACAATCAAATATATCTTATCATGCTGTGAACATTTCAAATATATTGCAGTTCCTTGCTGAGTTGCATTTTGAGCAGCACTTAAGTTATAGTGCCATTAATAGTGCACGTAGTGCTTTATCATCCTATTTAGGACAAATATCTGACCAGAAATCAATTGGAGCACATCCATTAATATCCAGATTTATGAAAGGAATCTTTAACAAAAATCCACCCAAACCAAGATATACAGAAATTTGGGATGTCAGCATTGTACTTACTTTACTTAGGCAATGGACTCCAATCGAAGTTATATCATTGGAAAAGTTAACATTTAAATTAGTAATGTTAATGGCATTGGTTTCAGCAGAAAGGGTGCAAACATTACAAATGCTACATTTAGATTGTATGCATGTGGCTTCAGATAACATTGTGTTTTACGTTTACGATCCGATCAAGCAAAGCAGACCAGGGAGAACTGGAGCGAAGGTAATGTTTCAAGCTTACCCTATTGATCCAACATTGTGTGTAGTTAAACATTTGAATCGATATATAAAAGTTACCAAAACTCTTCGAGGTGATGAGAAAGCGTTAATGATTACGCATAAGAAACCACACACAAAAGCTTCAGTACAAACAATTTCAAGGTGGTTAAAACAGGTGTTACTTTTAGCAGGAGTAGACACTGATGTGTTCAAATCTCACTCCACCAGGGCAGCAGCTACGTCCGCGGCGAAGTTACAGGACGTACCACTCGAACACATTTTAGAAACCGCAGGGTGGTGTAAAGAAGAAACTTTTTCAAAGTTCTACAATAAACCTGTTCGCACAATGACAGGCTTTGGACACGCGGTGTTGGGTTCACTATAATCACCTGCTTTGTTTTACTATCGATTTATATTATCGATTATGTTATCACTTATATCTTTTATCACTTTGTAATGGTTTCCCCAGATGTAAAAAAGGGGGTTATTATATTTTCTTTTATCATTAAAAGATTTATGAAAAGAACTAAAACTGATCTGGTAAAAGGTTATTTACTCATGTATGTGTTGACCTAGCCGGACTGTCGTATGGAATGACTCTACGACATGAAAAACACAGAAGCTTCAAAATCTTCACGTAGTCACTCACGTGACTCCGAAGTAAAATAGTAAGATTAAATGAGAACTTACCAGTTCGAAGTTTGATCGTTATTTTATGAGGAGTAACGATGAGGGATTACGTGCCCTCCACTCCCCACCCTCATAAAATAAATGATCATCTGGTAGCTCTAAATCTATGATGAGCCTTACTATCTTACTCCGGCTATTATGTTCTGTGTTTTTCATGCTGCTGCTTTGAAGTATGCCGTTCTAGCGCCAGGCGGGGCTTCTTCACGTAATCCCTCATCGTTACCCCTCATAAAATAATGATCAAACTTCGAACTGGTAAGTTCTCATTTAATCTTACTATTAAATAACTATTTTAAAGTGTTCTGGTCAGAGATCATTGATCTGACATGGTAAGCTCTATAGATGCTGACTGACCTACTGAGTATTTCCGGCATTTGTTTTTGTTTTATTTTAGATTCCAGCACCCTAAATATGTTGTCTGTAAATTAAAGCCTATCCCTTTCAATACCCTCAATACGTTTGTGGCTTAATCTTGACCTCAGAGCAACCTTTTTGTACTAACCCTATACTGTTTGTCCAGGATCTCCATTGTAGTGAACAATGCATTAAGTATCTGCCTTGAATATACTCATCAACTAAACTTGCAAGTTCATCTTTGATGGATTTTCCAAAGATTCACAGCCTTAGGAGAAGGATCTTATTATCTTTACCATCATGAATGGCCAACTCCTTATTTTGATATTGTGGCCCTTAGATTTAGACATACCAGCTAGAAGAATTACTTTCCCTGTATCTCCAAAAGAACTTTGCATGATTCAGTAAGATCACGTACTCTGGAAAGTATATTAATTATTTGCCTAATCTCTCTTCATTGAAAAATTGCCTTATTTCTGCAATCAATCTGATTAACCTATGCTGCATTTCCTTGAAATTCTTCCATAAATATACATTGTCTCTGCTTGTAACTATTCTTATTTTTTGAGATGTTTGATCACTATCTCAATGATAGATTCTAGATATTTCTCCACTATAGATCCCTCCGCCACAGACTGACTGGTCTTTTGTCCTTGTATTCTCTTTCCCTCCTTCCTTCAATTGGTTACAATTGTTACTTTCAAATCCATGATTTTTAAATCCTTGAAAATGTTGGAAGGTGACAATCAATGCATCCGCTACCTCCATAGTCACCTCTTACAAAACATTGGGAAGTAGGTCATTAGGTGTTAGGGATTTTTTTGTCTTTTGGTTCAATTGATGTCTTCAATAATTTTATTGCTAATGTTAATTTCCTTCTGATCTTTATTTGTTTCAACATGTTGTTCTCTGGCGTTTCCAGGCAGTTCTCCTTATAATGAAAATTAAGTAATTTATTTCAAGAATAATAGCTCAGCTCAAACTGTGAGTTGGATTTTGCACAACCTAGATCACTTTTGTTTATCATGTTGCTCAGAGACAAACATATACAAATCTATTGCTGGCAAACAACATTCAAAAAACAATGTTAATCTTCAACAAAACAAACAAAAAAAAACAAATTCTATTCTATTTTTTGAGAGCATGGGGATATAAGGATTTATTTTTTCTTTCTCAGTTGAAGATAAACCTAAATCATATCTGATGTGGTCCTTTTCTCAAGTACAACCTCCAAGCTGATCTTATGGAACAGTTCTTGTTCCAAAGCTACTGTCCAACTTTTTCTCTGCTATGTTGACAACTTATTCGGTGTTGCTTCCTGCACTCATGCGGAACGCATTAATTTTATCACCATTGCCACCAACTTTTGCCTTACCCTCAAATTCACTTGGGCCATTTCTGATATTGTTCTTCCTTTTCTGCATCTCTCTGCCTCCATATCAGGAAACACATGATCTGCCAATCTCAGAATTATTCTATGGACTCCTGCAGATACCTTGACTGCACCTCCTCCAACATTGTAAGGACACCTTCCCCATCCCTCAGTTGCCCTGTTTCCACTGCTTCTGTTCTCAAGATGAGGTGTTCAATGCTAGGACTTCTAAAATATCATTCTTCTTCAGGAAATGTGGCTTTACTCTTGAAATAATTTTAAAAATAATAACAATTAGCTAAAAATAGGTGAAATGACAAGTTAATTAAAAAAAAAAGATATAATGTCAGATAATGAAAAAAAGTTAAAATTAAACTAGCCTTCCCTTACTTTTTAATTAAAAGTGACGACATTTAATTGAGCGAGGCAACGCTGGATGTGTGTGTCACGGTCTGTGGTCAGATATGGAGTGAATCCAGGCCCTGAGATCAGCATTTGGAGCCACTCCAAGACAGCACTGAGGTCATCAAAGGAATCAAACCTTTACTGTGCCCGGATTTGACCTCAGTGCTGTCTTGGAGTGCTGTGGTGCACAGGTACAAAAGTTTTGAGCCTATTGACTGACTGCAGTTTTTCTTAAACCACTGGCCAATTGTGAATACAGTCTAGCTCACTTGTAAACTATATAACCATGGGGATTGTTCAGTTATAGATATTAATCCCCTATGCCCATCATAAACAACATCAGTCCATTTCTAAGGATATCGTATTGAACAATATATGTCCATTATTATTATTATCATCTATCAAGTCTGAATCATTTTATTCAGCCAATTCAATTGCAGGAGCATTAGCAGTTATTACAGGAGCCTTAACAGCAATTCCAGTGATATTCTGGAGGTTATTTTCAAAAAGGAATGGAATAGTTGTTTATTAAGACCATAAAGGGAATAGTTAAAATTGTGCTGAATGGGTTCATAAGAACAAATCCCTGAATAAGACTTAAAATGTCAGTGATTTGCGATTTAGATAAATAAACACTCTTGAAACAGTTTCAGGTTGGTATTAATACCCAATACACACTATAATCTCAAACAACCCTCTGGGAATGAAATCCAGTCTTCAGTGGTTGGAAATTTATTAATCAATGCCAGGTGGATTTAACAATATTCGTCAGATAACAAGGGTTATCACTTCTGGAGAATTCAAGAGGCCACAATTTCAGACCTTTCACTGCCGCCATGACTTTAGATGTTGAATAAAGCATTGACCCAGTCTCAGCAGTAATTTATATTTGAATCCACCTTCATGCTTTCATAATGGGCCATCTGTTGCTGTGTTATTCCATGAGAAACTTAACATATTTCACACCAGTGAGAGTGCCCCTGTCACCACTTCTGTTTGAACAACCCTGCAGTCATTTGCTGAACTGGCCAGACCATATGTGAGAAACTGATCCCGTTAACAATACTCCAAAGACTTAGATTCAGGATATTGCATTTTTGGTAAATACTGCTTGCTTTGAGGCAGAGGATCAAAGCTAATTGTTCAAACCAGTCTCCTGTCCATCTGGATAATATGTGTAAGAAGGAAATGCAGATGCTGGTTTAAACCGAAGATAGACACAAAAAGCTCGAGTAACTCAACGGGACAGACAGCATCTCTGGTGAGAAGGAATGAGTGACGTTTCAGGTCGAGACCGTTCTCCAGTCTTAAGAAGTGTCTCAACCCAAAAAGTCACCCATTCCTTCTTTCCAGAGATGCTGCCTGTCCAGCTGAGTTACTCCAGCTTTTTGTGTCTAATCTGGATAATATGATAGGTTTGTTGCTTCTGTTATTAGACAGTTGCATTTTAACACAAGATAATAAGATGATAATATTATGCATTTCACTTTTCATTATTATTCCCTCCCATAGACTGAGTGCAAAATGGAGCAAATATAATGCTGGAGTTCAAAGTGGTTAGGTGTTACACTGCAGATTAAGTTTAAATCATTTGCTTACTTTCTTTCCACATGGTGTAAAAACAAATTAATAGTTACCATTAATTGTTTTTTAATTGGAGCCAACAAACGTTGCCAGCTATTTTTATGGTGTTTTCCAACAGCCTATCTTTTATCTGTCTTCATCTCCATTTCAAACAAGATACAATGAGCATGCTATTTTGGAATCCCTTTCTGTCTCAGTGCAAGAAGTGTGAGGTAATGCGGGAGGCCGGGCTACATAGTTTGGTAGACAGCCTCACAGCATCCTTCTGTCAGAGTACACAAGGAGCAGGGATCCTATCTGCATTAAACTCCAGAGCAATGCCTGCAGGCTGTGATTTTCAAAGGAAGTTGCCACAAAGTTAGCAATGAGCTAGAAGGAAAGCTGCAGTGATCTTCACCGCAGCCACTCCATGTGAATATGTAAATTTGAAAGAGGGACTTAACAACAGAATCATATGTGTAATGTAAGCATGTGTTAGTTGTTAGTCTTCAATGAGGAACATGTTCAGAAAGCTCCCTGTGTCTGCTTCAATTTAATAATAGTGGTCTTGTCAGCACTTTGGTAGTGACTTACAGACACATGTCAATACACTGCTACTGGCAATGAAAATAGTTAAAACAAATATTGAGAGTTTTGAAGAAACTCTTTGCAGGATCTGTTAAAGATCTCTGATAGACACCACTGAGTGTGGTGGTAGTTGAAAACTTTGCTGCTGGGTGAGACTGAGAGAACATGGCTGAGACTTGTATAGTGAGGCAGTAAATCTGCAGCCAGCACGGGCCATTACAATGAAAGCACGAGTTGATGGTCCAGTGAAAGAATGGTGCTGGTAGTTAGCGGAAGCCTGAAATAATTAACATAGTGCAGAAAGGTTCCAGTGCAGTTGTTGTTTAGGCAGAAAATATGTCTGCTCAGAATATCAATGCAAGTTTTGTGGTCTTTCACAACATAAATAAAGAGAAAGGAAATGTTCTTTTCTGGCAAATAATATTCTTAAAGTGCAGGATTATATTGAAAATAGGCAGGCAATGAATATTGCCATAAAGACCAAGCACTAATTGAAGACATACTTGATGATAAATTTATTCCAGATCCATATGTAAGTCAAAGGTGAGTTAAGCCAAGATGTCATGTATTCTTCTGAGAAAATATAATACAACACAGAGACTCAAGCATATTCTAATCAGGACTAAATGTCTAAGAAAGGCACCCAAAAATCTGAACGTGTAAAGGGTACTTGAAGTTCGAGAAGGGTCTCAACCCAAAACATTACCTATTCCTTTTCTCCAGAGATGCTGTCTGACCCACTGAGTTACTCCAGCTTTTTGTGTACCTTTTGGTACTTGGAAGTACTTGAAGTGCTGCTTCAAGGAAAGGAAAAAAAGTGTAAATGTATAAATGAGACACTTGTATATGCAATGTAATGACATGAACATACTTTTGATATAAGCAATGAATAATACTGAAGATGTGGTATCTATTCGATATTGTAGCCACCAACTACCGTCTAATAGAGACACTATTATGGAAATGATGATTAATGTTTCTACAATCCTTACATTTAATTCCAGTTCCTATTAATAGCTGCAGTGTGGGAATGTTAGTAAATAAAAATATGCACTGATGCATCAAGAAGATTGCACATTACAATTTCATTTAATGCAAATTATGCATCAAATTATTCATATACTCTGTTCTAAAATCTTATCTCATGAAGAAAAGCTAGCAATCTGCATTCAAGCAAATCAGTACTAACTGTCAGCTTCAACTGGCGTGGGATAATCCTTCCTAAATTTAGTACAAAGGAATGGAAGATTAATTTTGAGTTTACAGCTACTCCAATAACTGCCTGCACCTTCTAATTCAAGTTAGGATTGCGTACGGAATTTGTCATAGTTTGGGTTGTCATAGTTTTTCATTATGATCTTTATTGCAGATGCTAAGCGCATCTGCCCCTTCTGATATCTACTGAAAACACATTCAATAATAAAACCTCTTCATCCACCATCATTTTGATTGCTCTGCTTGGTATCCTGAGCTGTTATATCTCTGTGCCAATCTGATGATTAAAACTATGGGCAATGGTTTGAGTGCAATCACTGCAATGATTCATGTTGTGGTAGGATTGCCTCATTATGTCTGACGAATCAAAAGCGTGGATAGGGGAGAACCAGTGGATGTGGTGTATCTGGATTTCCAGAAGGCTTTCGACAATGTCCCACACAAGAGATTAGTATACAAACTTAAAGCATACGGCATTGGGGTTCAGTATTGATGTGGATAGAGAACTGGTTGGCAAACAGGCAGCAAAGAGTAGGAGTAAACGGGTCCTTTTCACAATGGCAGGCAGTGTCTAATGGAGTATTGCAAGGCTCAGTGCTGGGACCCCAGCTATTTACAATATATATTAATGATCTGGATGAGGAAATTGAAGGCAATATCTCCAGGTTTGCGGATGACACTAAGCTGGGGGGCAGTGTTAGCTGTGAGGAGGATGCTAGGAAACTGCAAGGTGACTTGGAGAGGCTGGGTGAGTGGGCAAATGTTTGGCAGATGCAGTATAATGTGGATAAATGTGAGGTTATCCACTTTGGTGGCAAAAACAGGAAAACAGACTATTATCTAAAAGGTGGCCGATTAGGAAAAGGGGAGATACAGCGAGACCTGGGTGTCATGGTACACCAGTCATTGAAAGTAGGCATGCAGGTGCAGCAGGCAGTGAAGAAAGCGAATGGTATGTTAGCTTTCATAGCAAAAGGATTTGAGTATAGGAGCAGGGAGGTTCTACTTCAGTTGTATAGGGTCTTGGTGAGACCACACCTGGAGTATTGCGTACAGTTCTGGTCTCCAAATCTGAGGAAGGACATTATTGCCATAGAGGGAGTGCAGAGAAGGTTCACCAGACTGATTCCTGGGATGTCAGGACTGTCTTATGTAGAAAGACTGGATAGACTCAGTTTATACTCTCTAGAATATAGGAGATTGAGAGGGGATCTTATAGAATCTTACAAAATTCTTAAGGGGTTGGACAGGCTAGATGCAGGAAGATTGTTCCCGATGTTGGGGAAGTCCAGGACAAGGGGTCATAGCTTAAGGATAAGGGGGAAATCCTTTAAGACCAAGATGAGAAAGACTTTTTTTCACACAGAGAGTGGTGAGTCTCTGGAACTCTCTGCCACAGAGGGTCGTTGAGACCAGTTCATTGGCTATATTTAAGAGGGAGTTAGATGTGGCCCTTGTGGCTAAGGGGATCAGTGGGTATGGAGAGGCAGGTACGGGATACTGAGTTGGATGATCAGCCATGATCATATTGAATGGTGGTGCAGGCTCGAAGGGCCAAATGGCCTACTCCTGCACCTAATTTCTATGTATCTATGTTTCTATTATGTTTATATTTCCACTGTATATATTTCCACTGAACACATTCCAATTTCCAATTTGATGTGAAAAACTAAGCAATGGAATTTTTGGAAATCTGATATTTATTTAAAGTGCTAGAAATGTCAAGCAAGTCAAGCGGCATCTGTGAAGGGTGAAACAGTTAATGTTTCAGATTAATTGACTTTCACTTGTTATGAAAAAATCAAGCGACTGCAGATACTGATTTACAAATAAAGAACACAAAGTGCTGGAGCAACTCAGTGGGTGAGAAAGCATCTCTTGCGAACATTGATAACTGATGTTTCAGGGCGGGACCCTTCCTCAGTCTGAAGGGTCTCCGAGATGCTGCCTGACCCGCTTCCATTAAAAGTAATCTTCTAATCCTAATTCTTAGGTTTTTTCAAATCCATTTGTTGTTCACCCAGTTCAACTTTAGAACCTAGGATCTTTGTATCTTCTGTCAATTTAGCAGATTTGTTTGACACACCAGAAACCCGGAACTTATAAAGATATTAAACAATTATTTTGTGTTTCACATCTTTTCAATTTCTGCAGGTTTTACAGGTTTTTCTGCAGCACCTGTCTGCATTCTGATTGCTGTCTTCCACCCTGTCCCACTACCAATGCACATTTTCCATGACAACTTCTCCTCCCTTACTTCAAGCAAATACCATCAATATTAGGAGCTTACTAGCATTTCCTCACTTAATATTTTATCTAGGCAAAAAATATTGCAACCATAGAGCAGATTTTTATCATGATATTAACGCAATACGAAATATATTAGTGCAAGTAAGTCTAAACAAAATGTTGAATACATTGATTTTTCTATTCTCTTAAGCTTTCTCCATTTTTTTCTATTTTAGTAATACCTACTTTATCTTCCATTCCATATATTAATAATTACCTCTGCTCACAGTTTTATTCATTTTTACATTTGTAGGCTGGTTAAAAATATTTTTTGTCTATTTCTCCATCCTACTGTACTATGTTCTGGAATAGATATTTGTCTCTTCTGAATTTGGCTCCTTATCAAAAATGGTTGTCAGCCAATTAGGCAAATAAAGGTTCAGGTATGTTCATGCCTTTAGGTCAACCAGGGCAAACTCTACACAAGTATGAAGAGCCAGATGAAACAACTTGTTAGTATCTCCAAGGAAGAAAAGGTTCCAAATGAGTTATCTTGTTGGCAGCAGTCCAGGAGTTACAAGCTGCGGTTGGTACATTGGGATGCAGTGCGGAATACAGGTGTAACCCTGGGAGGGAAATTAATTTCAGACAACTGCAGTGGTGGAAGAGGAAGCATTCTGAGCGTCCTGGAACGCTGATTCTTTGAGTTATCCAGCAACATACTAAACAGTTTGTGATAAAGGAAGACCCTCATGGAGCCAATAACATAGAAACTAAGAACAGTACAGCAATGGATCAGGCCCTTCAGTCCACATTGTCTTTACTGAACGTGATGTCAAGTTAAACTAAACTCATCAGCCTACACTTGATCCATATCCCTCCTTTCCCTGCATATCCATGTGCCTATATAAAAGTTTCTTAAATGCAACTATTGTATCTACCTCCACCACCACCCCAGGGCTGCCAAATGCTCACCCTCTTCGCAGGGGAGCATAAGGAGTCAGGTCTGGGCTTACTCTGAGGAAGGGGTGTTGGCAGAAGAAACATGCTAGGGGTGCAGTGCACAGTCACCTACCCTGTTTCAGGGACAACCTGCCCAAACAGGTAAAAGACCTCGACAAAGAGACAATAGCCATCAGCATGATTAAGGTGCCGGCCGCTACCAGGTCCTCACATATTTGTCGGCAGCACCCCTATGCATCCACCAGCAGGCTGCGTTATCACACTGAAAGAAGAGTTGGTGACAGCTCAAAACCTACACAAAGGTCTTTTTCAGGCCATGTCCCAGAACGGCTTTCTTGGAAGATGCGCCAACCCCACACCACAACACCTCCACCTCCCAGGAACCAAAGAAGGAGAAAACCAACAAAGAAGGAGAAAACCAACAAAAAAGGAGAAAACCAACCAGTAACCATGGAGGTAGGTGGATTTTGTTGCCTTCAGAACATAGCATGTGTAACTTCTTCACAGGTTGGGGGAAGGTTACATGTGTACAGGGAATAACTTCTGATCTTTGATACTGCACAGTATTCAGCGATACAAAACTGAATCTGTTGACAAACTCCGCCTTTCCGGTTCAACATGCACTGAGCCAAAAGTTTGAGCTTTCACAAAAAAGAGAAAGTGGAAGGTCATGTGGAACTGTTAAATCTATATACAAAAGGAGCAATAGAAGAAACCAAAACATGAGTCTCTTGAGTTTGTATCAAACACCTTCACCTAAAACAAAAAAGATGGCGGATGTCCGCAACATTTGATTTGACACAACTGAATACTTTTGTGCAGTACACCCACTTAAAAATGGAGAAAATTTTTGTTACTTCTAAATCAACTAGTTTTCCAAAGGGTGTTTCATGGTGCATCGACTTCAAAGATGCATACTACTCAGAACTAATAGACAAAGATCACCGCAGATATTTAACATTTATCTGGATGGGAGCTCTGGCAGTATAAAGCGCTGCCTAATGGATTAACATCAGCCCAGACTGTTTTCCAAAAATTTTGAAACCAGCTTGGCGTTTCTTCGGAAACAAAAAACATATTATCAAGGTGTATTTGGATGACATCTTATTGTGGGGATAACATTGGAATTGGCTAAATTGGCTGTCTCAGCCAAGCTCCTATTTCAAAAACCTGGGTTATTATCCATCCAGACAAGTCCAAGTTAAATGCCTTCCGGTGACTATGGATTTGGGATTCACGATTGACTCTATTCACATGTCTGTCACTTTGCCAAAGGACAAAGCAACAGACTTGATAGAGGCATTTAACACCCTTGTTTGCATTAGTAAACCATCTATTTGGCAAATAGCCAGGGTAATTGGAAAGCTCGTGGCTGCCTTTTTTCCCAGCCACAATTTGGACCCTTACATTACCAAAATCTACAAAGGGCCAAAATGACAGTGTTACAAACTGACACCAGCACTCACGGCTGGGGAACAACCAATACCACCTCCAGCTGCGGTGGTAGATGGAATACACATGAGGTAACCTTACTTCAGAGTATCAATCATCATAAGGTGTTGGGAGAATTCATGGACTTTGGGCTTACCTTTCAGATATGCATCATCTGCATGTTCATCTACAAATTGATAATACCAAAGTGGTGACGTACATTAATCATATGGGTGGAATTAAGTCGATATATTGTGATGAATTGATCAATACAATCTGGCACTGGTGCACAGAAAGAAACAATTGGATATCAACTCCAGGTCACACAAATTCAATGATAATACCGAATGTATGTTGGACCACCAGTCATTTACTGGCATTATAGCTCAGTATGGAACACCAGATATCGATTGTTTTGCATCAAGACTTAATCACCAGATACCAACATATGTTGCATGAGAATCAGACCCTGGGGCAGTAGCGATGGACGCATCTCGCTACACTGGGGAGGGGGGATTGCTTTGCTATGCATTTTTCCCCCCTTTTCTGCCTCATTAGTCGGGTCCTGCGGAAAATTCAACAAGACTCCGCATCAGGTATATGGGAGTACCCGATTGGCGTACTAAGCCATGGTACCCTGTGTGACTCAACAAGGTAAGAGCAATGGATCTCGATCTGCAAACACCTGAGTTTGCAGGTACACCCATGACAATGGAGAGTCATCCATGCCATGACTGAATTAACCCATTGGGTGCGAAATTTGGGAAAGACCTCTTCTGGAATTGGGCTGTCGGACCTTACCATGAATATAATCGCGGCATCATACAGAGAGTCCACCAGGAAACAGTTGAAAGTAGGCATGCAGGTGCAGCAGGCAGTGAAAAAAGCGAAATGGTATGTTAGCTTTCATAGCAAAAGGATTTGAGTACAGGTGCAGGGAGGTTCTACTTCAGTTGTACAGGGTCTTGGTGAGACCACACCTGGAGTATTGCGTACAGTTTTTGGTCTCCAAATCTGAGGAAGGACATTATTGCCATAGAGGGAGTGCAGAGAAGGTTCACCAGACTGATTCCTGGGATGTCAGGACTGTCTTATGAAGAAAGACTGGATAGACTCGGTTTATACTCTCTGGAATTTAGGAGATTGAGAGGGGATCTTATAGAAACTTACAAAATTCTTAAGGGGTTGGACAGGCTAGATGCAGGAAGATTGTTCCCGATGTTGGGGAAGTCCAGGACAAGGGGTCACAGCTTAAGGATAAGGGGGAAAATCCTTTAAGACCGAGATGAGAAAGACTTTTTTTCACACAGAGAGTGGTGAGTCTCTGGAACTCTCTGCCACAGAGGTAGTTGAGGCCAGTTCATTGGCTATATTTAAGAGCGAGTTGGATGTGGCCCTTGTGGCTAAGGGGATCAGAGGGTATGGAGAGAAGGCAGGTACGGGATACTGAGTTGGATGATCAGCCATGATCATATTGAATGGCGGTGCAGGCTCGAAGGGCTGAATGGCCTACTCCTGCACCTAATTTCTATGTTTCTATGTCTATGTTTCTACCTCACCCATATAAAAAAATGGGAGGTATTTTATACCAGGACAGACACAACTTACAACACAGCCACCATCGCAGTTGTGCTAGAGTTCCTGGTAAGTCTACACTTTTATGAAGGCTTGAGTTATAATGCCATCAATTGCGCAAAGTGCCCTATCCTCATGCCTGGGATAGGAGCTAGAACACCATGGAGGAGTATCTCACCCTTTGGTGTCAAAACTCATGAGGGGATTTTAACACAAAATCCCCAGGCCTCAATATACCCAGACCTGGGATATTGGCATTGTCCTGACCTATTCAGAGATTGGGCACCAGCCACGTCCCTCTCACTAACACATATTAAATAGTGAAGCTGATGACACTTGTAACGGTGCAGCAGGTCCAGTCTCTGCACAAACTACACTGGACATCATGTAATATCCCAAAATAAGTAACCTTTCACATTTATGAGTTACCTAACTAAACAGGCCTGGGTCAACTGGCCTCAAATTGGAGTTCCTGGCTTATCCCGTAGATAGATGCCTATGCACAGTGAACCACCTCCTACATTAACTGGAGGTCACCATTTATCTCAGGGGTATGGACATGGTTCTATTGATAAGTTCAAACATCCTCATCACAGAGTACCGTGCAGACCATATCAAGATGACTCAGGGTGGTGCAGCAGGGGTGGACACTGATATTTAAATCTCATTTCACCAGGACTGCAGCTACATCAAGGATGATGGAGTCCCATGGGCCACGCCCTTGTAACGGCGGGTTGGTCTAATGAAACAACTTCCAGCGGTTATAACAAACCTGTGGCCACGCCTGGGATATCTACATACACTATTTTAAGTTATGTATTAATAATTCCCCAAATTTAGGGGTTATTATTATTATTGTTAAATAATACATTGTTTGTTTTTCAGCACTGTACAAGTCTGAAATACGTTAACATACCTTGTCCATTGGATATTATGGCAGTGTGTGAGCATGGACTCATTTTCCAGGGCAAGAAATCACAGAGCTTTGAAATCTTCACAAAGTCACTCACGTGACTCCGAAGTAAAATAGTAAGATTAAACGAGAACTTACCAGTTCGAAGTTTGATCCTTATTTTATGAGGAGTTATGATGAGGGATTTCCTGCCCTCCGCCCCCAACCCTCTATTATAAGGGCAACTGGTATGTTAGTTCTCTTATCTTACTTTCTTCAGTCAACTCTACTATCTGTGATTTCACACTGCTGCTTTGAAGAATGTCACGCATGCTTGCTGGCGGGTTCTTCACGAAATTCCTCATCATAACTCCCCATAAAATGATCAAACTTTGAACTGGTAAGTTCTCGTTTAATCGTACTATTTTACACTTTACTTTCCCTTCCACTTTATTCGAACATGGTCATACTTGTATTCCAGTGCTAAATTTAAAAATTGTTATCTGGAAATTCACACCACCATGCCACTTTTCTCCTTTAAGTTTACCTTGATTTTTGATTCTTTCTGAAGTTCACATAAATTGCAAAAATAAATCACAATCTATTACAAAACTAAAGGGTGGCATGGTGGCACAGCAGTAGAGTTGCTGCCTTACATATGAATCTCAAAGTGTAGAAACAAAGAACTGTTATTGTTGGCTCATGCAAAAGGACACAAAGTGCTGAAGTGACATGACTGGGAGACGTTTCGGATTGAGACCTTTCTTTAGATTGATTGGTGGGTGGGGGAAAGAAGCTGGAAATAGGGAGAAGCAGGACAAAGAGTGGCAGGTAAGGTCAACATAGGTGTGGGGGGGGAGTTGATAGGCAGATGAATGGAACAGAGGACAGAGATAAGAAAATAAGGTGTGAGAGAGACTCCTCATTTTAACTCCCCTTCCTTTCCCCCCATACTGAGCTTTCTGTCCTGGGCCTCCTCCATTGCCAGAGTGAGGCAACATGCAAACTGGAGAAACAGCACCTCATATTTTGCTTGGGTAGCTTATAACCCAATGGTATGAACATTCAAATCCTCCAATTTTAGATAACCTCTAACTAATCCTCCCCCCCCCCCCCCCCACTTCCAACACCTTCACCCCTTCCTGTCCTCTCCCCTCTTCACTTCCCTTCTGGACCCCCTCATCCCCCCCCCCCCCCCCCACCAACCCCCTCCACCTACTACTTTCCTGCATCTGGCCTGAGAGTCCAGAACTCTTCTAACCTCTCTCACACCTGTTTAGCTCTGTTTAGAGTTACAGCATGGAAACTGGCCCTTCAGCTCACTGTGTCCGTGCCAACCAGCGATCACCCATACACTAGTTCTATCCAACACACGGGGGACCATTTACAAAAGCCAATTAACCTACAAACCAACACGTGCTTGGAATGTGGGAGGAAACCAGAGTACCCGGAGAAAACCCACGTCATCACAGGGAGAATGTGCTAACTCCATACAGACAACACCCCTGGTCATGATCGAACCCGGGTCACTGACGGCGTAAGGTAGCAACTTCACTGCTGCCCCATTGTGCCACCCTGTTCTTATCATCTGCCTATCAACCCTCACCTGCTCACCTATGTGGATCTATTACCTGCTATGCTTCGTCCTGCCTCTTCACTTTTCCAGCTTCGCCCATGCAGAATGGAACTGAGAATGTTAAATCCATTCTTGAGCCCTGCTTAGGTGATGGATTGATTGCTCCACCACACACCTTCCCAACTGTGTGACCACGTATCATCTGCCCCACCTGTGGTAGAGGCGGCAGTATCCATGTTGACTTCACCAGCCACCTTAGATCAGATAGTGCTTTAATGGAAACAAATCATCCTTGACCACATCGGAAATAAGAAGGTGTCAGTGAATTGGCATCTGGGGCTTGAGTCCTGGACTGAAATCTAAAATCCCTTCTCTCAGAGGCTAAAATATTACTGCTGGGCTAAGCTAACATCAATGAAGTGTTAACTCAATCACTGAAATAAATTGTGAGGCATCTTTTTGTGTTAATTTATGTAGCATGCAACAGATAACAATAATTCTGCCAGTGATGATGGTGATAAAATATGTTTGCCAAAAAGTGAAATGAGTTTTAGAGGCAACACACATTAACTTCTCCATGGTGCATTTAATGCTGCAAGCCAGTGATTAATTTCTAGGTACCTGGAATATAATTTTGTTGAAAGATAGGCCACACAAGTTTTGTACTCTGCTTCCATCCATAGTAAGTGCTTGGTGTTATGGTCAATCGTGTTACTCCTTATGCTCTCATCTTCAATTACAGGTAGCGTTGTGGAAAAAAAAATCTGATCAATTAGAACACGGAAGACAGAACAGTGCAGCAGAGGAGCAGACCCCTCAGCCCACAATGTCTGTATTGAACATGATGCCAGGAACAACTTATATCTACCTTCAAAACATCTAAATCCCTTCATCGCCTGCATATCCATGTGTCTATCTGAGCATCTCTTAAATATCGCTATCGCGTAGAAGTATTTTCCAGGTACCTGCACAAGTGTGAAGTGCAAAATGAAACAACTTGTTATGCCCCTGTCCCACTTAGGAAACCTGAACAGAAACCTCTGGAGACTTTGCGCCCCACCCAAGGTTTCCGTGCGGTTCCCGGAGGTTCCCGGAGGTTTTTGTCAGTCTCCCTAATGGTCGAAAGTGGTTTCCGTTTTAAAAATCGGTATTTTTTTAGTCGAAGCCGGTTGCGATGCTAGTTGAAGGTAGTTGCCCGAGGTCAGAAACCTCCAGGAACCTCCGGGAATCTCTGGGAACCGCACGGAAAACTTGGGTGGGGCGCAAAGTCTCCAGAGATTTCCGTTCAGGTTTCCTAAGAGGAACAGGGGCATAAGTATCCCCAATGAAGAGGAGTTGCAAATCAGTTATCTTGTTGGCAGCAGGCCAGGAGTTACAAGCTGTGCTTGGTACATTGGGATGCAGTGTGGGATACAGGTGTAATCATGAGAGGGAAATAAATTTCTGACAGCAGCAGGGGTGGAGGCGGAAGCATTCTAAGCATCCTTATGGCCAAATCATTGAGTCATCCAGCAAGATACCAAATAGTTTTTGATAAAGGAAGACTCTGGTTGAGCTCCTAACACAGAATGCAAACAGTACAGCACAGGATCAGGCTCTTCAGATTATATCTGTGCCAAATATGATGCCAAGCAATTAATGTCATCACCTCGCATGTGATCAATATCCAACTTTTGCCTGCATATCCATGTGCCTCTCCAAAAACCTCTTACATGCAATTATCATATCTGCATCCAACACCACCCCCAGCAGTGTGTTCCAGGCACTCATCACCCTCTGTGTAAAAAACTTGCCCTGCATATCTCCTTTAAACTTTGCTCATCTTTTGACTATGCCCTCTAGAATTTGATATTTCCTCGCAGGGAAAAAAACATTCTGACTGTCTACCCTATTCATGTCTTCCATAATTCTACATACTTCTAAAGGTCTTCCCGTAACCCCTAATGTTGTGGGAGAAACAATCAAAGTCTACTCAACATCACAGGGGATAATATCCCCTCATCCAGGCATCATAAACCTCCACCAGGCCCTTTTCAAAGCCTCCACATTCTTCTGTATTGGGGTGACCAGAATTCATAATAATCATAATCATAGTACATTAGCCAAGTATGTTTTGCAACATACGAGGAATTTGATTTGCCATACAGCCATATCAATAATAAGCACCAAGACATACAAAATACATTTTAACATAAATATCCACCACAGTGACTCCTCCACAATCCTCACTATGATGGAAGACAAAAAAAAAGTTAAATCTCTTCCCTTCTTTGCTCTCCCGCGGTTGGGGGCCTCGAGCCTTCTGTTGAAGGGACGGTCTTGGCTTCTATAGCCTGTGGTTGGGCCCTCCACATCAGGGCGATCAAGCTCCCGCATCGGGGGGATCTCAGTGCCCAGCGTTCGGAACCCGGGTCGGGGCTGGTCGAACCTACTGCAATTTTTGTTCACCCTCTCTCCCCCCCCCCCCCCACCCACAGAGGTTCCCCAACGCCGTGTCCTCATTGTCCTTTGTTCTCTCCCCTACCCAATTGTCCATTGTTCTCCCCCCTCCTCCCTCACGGTGGTCCCCCCACGCTGGGTCCTCCATTATTCTTCTTCCTCCATCGCGGTGGTCCTTTTTGCTCTCATCGACTGTTGACTGTGGGTCGAGGCATCGCCGCTGCCACGAGGGTTCACCACCGCCGGGGCCCCATCGTAGCAAGGCTACACTGCTACCACTGCTTCACCGCCACTGCTGAGGCCTCACCGATGTCGACATCCCACTTCACGCCTCCGTGGTACTGACCCAGGCTCTGTTGACCGCTCCACCAACCCGGACTCCAACCTGTGAGGCCTGGCTCCTCCGTCCGACCCACGATGCCCTGGCTGGGCCCTGACCGGGGCTTCCATGCGGCGATCCGGGAGGCATCGAGACCACAGTCGCGGCCCGTCATGAAGCTTTCACATCACAAATTTAATCACGATCTTTCATATCACAAATGTTTTATCTTGGACCTTATATTTGTGTGTCATATTCATCCTGATATGATCCACCTCTTTCCATGTTCTTTTAAAGTGGATACTGCTGTAAGGTTGAATTAAATGGAATCAAGGTGAGTTAGCCAAATGGATTCAAAATTAGCTTTGATGAATACGACAGTAGATTGTTGTGGAGGGTTGTTTTTGTGTATGCAGGCCTGTCACCAGTGCCACAGGGGCCGGTGCTGAATCTGCCTGTCCTTTTATAATTTTATATGTTTCTATAAGATCCTCCCTCGTCTAAACTCCAGTGAATACAAGCCTAGTCTTTTCAATCTTTCCTCAAATGCGAGTCCCGCCATCCCAGGGATCAATCTCATGAACCTACACTGCACTGCCTCAATCACAAGGATGTCCTTCCTCAAATTAGGAGACCAAAACTGTACACAATGATTTGTTAGCCCCCACTTTGCTTGTGAGGAAGAAATGCCTTGTTAGCCCCCACTGTGTTTGGAAGAAATAAATGCTTTGTTAGCTCTCAATGTGTTTGGCAGGAATAAATTATTTGTTAGCCCCCACTGTGTTTGGAAAGAATAAATGCTTTGTTAACCCCCAGTGGATTTGGAAGGAATAAATGCTTTGTTAGCTCCAACTGTGTTTAAAAGGAATAAATGATTTGTTAGGCCCCACTGTGTTTGGAAGGAATAAATGATTTGTTAGCCCCCACTGTGTTTGGATGGAAGAAATTATATGTTAACCCCCACTGTAATTGGGAGGAATAAATGATTTGTTAGCCCCTACTGTGTTTTGGAAGGACTAAATAATTTGTTAACCCGCACTGTGTTTGGAAGGACGAAATGCTTTGTTAGCCCCCACTGTGTATAGTCCAAAGATCCTGCTCATTCTGTAAGTTCCACTGAGTGGACAAGTTGCGCTGATTGTGTAAGTTCCACTGAGTGGACAGGTCATGCTGATTGAATAAGTTCCGCTGAGTGCAGAGGTCACGCTGATTGCGGAAGTGCCGCTCACTGCGGAAGTCCCACAATGGAGAAGCCGAGCTCAACTGTGTGAGCAGATTCAAAAAAGTTTCACTGTCATATATATGGTGTGTGAGTCAGTGTGTGTGGGTGAATGTGTGTGTGAGTGTATATGTGTTGTGTGCATGAGAGTCGGTGTGTGTGTGAGTGACTGTGTGTGTCTGTGTGTGCATGAAAGAGAATGTGTGTGTGTTTGAGTGTGTGTGTGCGTGTGAAAGAGAGAGAGAGAGTGTGTGTGTGTGTGTGTGTGTGTGTGTGTGTGTGTGGTGGAGGGTATGTGTGTGTGTGTGTGGGAGGGTGAGTATGCGTGATGGCCCTACACTCACTGTGCTTGACTTGACTTGAATTGAAATGGAATGGATTTGATTGTTGGCCCTGCTCTCACTGTGCTTGACTTGACTTGAATAGGATTGGATTTGATTGGATTGGATTGGTTTGGGTTGGATTGTTGGCCCTGCACTCACTGTGCTTGAGTTGAATTGAAATGGAATGGATTGGATTGTTGGCCCTGCACTTACTGTGCTTGACTTGACTTGAATTGAAAAGGAATGGATTGGATTGTTGTCCCTGCACTCACTGGTCTTGACATGACTTGAATTGAAATTGAATGGATTGGATTGTTGGCCCTGCACTCACTGTGCTTGATTGACTTGACAAATTGAAATGGAATGGATTGGATTGTTAGCCTTGCATTCATTGTGCTTGCCTTGAATTGAAATTGAATGGATTGGATTGTTGGCCCTGCACTCACTGTGCTTGATTGACTTGACTTAAATTGAAATGGAATGGATTGGATTGTTGGCCTTGCACTCACTGTGCTTGCCTTGAATTGAAATTGAATGGATTGGATTGTTGACCCTGCACTCACTGTGCTTGACTTGACTTGACTTGACTTGAAATGGAATGGATTGCATTGGTGGCCCTGCACTCACTGTGCTTGACTTGAAATGCAATGGATTTGATTGTTGGCCCTGCACACACTGTGCTTGGCTTGAAATGCAATGGATTCGATTGTTGGCCCTGCACTCTGCTTGATCCAAAGGTCCCACTCACTCCGGAAGTCCCGTTCACTCCAGAAGTCCTGCTCACTCCGGGTGTCCCTCTCACTCCGGAGGTCCCGCTCACATCGGAAGTCCCGCTCACATCGGAAGTCTCGCTCACATCAGCTGCGTGAGTACATTCAGGAGAGTTTTACTGTCGTATATATGTTTTGTGTGTGTGAGTGTGTGTGAATCAACGTGTGTGAGTCAGCTTGTGTGAGATGGAGGGTGGCTGTGAGTGTGTGTGTGTGTGAGATGGAGGGTGTCTGTGAGTGGCTGTGAGTGTGTGATGGATTGTGTGTGTGTGTGAGATAGAGGGTGTCTCTGTGTGAGTGGCTGTATGTGTATATGTGATGGTGTGTGTGTGTGATGGAGGGTGTCTGATGTGTGGCTGTGAGTGTGTGAGTGTGTGAGTGTGTGAGTGTGTGAGTGTGTGTGTGTGTGTGTGTGTGTGTGTGTGTGTGTGTGTGTGTGTGTGTGAGTGTGTGAGTGTGTGTGTGTGTGTGTGTGTGTGTGTGTGTGTGTGTGTGTGCCCTCCAGCCATGACTGAACTGCCAGCCCACCAGCCGTTAGTGAACTGCCAGCCCACCTGCCGTGAGTGAGTCAAATGCCTGTCCTCCTTTGGCCAACCTGAAACCACTCATTTCGGTCCACAAGGCCCCAATTAGCCCAGAAACCAGTCCCGTTTACCCAAAATGCCCGTAGTAGCCCAGGGGGTTCAAATTGGCTGAAAAAGGCCCATGCCAGGCCAGGAAAAGTACAGGAAAAAGTGCCTTTCACTGAGATTTCACTCTGAATTGTTTTTTTTAAAGTCCCTTCGGCCCATCAGGCCTGTATTAGCCCAGGAGGAGTCGCGACGGCCCATCAGTAAGTATTCCCCCTGTAAGTGTTAAACCTCACCCTAGTATTTTTCTCGCTCTCTTCATTGGCTCCCTGTGAGATCAACTCCAGGTTAGACTTTCCTCCTTCATTGCTGTGATCTGTAGAAAAAGATGAAAAATGTCTAAAATTGATTCTCCACCCTCTCCCCCTTCTCTCTCTCTCAAAAAGTCTCTCACCTGTTTTGGGCAGAATTTCTGGCAGTTTTCTGAGCTGCCAGCCCACCAGCCCTGAATGACTGAGCTGCCAGCACACCAGGCCTGAGTGACTGAGCTGCCAGCCCACACAGGCCTGAGTGACTGAGCTGCCAGGCCAACAATCCGTTCGGCCCACAATGTCCACACTAGCCCTCTGGAAACCAGTGCCTTCAGCGCACAACACCCATACTAGCACTCCAGAAGTATTGGAATTGGTGGAGAGGTGGAATATTGCGATGGGGAACCAGCCCTCCCGTGTGAATATGGGACCCAATGAGTCCCACTTAGTGTGGTCTCCTTTCTAAAGGTGTGTCCTTTTATTTTGAGGCTTTGGCCTCTGGTCCAGGACTCTCCCACTGGTGGAAACATCCTCTCCGCATCCACTATATCCAGACCTTTCAATGATACACCATGCTACTGAGCCTTCACTCAAGCATGACGCTGCTTTCTGTGCTGCCCTTACATCATGTACTTTTTGATCACAGATCAGCAGCTATAGTGTAAGTTTGCAGCCGGCCACAGCTTGTTTATTTTTTCTGGCAGCAAATTCAGTCCTTTCAACTGTAAGCAAGCTCTGCACATGCATAATTATACACCAATAAATGTTTAATGTTTTGGGAGTATGGGATGGAGCCTACAAACTTTCAGAAGACTTTAATAAGTATTCCTAAGTTTATAAAGTGTCTCAGAGGACTCACGTTACCCTTGGTGGATGCTTCAGACGGTGATCTATGTACAGTAGTTAGTCGAGCTAGCTCCTCATCTTCATTTTAATGCACACCATATCTCCTCCACTTGCAAGAAGTCAGAGAGAAAGAAAAATCTTGAGTTTGCACAGTGCCTCACAATCCTGTCAGGATATACCAAAGATGTCGCCGTCAATACTGAACTCCTAGTCACTTCCTGGTCGCGGATGCGACTATTCTCCAAGGCACATCTTCGCCCCCCACCTCACGGCCTACCACCTGGATTGGCGTGGCCTTTCCTGCTGGAGACCGGCCAGAGCCTCAGCTTCAGCAGCGGTGCAGCACTGGATTCCATCGCGGAGCTAGCGATGCCTTACCGAGGTGGCCTTGTTGGAGCTCCGGAGAGCTGGGACTGCCGACTTTGAACACCATGGAGCTGTGGTCTGCAGAGCTTCCAGCTGCGACTGGCACTGACTTTAACATCGCGGAGCCCTGGGATCTCTTGCCGTGGTCGCTAGCGTTGAATCTCCACCCAGCTCAGCCTGTGGACTTCAGGAGCCGTGGTCTCTGGTAGGAAGCGGCCAATTTGGAGACTTCGTGCTGCTGAGAGTGTTCTTCCATTTGAGGGCCTGAAACATTGGGGCCGCTGTAGCGGCAACTGCGGAGGCCTCAAATAGGCCCCGACCATGAGTGAACAGAGGAAGAGGACTGAACTTTGGTGCCTTCCCTCACAGTGGGAAATGCTGATTCCACTGTGAGGGGATGTTTTTTATGTTTTATGTTAAATTCTAAAGTGTTGTGTTTATCTTATTTGTGTGCTGCATGGTAACTCAAATTTCACTGCACCAATTGGTGTATGTGACAATAAATGTCCTTTGTCCTTTGAATACCATGGCTTCTTCAACATTCACCAGAACAAGACGGTGGGGCCTCAAGTTCATGTCTCATCTGAATGGCATCATCGCTCACAGTTCTGCATCCAAATGCCAGACAGATTTTTGAGTTTAGATTTCTGGAATGGTTTTTGCGGCCTGAATCTTCTGATTGGAGGGGGCAAGGATCTTACAAGTTCGATGATGGCTGGCGCATTAGATCTGAAATGGAATGACGTGATCTGGTGGTGCTCAGAAGGAATGTTCATCACAGTTAAAGAAGAATTGCCATAGGAGTGTGAAGGCTACATTTGCACCCACATATGTGCAGTGAGGTCTTCATCAAATGAATCTAGTTTTGGTCATATATTGCTGAAGATTCTGATAAATAAATACATTAAATTTATATTTTTAATGACATAGAAGAAGGCCATTGAACCTATTGGTCCATGCAAGCTCCTAAAGCAGCAAATCCATCATTCCCGCTCTCTCATTTCCTCAATCCCTGCAACACAATCATCAACTCCCTTTTGATTATTTATATCATTATCCTTACGTTCAGGGAAAATTTACAGGAATGGCCATTGCATTACAACTTTGGGATGCGGGAGGAAATGAAGCGAGTGGAAGAAACCCACATTGTCTCAGAGAAAATGTAGCAATTCTACATAGACAGTGATCAAGGTAACAATCTAGGGTCCTTGGAACTGTAAGGAGGCAGCACTTACTGATGTCTTGTTTGGAGCTCGTCCTTGTTTGGTAACTAAAGAGATCAACCAATAACTTTGCAAGTGCAAGCTGCATGGATGGCAATTAATAGGGAGTAAACTAACTAAATTGAAACCTTAAAAATATTTACCTACCTTTCTTCTGACAGCATATTTTTGTCCCCATTGTTGTGTTGCACCAAATGTCCTTTCACTCGGTTGAGCTTGCTTGGATTCAGTGAGTGGATTTCTCAGCCTAAGAAATTGGATATCTGCAAAGATTCACCTCTTAGAATCCAAAAGGGCAGCATAGATATCCTGCATTAGCATCATTTGGTTGTGGATATATCAGCTGTTTGGTGTATGGGGATCTTGGCAGAAGATCTGCCTGAATATCTAGGAAAGAGTGAGTTTGGATGCAGGTGAAGGTAATGTTTTTGAACCTGTGATATGTGCAGTCTATCTATTTTTCCATCCAACTTCTAAAATTAATACGTCATTGCCTGTCAAATACTTCAACATGTGATTTACTTCGATGGGTTGCTTGGTACACACCACATTTTAATAGTAAGATTAAAGGAGAACTTACCAGTTTGAAGTTTGATCTTTATTTTATGCGGAGTTACGGTGAGCGATTACGTGAAGAAGCCCCGCCAGGCGCATGCATGTCATACTTCAAAGCAGCGGCGTGAAATCACAGTAACTACAGTCGAAGTGATATAGTAAGACTCAGAAGACTAGAACTACCAGATGATCTTTGCGATTATGAGGGCCGGGAGCGGAGGGCACGTAATCGCTCACCATAACTCCTCATAAAATAAGGATGAAGCTTCAAACTGGTAAGCTCGTTTAATCTTACTATTTTACTTCGGAGTCACGTGAGTGATTCCGTGAAGATTTCAAAGCACTGTGATTTCATGCCGTAGATCCAGTTCCACACGGCACACAGGATGAACAAAGAATGTATTGAACATTGTTTAAATTATATAATAAACATTTTAATAATAAAAAGAACAGTAATAACCCCTCTCACCCAGGGAAAATTTAGAAATGAAAATTACAAATGAAATCAAACAGAACCCAAAACAGCATGCCCAAAACCATGCACTGCCAGGACAGGTTTGTCATAGAATCTTGAAAAAGTTGATTCACTAGACCAACCTGCGGCCCCAAGGATTTGATCTAGAGGCATGTCCTGTGCATTCATTGCGGATGTTGACGCCGCCCTGGTGGAGTGGGATTTAAACACATCAGTGTCTACTCCAGCACAATCCAAAACCTGTTTCAACCACCTAGAAATAGTTTGTACTGACACCTTTTTATGAGGTTTTTTGTGGCTGATGAACATCGCTGTTTCAGAGCCTCTGAGACTCTTGGTTACCTTGATGTATTGACTCAGGTGCATAACTACACATAGCCTTAGGTCAATGGGGTATGCTTTAAAGCTTATTTTGCTTCCCTGGCCTGCTTTGTTTGATTAAATCATATACATAAAACGTAATATTATCTGCAGAAGAATGCATGCTAACCAGCCGTAGCTGTTGCAATGTCTGGACCCGTTGCGCTGATACTAGCGTCATGAGCATAGCCACTTTAAGTGTTAACTTCTGAAAAGATAGAGATGTGTTTGGAGCACATTGCCGAAGCAGTGTGAGAACTATGCTCACATCCCAGATTTCCGTATATCTAGGCTTAGGAGGGTTTTTGTTAAAACTACCTCTCATGAATTGGGACACTAATGGATGAGACCCGTTAGATTGTTCTCCTGACACTTGCCCTAAATAGGAGGACAAAGCACTCCAAGCACTATTAATGGCACTATAGCTCAATTGTTCATCAAAATGCAATGTAGCAAGGAACTCCAATACATCCGGTATGCTTGCAGTATGATAAGATATATCTGACTGTAAACAAAACATCTCCCATTTCTTAATATGAGATATATTGTTTTTTAGTACTATCTCTCCATGCCACAGTAATCACATCCACGGTCCTACTCAATAGTCCGAGCCCCTGGAACGGTCAGATCAGAATCTGCAGATCAACAGATTAATACGATCATGTAAAGGATGATTTTCTCCTGTCACCGGATGAACCAACAAGTTGCTGCATTTGGGGACAGTCATGAATGACTGTGTCATCAGTCTCAGGACCAATGGGAACCATGGCTGTGTAGGCCAGTCAGGAACCACCAAAACACCTGAGAAGGAGTCCTGCTCTATTTTGGTGAGACATTGACTGATGAGGCAGATTGGGGGAAAAGCGTAAAAGAAAATACATCCCCAATGTAGCGAAAATGCATCCACCGCTACTGCCCCTGGATCCGGCTCCCATGAGGCATATTTAGGTAACTGGTGATTTAGTTTGGATGCAAACAGATCTATGTCTGGCAATCCATACCAGCTGACAATCATTTTGAAAACTTTTGGATTCAGCATCCATTCTGTGTTGTCATTAAATTGCGTGACCTGGTGTCTGCCACCACATTATCTCTACCTGGTAGGTAGATAGCTGAGACCCAGATATTTCTCGTAATGCACCTGTCCCAAATGAGGTTAGCCAGATTATCACATGATACTGACCTAATTCCTCCCATGTGATTGATATATGCAACAGCTGCGGTATTGTCAATCTGGAGCTGAACATGCAAATCATTGAACAATATATTTTAAATCCATAGAATGCACCCAGCAATTCTAAGTAATTTATCCCATGCCTCTGCAGGACTAATGCCTCATGCACACTCCATCTGCCGCCACAGCTAGACTCGGTATCAGTGGCTCCCCATCCCAAAGCACTGACATCTGTTTGTAAATTAACTGAGGGTTGTTGAGTCAAAATGTTTTTAGTACTTCGTGAGACATTAATTATCCACCATTGCAACTTGGCGATAGCTTTGGCTGGGAACTGCATTGGTCTGTCGAAATGACCTGCATGTTCGTTAAGTGCTTGTTCTTTAGCTCATTGTACACTCTGATAGTGCAGAGGTCCGAACAGCACTCCAGGGAAAGCCACCACTAATTTACCAATGACACTGGCTACTTGCCGGATGGAGGATTGTTGTTCCTCTACCAGGTTGCTACAGGCCTCTATAATTTCAACAGCTTTGGCCATAGGCAAAGTCACTGACATGTCAATTGAATTAATGACGAACCCCAAATAGTCAATTATTCTGGATGGTACTAGTTTGGATTTAGTTGGATGGATGAGGAAACCTAACCTCTCAAACAGGTGTTTGGTCACTGAAACCGATTCCTCAGTTGCCTCCTGAGCGTTGCTTATAATCAGAATATCATCTAGATAAGCCATCACAATGTGATTCTGAGCGCGGAGTAGCACCAATACAGGTTTCAACAACTTTGTAAATAACCTAGGGGCTGTGGTTAACCCATTGGGCAACGCTTTAAATTGCCACAGCTGTCCCATCCAACTAAATTTCAAGTATCTACAGTACTGGTAATAAATTGGTACTGAATAATATGCATCTTTCAGATCTATGGTTGCCATATAACAACCTTTTGATATCAGTTGTTTAGCAGTACTGAAATGTTCCATTTTAAAATGTCTATACTGGACATAAGAGTTTAGTCGGGTTAGGTCCAGAATGACTCGACACCCACCATCCTTCTTCTGCCTGGGGAATATATTGGACACAAATTGTTGAGGCTGATATGCCGTCCTTTCAATTACCTCTTTTTGAAATAAAACCCGTTTTCATCATTTACCTGTAGAGTTTCTGGTCTTGAAAAAAAAACAATACCCGACTAGGTGTATTTTGTGCGGGTGGATGTATTCCTGACATAAACTCAATTCGAGACCCCCGGATACTGTCCAGTATAAATGGATCTGATGTTATGTAGCACCATTCATTATAATATAATTGCAACCTCCCCCCGACTGGAGTCTGCTCCCCAGAGGATACATCCTGAACTGAACCAGTTACTCGTACCTCCATGGTTGATCTTGGATTTCTCAACCTCCTGGCCATGTTGGGGGTGTGCAGAGGTGCATGCCAACGGCGTGTAGCTGGAAACCCCCTCTTGGTCCTTGACCTGCTCCAGCGCCTGTACCTCGCCTGAAGCTAAATGGCTTGCGAGGCAGTATCCTGGCCGAGGGTGTATATGTTTTTATGAGGCTGATCGTTTTCGCCTCCTCTTCCAGATCTTTGACTTGCTTCGCCAGGTCCTCCCCAAATATAAAGTTGGGTGTCTGGACATTAGAAAATTTGCAGAGTGCCATACAGTGTGAATTGAGGGTTGACTTTATGGTGATTTTACAGATGCAATTAAGCTCAAAATGAGCATTGCACAGCAGGGCATTGCACAGCAGCGTGACATCGGTGTTCCTTGGACCATTCGCCCAAACACTGTTATCCCTGCCCCCACCAATTTGAGGACTTTCTGAAATCGCAGTTCTTGCCCATGAGTGCATGGATGTGCTCATTTGCCCACAGATGGCCGAGTTCACGGTGGGCACCTTGAGCAACGCACGGTTAACAGGTTTTGGTAACGCAAAGAAATCTCCACCATTATGGAGTCCTGGAGCTGGTGAGAGGTCATATAATTAATATTGCTGGCCAGATTGTCATCCATGGCTTCACCAGTCCCTGTCGGTATGGCAAAATTTCTGGCCACATCCAGAACACCTGGAGCATGGCTCATGTGCTTTGGTGTATGCACAAGAGCAGTGACACCAACTTCAGGGTCAGATTCATACTGCCCTGGCTCTCCCGAGCCTTGCTCTCGGGAGGTATCACCCAGCCCTAAACAAGATGCTGGTGATGTTGGTTCCCATTGATACTCGTAGGTGTGTTGCTGATACTCCTCCTCGCCATACGGATCTCTGCCTGAGGTTGCTCCAGAGAGCTGTTGGGGAACCCTGGGGGTATGCAACCCCGACTGGAACACCTCATGATTTAGCATTTGCGCTATTAAGTGTTCCATTTTCTCAAGACGTCCCCAAACCTTTTTATTTGAAGGAGGGGAGTCTTCCTGGTCAGACTCATCCGAGTCGATAGGCCTGACCGTTTTTCTTTTGGCCTTCCTCCCGACAGGAGTGGCAACAGCGCCCTGAGCCACCGGAGTTGTTGGAATTAGCTGAACTGCCGGAGGTTCTGTAGTCGACGTCTTTGGAGCCGGCATTACTGAAGCCGGTGATTCCGCAGCCGACCTACGCTCACTAACCGCGGTCCCACGGGTACGTTTTTTACGCTGAACGGCAACAGCCTTTTTCGTTATTTTCTCCATTTTAAATTTCTCCTGCTGGCTCCTGTAACCAGCCTTACGGAGTTTAAGTAACCGCAGAGAGTTTTTTAAAACCACTTACCTGCTGCTTTATTACTTACCGCTTATGGAGCTGCGTTCTCCAGCCCGTCAGTGCGCCATGCGTCTGACGTAATGACGCACATGTGCCTGGTGGGGCTTCTTCACGGAATCACTCACATGACTCCGAAGTAAAATACCCTACAAGAACATTTTCTTAACCAATTGAGCAGAAGATAACTTGAAAAAAAGGAAAATAAGATTTTTTTTTTCCCTCTCTGTGGGCATTATTCTATTAATTTTCAGCACCAATTATGTTTAAGTGGTGAATATGTGCTGATTCTCAATTTAACCAGCTTATGGGTTTGTGCATTGGCGTGTAAATAAAGACAGCAATTAATGCCAAGTTCAATTTCTGCAAATGAATGTATGAAGGCCACATTTATTTAGCTACAAAGTTTATATGCCACCATAAATCTGCTATACTTCCTCTACCCGAGTATGTTTTTTGACATTACAATATCTGCAGTATTAAATTTTAATAATTAAATTAAATTTGAGTGGGAAAGCTGCCACAAGCTTATTTCATTTAACCATGTATTCACAAGAGCTAAAAACTTTGAACATTTTGAAAGTGTATTTAACTATGATAATTACCTAGTTTATAATCTACCTAGTTTATAATCACTTTTCAAAATAAAGAACAATTGGAAAGATTTCTAAAATATTATGTAAGCATCTTCAAATATTTTAAGTTCAAACAATCATACTGGATGGTTATTAAGTTTGTGCGGCAGTTTGCTGGAGATTGTATAAAACAACAAGAAACAAAATTGCTTTCAGTAGGAAAATTATTTACTTATTTTTGCATTCTAGCTTTTGATTCTGCTGTTGGCTAATAATGAATACTAGAAATCTAGAATTGAGTAAATTAATTAGTTTGTAATTAGTTTTTTCAACAGAGAACACTACTTGTTTCTAGTGAATCCTGGTCAATCACAAGAACTACATTTCTTGTATATCGATCAAGCCTCAGCAAGCATTTTGTGGAAACTAACAAGTTCAGAACACTGATTTTCTGATAAAAGGTTCCTGTCTTAATATATAAATTATTTTTTTCATTTCGCTACCAGACTTGGACATTTCCGATGGTTTCTGTGTTAATTCATATTTCCACTATTGATATTCATTGACGCTATGTTCAGAGTCAATGTACTTGAATCTACAATTATGTGAAATGCACTCCCTTGCAAATACCAGTCTACTGGTGCTACAAGTTTAAACCATACATGTAATAGGGCACCAGTATCATATCCATGGCACATAAGGTCATAAGTGATAGGAGCAGAATTTGGCCATCCAGCCCATCAAGTCTACTCCACCATTCAATCATAGCCGATCTATCTTTCCCTCTTAATCCCATTCTTCTGCCTTCACCTGTACTAATCAAGAATCTATCTATCTGTGCCTTAAAAATATCCATTAACTTGGCCTCCACAGCCTTCTGTTGCAAAGAATTCCATGGATTCACCACCCTCTGACTAAAGACATTCCACCTAATTTCCTTCCTAAAGGAACATCCCTTAATTCTGAGGCTATGACCTCTAGTCCCAGACTCTCCTACTAGTGGAAACATCCTCTCTACCTCCACCCTATGCAAGCCTTTCATTATTCGTATTTGCCATTCGAATTTGGCCCTTAAATATTTGGGCTGAAATTTAGAGCCTTATGTCCAGAAGACCTAGTTGTATGATGAACACATCGAAGCAAATGCTGTTAGATGTTAAGCCAGTGCATTGTAATTTGGAGTCTTAGGCTAACAATTCAGCAACTTGAATTCAGCTGACACTATGACAGCTCTGGACCCTCAAACAGTGGACAGGTGTCTAAACTGGGAGAGCAATCACACAAACTGGTCCTGTAAGAGCCTTATCTTATCTGTAACTCTTCAATCACCATGACTAGGTACACCATTTGCCACTAAGGGAGGTGGCATTGAGATACATAGGCTGGGGGAATTAGTAACTCAGTTCCATAATTCCAATGTCATGGACATTATGAGCTGAGCTGTACTGTTCCTGTGCTGTACTGTTCTACTGTATGTGCAATGTTCTATCCATGGACTTGCCCAAATATCTTTTAAACATTGTAATTATATCTATTTCTCCCACTTCGTCTGGCAGCTTGTTCCATATACCCACCATACTCCATGTCAGCTTACAATAACATGCTCACCAATCTTGCTTCTGAGTTGCAATAGGACCACTTAGCTCCTGAACATAGGTTGCACCAAAGAGCAGAATTCCAGAGGAGAGGTGAAAGTGACTGTCCTGGACATCAAGGCATCATTTTATGACCAAGCGGCACTGCTAAAATGGAAGTTTTAATAGCACCAAGGGGGAAATCGATTGATGTCATTACATATCAAAAGATGGATGTGAGGTCTAATCAGCCTTGCTCCAATGTGTAAGGTCAAAACATCTTCAACTTCTTAAGCAATGATCTTCTTTCTGTCATAAAGGGATTTCACAATGTTCTGTTCCATTCACAACTCCTCAGCAAATGAAACAGTCCCCGGCAACATTAACACTGGGACTGGTAGGTGGCAAGTGATAATTATACCAAATATGTGCCAGGCAATAACTATCTCCAACAGATTTATAAAAGGATAGATAAAATTACCAACCCTGTTGTTCATTGGTATGACCCTCTAGTAACATCCTGCAGATCACTTGGACTAGAAACTATTTTGGATTAGCTACATCAATAATGAGGCTACAAAAGCAGGTCAGCGGTTGGGTATCCTGTGATGATTGATGCACCTATTTACACTTCAAAGACTTTGCACTTTGTATAAGGTCAAGCAAAGAGCAGGGTGCAATATTTGTCCTTCCCAGGTGTCTGAATGTCTGCTTTACCTGGATGAGTGCTCCAACAACAACCAAGAAACTCAGCAACTGACATCACCCATCAATAGTCACTCTCTCTCCAACAATGGTGCATTGTAGCATTAATATGTGTCATTTACTCACCCAGGCCTCTCAGACAGCAACTCCTAGAGGTATAATCCTAAGCAGCACATAGACAGTCAAGGACTTCAAGTTCCACTGCTCCACAGAACATTTTAATTTGAAAATTACCCATCCATCTTCATTGGAGTATATCTATATACTGGAATTTCCCACTTAACACTACTGTAAGATTAACAACATCACAAAGAATTGCAGCTGTTCAATATCCTTCACCACCATCTTTTCATGAGCAATTGGAAATGGATCATAAATGTTAAGCCTTGCCAGTGACAAATGAATATATTAAGAGTAAGTGATGCAAAGAAGTAATTCTGATGCTTTTAGATTGAATGAAACTATCACTCAACCATTAACATGTGAAAGAGCATGCTTTTTTTTAAATCTTCTGAATATAAATAGCTAGAGACTTCTGGTTTACCTAACAGATGAATTGGAACTATGTTGGAAAGACAATATGGAGCGAGCTATAATTACCTCACCCTTTCAAGTGCTGAAAACACCGACAATCCTACTAGCACTCCTTGATGCATATTATACAAATATTTGTTTTGAAAAGGCCTGAAACATTGCCTTCCTGATTCCTTTTATTTCCTCCAGTTGGTTATTTATATTTATGAAACCCAAGTTGTTGCTTCCTTGACCATTAATTGATTGACCAACTCCGGTCCTCTACTAATTCTATGTTCTCAACTCACTTTGGCTCTTGATACTCCAAAGCTCAAGACTTAAAATTCTCATATTGAGCAATACTTCTTTCCATAACCTTATCCCTTGTTTCTGCTATCAACTTCAATGTTAAAATCATTTAGGAAATCTGTTCCCTTGAAGTTATCTATTTCTGCATTCCAGTAGCTGACCCGTATCCCACCGTCACCACCACAATGGTATCTGGTCTGTGGCCATAATTTCAGATATTTAGATTTTTGTTTTGGATTTTTCTATCTCTGTTGCAAGCTACTTTAAAATTTGAATTGCATTTAGTCTCTGCCTGTCTACCTTTTTTTCATTACACTTTTGCACATTTCATAGAATATTATCTGCTAAAATAGATAGGGAGTATTTTAAGGCCCAAGGACCACATGCTGACAAATGCAGCTAGCCTAGTATGCCAAAGGGGCAATTTTTGTACTGTATTGCTCTATGACTCTAACCTTGTTCCTTGTTGTTTTTGTGTTTGTATTTTGCAAAAATACAAAGGATAGAAACATAGAAAATAGGTGTAGTAGGCATTCAGTCCTTCGAGCCAGCACCGCTGATTATCTAAAATCAGTATGCCGTTCCTACTTTCGCCCTATATCCCTTGATTCCATTCGCCCCAAGAAGTATATCTGATCCTCTCTTGAAAACATCCAGTGAATTGGCTTCCACTGCCTTTTGTGGCAGAATTCCACAGATTCACAACTCTCTGGGTGAAAAAACAGGTGACAAATGAGTTGAATTTAATCCTACGTATGATGATTTTTATATTTCCCTTGTTAATTTTCTTAATGCCTTTGCTCATTTCTTCTAAAGGGCTTGCCCCCTGACACCGTTGTCATACTGACAATGTTTAAGACAAAAATCTGGTGTAGAACCAATGCAACAATTCCAGAAATCTCAGCAGGGAACTATTATTGGGCAATAGGGCAATTTATTCTCTCGAGTTTCTTAACTGATCACCCATAAAGCAAAAAAAAAATACTGTCAATAAAAAAAACATATTTTAAACAAGGAGGGGAATTGGAAATAGTGGGAAGAAAAACAGAGAGAGAAAAAAAACACGTTGGCTCATAAATGTTGCAGGCAGCATCTTCAGAACTGACAGAAATGACAGAGGCAAGCCATTAAAATCAGGTAATAGGTGATTAAATATTGATAGATGCAATAGAACGTGAAGTGAGCAACTCAGGTCCGAGTGATATAGATTCATTTTGGCCTTTTTTGGTTTAAGGTTTAAGCAAAAACTTGGATGTTTTATAATCCAAAATTGAATATAAGAATTGCTTGGAGAAGTCATTTACCAACACATTATGCAGAATGTATATTTTGGTTACTGGCCTAAACCAAGTTTGATTCTATTTCTTTGGGTATTCCAGAGAAGCTTGTATAAAACAGCAGATTGCAGCTACCATAATATCCTATAGTTCATATCAGTTCAAGCTCTTTCATTGTCCTGGTGTGCAATTTTACTCACTAGCTATTTGAATTTTTTGACAATCACTTTTCTTTCAACCAGACATTGAGGTAATGTAATGTAATATATGTATGGATTAATTGCAAATATCTTTGTATTTCTGTCATTTGCATTCTTTATGTGTTGAGCAAATATTAGCATCGATTAAGTTAGATATGATTCTGTTCTTTGTTACAGATATGACTGCCCTCTGTGAATACTTCCTTCAGATGCTGTGTGCTGCCACTGCAACAAAATGGTCTGTTCCGTGGAGCATAGGGAATGCTAATTGGTGTGTGTTAGGGCGCATTGAAACCACTGAGGCATGTGTGAATCTGCTTTGGATCATTTACTGTTACCAACAATTATAAATCACAGTGAAGAGACTGCAGTGTATTGTGTAAAATGTGCTGATGCCCAAAAGAAATGTGATTAGGCGATATGCAAGACAGGATGATAATGTTCAATAGGATATGAAAACATTGAGGAAATAGAAGGAGAATTCTAAATCAATTTAAAACAGGAGATGCTGAGAATATCAATGGCCCAGATTTTGCAGCAGTGCTTAGGGTAAACGGCTTATGTTCATCATCATTACTCCAGGCGACTGATTGTAATTGTGCAATTTCATCCAGTGTTTGCTTAACATGTTGCTGTTTGTGACAATATACTGTATACAGGAAGGAACTGCAGATACTGGTTTAAACCGAATATATTCCCAAAAAAATGGAGTATCTCAGCAGGACGGGCAGCATCTCTGGAGAGAAGGAATGGGTGACGTTTCGGATCGAGACATTTCTTCAGACTAGTTAGAGATAAGGAAAATGATAGATATTGATGAGCTTCTTCTTTTGTGTGGCGTGCACAGCCTAAAGTTGTAGGACAACTTGTTCTATTTGATTTTCTGTTTGCGCACGTCGAGTTGATTGCATTAGTCGAAACAGGGTGGACCACGTGAACGTTGCAATCTTCCACCCCATGTAGATGATGATGTAGAGAGATAAAGAACAAATTTTGCATATCTTTCATTCATTGTTCTTGAATGTCAGCTGATGCCTGACACTGACTGACAGATCTATGCACCAGAATCTATGGCTAATTTACTTTTTGACCTCGACATGAAGTTTAGCTATGCCTAAGTGATACCATTAAAAAGTCTGCTAGATGCCATTTGAAAAACGATGGACAACCATTGTTTCTTTCTTTCTTTCACCAACATCAGAAAGAGTGCAAACATGAATCTACAGAGTTTCAACATGCTATGAACTGCAATGCACACAAGCTCGCATGCACAGCTGTGCACTTCCGCACCACATGTGAGGCAAACGCTCGATAATTCTGAGCTTATAACTTCCAGAAAGGGATAGAAGTCTGAGAAAACATAGAGAGTGACCAATATGCTTCTATACATGAGAGACTGCAGTGAGATTGGACTATTTTGGATATGATAGCTTAAGAATATTGAAGACGTGATAAAATCATTGATATCATGCAAGATACTTGAAACAAATCACACTACTGTCTATATTTCTGTCTTTGTCATTTAAATTCAATCTTCCTTGATGGCCTTTGGACATCATTTCCTACCTTAATCTTGTTCTACTACTCCAATCTCTATTATTATGTCTTCCTCTGATTGTAGTAACTAAATATGTACTTTTTATAAAGTATTCCTTCTTTAAATCTGATGATTCTACCATCACTTTCTTATGCAGTCACTCAGGATTCAAGATGACTTGTTTCCACTTCAGATCAGTGGGAATACAAACTTTGCAGGAGCTGGAGTAGGAGGTGTTTGACAGAGCAGTGGGATGAGTAGTTTGGGAAATGTAGACAACATCAGTCTTTTACACTGGAACACTGAACACTCCAGATGAAGTGAGGTAGGGTTCTCCATACCAATGCTACTTCTCCATTTTGAACCAGTGATTCCATGCGGAGTAGAGTGGTGAGATAATCCATCACAGGAGATTTTGAGAAAGGGTCCTTAGTCTTCAATGGGAATAATTTCCTAGAATAGAAACAAGTGGTAGAGTAACGGTCAAGTAGCATTCTGGAGAACATGGATAGGTGACATTTTGTGTTGGGGCCTGAAATTTTGTGTTCAGACTAATTCAGACGGAATCATTTCCTCTGTCTGATCTGACTGTAAACTCATCTTGCATACCCATCCCGCAGTACCCTTTCTCTCCCTTGCTTACAGTATCTGTCTATGTCTGTTAGGAATAATCAGATTCCTTGTACATTTTATTTGAGGAACAGATTTCCAAAGATTTGTGATCCTATGAGGGAACAAAATATCAATTAATCTCTGTCTAAAATAGCCAACCTTTTGTTTTTAAATTGTACCTAGTTCTATATTTTACTACAGAACCAAACATCCTCTCCATGTCCATTCTATTAAGACCGATCAGTACTTATCTCCAGTTTCTTGCTGTGTCAGACCAAAATAGATTTTCCAAATTGGGAGTCTTATCTTGGGAATTACAACAATGTGACAGCACTATCAGAACAAACAAATTGTAAACTCGCAGCGCTGGGGGTGTTGGCATGAGAGATGATACCAGTAAGGGTTTAGTTTAATACTAAACTAAGTAGGACCCGTTGGGTCCCATAATCACATGGGAGGGCTGGTCCCCAGACGCAATTTTGCACCTCTCCAATTCCAATATTAGTGGCGCGTGTGGGGGGGGGGGCTTTCTGGAGTGCTGGTATGGGTTCTTGGGGTGACAGCTCTATCTCTCAAGCCTGATGTGCTGGCAGCTCACTCACAGCTGGTGGGCTGGCAGTTGACTCATGGTCATTCCTTGAAATTCAATTTCAAGCAAGGTGCAAGGCAACCAAATTCAAATCCATTTTCCTACCATTTCAAGCAGGGTGCAAGGCCACCAAATTCAAATGCAATTTCTTACCACTTCGAGCAGGGTGCAAGGCCACCAAATTCAAGTGCAGTTTCCTACCACTTCAAGCAGGGTGCAAGGCCATCGAATTCAAGTGCAGTTTCCTACCACTTCATGCAGGGTGCAAGGCCACCAAATTCAAGTGCAGTTTCATACCACTTCAAGCAGGGTGCAAGGCCAAAGAATTCAAGTGCAGTTTCATACCACTTCAAGCAGGGTGCAAGGCCACCAAATTCAAGTGCAGTTTCATAACACTTTAAGCTGGATCCAGGGCAACCAAATTCAAGTGCAGTTTCATACCGATTCAAGCAGGGTGCAAGGCCACCAAATTCAAGTGCAGCTTCATACCATTTCATGCAGGGTGCAACGCCACCACATTCACATGCAGTTTCATACCATTTTGTGCAGGGTGCAAGGCCACCACATTCAAATGCAGTTTCATACCATTTCTAGCAGGGTGAAGCCACCATAAAACCTCACCAAACACACAGTTCAGTAGACATTCAGTGTGTTCAGTTTATTCACAGCTCAGACAGAATCATGACCTCTCCCTCTCCCATCAAGTAGAGACTGAGCCACACCCACACTTCCGGGTTTTATAACCCCTCCCCCTCCCACCGGAAAAGGTGTGGCCTTCATGACAGGAGAGAGATTCTCAACATTTTTTAAACAATAATAACACTTTTATTTTTGCTTGATGGGAAGAATCCTCTGCACCTGCTGAGCGGAGGGGGACTGAGTGATGGCCAAAAATCACAGCCGTAACTGATAGTGTTTTATCTAAAATCAATATACAGTGCAAACAGGAAGTTAGCCAAAGCATCCAAGCCACCATTGGCAGTAGTGCCTTTTCACTTCAAGCCAAAGCCCCCAAGCCACCATTTGTAGTAGTGCCTTTTCACTTCAAGTGAGTTTATTGTCATGTGTCCCTGATAGCTGAATGAAATTCTTGCTTTGCTTCGGCACACAGAACATAGTAGGCATTTACTACAAAACAGATCAGTGTGTCCATATATCATTACATAAATACATAAACACATGAATAAATAAACTGATAAAGTGCAAATAATAGATAACAGATAATGGGTTATTAATGATCATAGTTTTGTCTGAGCCAGGTTTAATCGCCTGATGACTGTGGGGAAATAGCTATTCCTGAACCTGGTCGTTGCAGTCTTCAGGCTCCTGTACCTTCTACTTGAAGGTAGCAGAGGGATGAGTGTGTGGTCAGGATGGTGGGTCCTTGATGATGCTGCCAGCCTTTTTGAGGCAGCGACTGTGATAAATCCCCTCGATGGGAGGAAGGTCAGAGCCGATGATGGACTGGGCAGTGTTTACTACTTTTTTAAGTCTTTTCCTCTCCAGGGCACTCAAGTTGCCGAACCAAGCCATGATGCAACCGGTCAACATGCTCTCTACTGTGCACCTGTAGAAATTCGAGAGAGTCCTCCTTGACATACCGTCTCTCCATAATGTTCTAAGAAAGTAGAGGTGCTAATGTGCTTTCTTTATAATTGCATCACTGTTCTCAGACCAGGAGAGATCTTCAGAAAAGTGCACGCCTAGGAATTTGAAGCTCTTGACCCTTTCCACCATTGACCCATTGATATAAACAGGACTGTGGGTCCACATGATTGTTATCGAGGCAGACACATTACCACCAATACGAACAGTCTGTGGTCTGTGAATGAGGAAGTCGAGGATCCAATTGTAGAGGGATGCGCAGAGACCCAGTTCTGCGAGTTTGGTAACCAGCTTGGAGGGGATGATTGTATTAAATGCAGAGCTGTAATCAATGAATAACAGCGTGACATATGAGTTTTTGTTGTCCAAGTGGTCCAGAGCGGAGTGGACTGCTAGCGAGATCGCATCCACCATTGATCTGTTAGGCTAACTGCAGTGATTCCAGGTTTTCATCAAGGTAGGAGTTGATTTGCGCCATGATCCACCTCTCAAACCACTTCATCACCACTGACGTTAGTGCCACTGGTCGATAATCATTGAGGCACGTCACCTTGTTCTTCTTGGGCACTGGTATAATTGATGCCCTTTTAAAGCAGGTGGGGACCTCAGACCTCAGAAGTGAGAGGTTGAAAATGTCCGTAAAAACCCCAGCCAGTTGATCCGCACAGGTTTTTAGAACACGACCAAAGCACTCAAACAAACATTTGCAGGCAGTGCCTTTTAACTTCAAGCCAAAGCACCCAAACAAACAATTTGCAGGCAGTGCTTTTTTACTTCAAACCAACCATATTTTTATTTCAAACCACATTAAGGGCACTCACAGTTGAGTAGACATGTGTCCAGTGCTATTCAGAGCTCAGAGACACGTGACCCTCTGGTTCCTCCATCTTGCAGAGACTGAATGAGGCACACCACTTCCTGGTTTTATAGTCCCTCCTCCTCCCTCCAGCAGGGGCAGCTGAGCGAATGTGGAATCTGTTAAAAACATTAATATGTCTCTGATTTGTCATCTATGGGAAAAATCCTCTGGTCCCGGAAGGCGGAAGGGGGCTCTGTGCGAGCTGGCCAAAAATAAACGGCCGTAGGTGGCGGCGTTCTCTCGGAAATCACAGCACAGCGAGCTAAAACCAATCAAGATCAGACTTTTAGTAATATAGATATCGTTATATATTGATATATATATATATATATATATATATATATATATATTAAGGGTTTAGTTTAATATATTGTCACATGTACCGAGGTACAGTGAATATCTTTTTTTGTTGCATGCTATCCAGTCAGCGGAAAGATTATACATGATTACAATCAAGCCAATCACAGTGAACTGATACAGGCTAGTGTATAGTGCAAGATAAAGGCCAGTAAAGTCCGATTAAAGATAGTCCAAGGATCTTCAATGAGGTAGATGGAAGATCAGGCCCACTCTCTAGATGGTGATAGGATGGTTCAGTTGCCTGATAACTGCTTGGAAGAAAATATCCCTGAATCTAGAGATATGCGTTTTCACACTTTGTACCTCTTATCTGATGCGAGAGGGGAGAAGAGAATGTCCAGGGTGAGACCCGTCCTTAATTTTGCTGATAGCCTTGCTGAGGTAGTGTAAAGTATAGATAGAGTCAATGGAAGGGAGGTTGGTTTGCTCAATGGTCTGGACGATGTCCACATTTCTCTGCAATTTCTTGTGGGCTTGCCAGTACATTTGGAAGATTTTTCAGAGATAGCATTAGTACTACATCCCCGATCTTTTGAGGAGAGTGCTGAGAGTAGTCCATGTCTCAGAATCATAAAGGACGACAGAGATCACTTCACTCCTGTGGATAATCAGTTTTGTGATGAGTCTTTACCATAAATGATCTTTTCCTCAGATGGCCGAAGACTGTGCCAGCTATCTGATGGTACTGGCGCATTTCATCTTCAATACTGCCTTCACAATGAGGTGGCTCCTGAGATATGGAAAGAAGTCTAGGAGATATCTAGGAACTCATTGTGGACAATTACAGTCTGGCTGTGGTATTGTGCATTTACAGCAGAAGGCTTATGTCTTGCTGATGTGAAATTTGTGGCCGATTCTCTTGCATGGCTCGGTAAATCAGTTAGTGATGACTTGATCTCCAACCATGCACTTGTGCCAATATTACCTGTGTTCGATGAAGAAGCTTGTAGTGCCCTTGATTCTGGAGTGAAGTCAACACAGATTCCCAATTTCCTGGAGGTTAGCTCCACTCCAGCAGGAATATTATTGGAGGTAAGGTGCCAAATTGCAGCAAAAAAGATTAGAAAAAAATGCTTTGCTTGATTCTAGCTTACAGTAAAAGTGGGCCTTTTGTGAATCCCCAGTTATTATTACAGTTTGCATTTCATTAGGTAGCAGGTATAAAATAGAGATCAAATGGTGTTAATAGACACATTTGAAAAGTATGTTCTGCATTCCCTCTCAATTGTCAGACCTACGGGGTTTTGTGAAGGCAAGAGTGGTTAATGGTACATTGCATTTCTTTAAGAGTTGCCATACATTGAAGATTTTGCCATTAAGATTTTGCCAGCAGGACTTTGATCTCTCCTTTTGTACTTTGTTACAGACCTGTACTTCTGTTATCTTTTCTAAAGTTCTGCCTATTACATGCAGTACCTTTATCAGTCTAAATATTTTGAGTTAATTTTATCTCTCCTTGCTTCTTCAATGATCCTACCATTAGATTGGCTGGCAGCAATTTACTTGATAGCTTCAGTAATTATCTTCTTGGTCCTTCAAACTCTTTTAATACCCATAAACCTTGCTTTTATGAACAATGGTTGACTTTCCAAGAGAAGGTAATGCCTATGCCATATTTTTCTTCCACAGATATAATTTCAAGAAACCTATTAAAGAAGTTCTCTCCTTTCTCACATTTCATTTGACTGGCACATTTAAGTGACATCAATTTTGTATTCTGCACTTAATGGCAGATAACATAATTAATACTGTTCATAGTGTGAGTGTCTCTCTAAGCAGGTTCCTGTCCCAAAGCTTTTCAAATGTTTTGTACATCCCTGGAATTTTTATTCTCACATAATCACCTATGAATATTTCCCTTTCATAAAACTGGTTCACATCCATGGCATAAGCGTTGAGAGTCTGTCAGAACTGAAATAATGATTAGAAAGCCTGCAGGTTCCATGGTATATGGAGATGGACACAAATTGCTGGTGTAACTCAGCGGGTCAGGCAGTATCTCTGGAGAAAAGGGCCAGGTGACGTTTCAGGTTGAGACCCTGTGTCAGACGGAAAGACAGGAGAGAGGGATACTAGAGGTGTGAAAAGGTACATGGAACAAACCACAAGAAACAAACCAGCCTCTGTAGTTGTGTGTCACACTGGGTCTGTTGTTTGTCTCACTTTCTAGCTTATGGCATCCCCATGTTTATCTTATGCACCTGGGCAAAGACTAGGGGCATCTTTGCTACCAGCTGTAACGGGACCCATTTGAAACTGGGTCAGAATTTGTAATTAAGCATTCCAGAGAGCAAAGCTTTCATGGAGCAAAGTGTTGTAATATTAAATAGAGATGGCAATATAACATTAGAACAAAAGAATTTGAATAGCCTGGGACATAAACAGAATCCCTTTTATATAGAGCCGAGAAGCACCAAGGGATTGGCAAAATTAGTAAAAAATGATTTAGACCCCAGAGCAGTGGAATGGAAAATGAAGAGGAAATATACAGACAAATTATAGAGGGAGATATTAACAAATGTTATTTCAGGAGATACTAATTATCTAAAAATAGGCTAATTAAATGTTTATAATGAGAAAGGGGAGTTTTGTTTTAATTCTTTGAGGCTTTTGTTCCATATGCCAAGTTTCCAAACAAGATGTAACATTATCTGAATTTTTTTCTGTTAGGAAAAAAAGGGGATTTGTAATGTAAATAGAACATAGAACAGAGAAAAGTACAACCCACAATGAACAGGCACTTCAGCCCACGATGTTTATGACAAACAGGATGTTAAATTGAACTAATTTCATCTGCCTGCACAGGATACATATTCCTCCATTCCCTGCATTGCTGTGTGCCTATTTAAAAGCCTCTTGAGTGTCACCATTGCATCTAAAATGAAAGAAAATTTAAGAATGAATGATATTTGACTGAAAACAGTAGGTAAACAGAAAAAACACTAGCTAGAGTGTGGACCAGACCTCCCATCTACCTCACTGCAGACCTTTGAATTTTCTTTGGTTTTGTTTATTTTAGTTTAGAGATACAGCATGGAAATGGCCCTTTGGCCCACCAAGCCTACACTGACCAGTGATCCCTGTACACTAACACTATCCTACACACTCTAGGGACAATTTACAATTTTACCGAAGCCTATTAACCTACAAACCTGTACGTCTTTGGAGTGTCGGAGGAAACCGGAGAACCCGGAGAAAACCCACAGGGAGCAAATACAAACTCCATACAGACAAGCACCAATAGTCAGGATTTCACTGGCGTTGAAAAGCAGCATCTCTACCAATGCGCTACCGTGCCGCCGGTCTTTATCGGACTTCAATGATATATCTTTTGCATTAAATGTTGTACACTCTATCCTTTGTCTTTGTACTGTAAATGACTTGATTGTATTCATGTATAGTCTTTTCTCTTGACTGTGCATGCAAACAAAACTGTATCTCGTTACACGTGACGATAATAAACCAAACAAAACTTTTAAAAAGTTGTACTGAGGAAAATAATAAGAATTTAAAAATGGCTAAAACAGAACAACATATGAGCAATAGGATGGATATCAACTGGACTATTAAACTTCAAATTATATTCAAGAAAATGAGCTTGCTTCAAGAGTGTGGGTTCCAAGGATGAATGTGGCAGGTAGTGCAAATTTGCAAATGGAAACCAATGCAGTTATAAACCAGCTGATAAAGATAAAACAAAGAAAAGATAAAACAAAGAAAAAGATAAAACAAAGAAAAATATAATTGCCCAAATGTAAACAGAATGTAAACAAAGCAAAGCAAAGACTAAACGGCTAAGAAGGTCTTGAAATAAAATTAGCTAAATAAAGAGCTAAAAGTGTGAGGGATGGGTCCTTATACTATTTATTTTTAAAGTAAAGGTCACCACTTCTTGCCCTCTCACAGTGAGGGCATGAAGAGCATTGCAATTCCTTGGACCATTGGAAAATTGAGATAAAATAGCATAGTTGTAATTCACTTTTCTGCTGATGTTTTCAGACATTTTCAAGAAAAATAGGGCTTTAGATTTGCAGAATGCTGAACAATTATTTGGATAAATCTTCTGATGGCTTAATGTGATTCCTAGTGCCTACCCAATGTCAGGGATGGTTAAAACCAGCCTATTATCACCACACTACACCCTCATTTTCTGATCCATAGGCACAGATGTTAATGGGGTGAGATGGAGAATGTGACAAGGCATGTCATGAACATATTAACTTGACCACTGGAGAAAAGGTTGGAGGAGCAAGATAATGTGAAGTGTTAATGTATTTACGATCATGTGAAGTTGGTTGCCCCACCTATCTTTCACCGTTAGACTTCCCAATCTTCCCCATTGAATCACAATAGCCAGTTGTATATATGTGAATGCACACCTCCAGTCAAAAGAAAAATAGCAGAAGAAATTTGCAAGCCAAGTTAGTGAAGCATTCTACATATTTAATGTTTTGATCACCTCCCCTATTTTACTTCGGAGTCACGTGAGTGACTACGTGAAGAGCCCGCCTCACGCTGGTAACGGCTTGACGTCAACGCTGACGGCGGAAGGAGGAGCTGCGGTAAGGAGCAGCTCCTCGCAGCGGTCGGAACGGCCCGCAGGTAAGTGAAGTTACATCGGGGCGGTTTTCAAGTTACGCTGGGTGGCTCCAGCATCGAAAGTAAAAGTAAAAAATTAGACGTTAGCGTGCTGATTGAGCACAGATAATTTAACAAAAATGGAGAAATCGGGAAAGAAGGTTTCGCGGGTGAAGAGAGCCTCCCGGGGTGAAAGTAAATATACGGGACGCGAAGCTAGAGTGGACCCGGTTCCGATACCGCTGGCCACTGATTTACCCGATATAGAATTTCCAGATTCTCCAGAAATTATAACCACGGAGGAAAATGCTCCTAAGAAAAGCAAAAAGAAAGCTGTGAGGCCCGTGGTTTCTGATGATTCTGATTCTGAAAGACCTCCAGACAATAAAACTATGTGGCTAAAAATGGAGCATATGGAGAAAGTTCTCCAAACTATTATGAGACAAGGGTCAAAGTACCCACATGAATCCCAAAAAATCCCTGAGGGGTTTGAATATGATGAATATGGCTGTGGGCCAAGTTGGGAATATGATACTCCAGACCCACGATTTGGGCTGGAAGAAGTCTCATGGGATGATATCCCGATGGAATTAGGGCTGCAGAAGGCAGACCCTGCTGAAGTTGAAATGGCTTTTGAAAGCACGCCACAAAGTAAAAAGAAAAGGCTTGATGTGCCTGGGATAGCACAAGATTTTGCTATACCCGAAGGAAGTGGTGAGGCTATGGAAGAAAACCTAGCTGCCAATATAAATTATATGGTATCTCACCAGCTTCATAATACTGTGATGAATGAATTATCAGAATTATATAAAGCACCAGGCAATTGTGCCTCATTGGAAGTGCCTACGGTGAATCCGATGGTATGGGCGTCTATGACTCCAAGTATGAGAGCCCAAGAAGTGAAATTTCAAAAGGTGCTGAAATTATTTTCTGCTGCCATTACGGCATATGGCAGGCAAATGGAGAATCTGGAAATGGAAAAGATTCAAAAAGATACTTTGGGCTTATTGTGCAATTCGTTTTATGAGATCAATTGCATGAGAAAAATGGCGATTCGGCCCATATTTCACCCTAGATTTGCAAGCCTGTGTCAAGAAAGTGGAGTTCAAGCTCCTGGGTATTTGTTTGGAGAAAATCTGCCGAAACAGCTGAAACAGTTGGATGAAGAAGCTAAATATTTTAGCACTATTAAGCCTTTTGTCTTTGGACAAAGAAGAGGGTTTTTTTCGGCCCGAAGGGGTTTTGATTTTCGTTATAGAGGCAGAAATTTGTCACGAAAATATTATCGTGCTGCGCAGGCCAGTGCTTCCCTGCATTCGGAAAGAGGAGACCATCACGCTCTTATGGAGAGGTATTAAAGACTTCTATCCTTAAGGAAACTGTGGATGAATCTCCAGTTGGAGGGAGATTGCAAAAATTTTATAATGCCTGGCTTAATATTACTTCTGATCGATTTATATTACAAGCAGTTTCGGGAGCTATTATTATTTTTAAAGAAGGGGTCAATCCTCCTGTACAGAATAAACCTGCTTATGCTTATGTGTTTTCTGCAGAAGAAAGAATGGAGATTAATGTGGAAATTGACAAATTATCCGGAAAAGGGGTAATTGAAAAAACTTGTGAACATAAGCATTAATTTGTCTCTAATATATTTCGCAGAGATAAGAAAGATGGTGGTTGTAGAATTATTCTAGACCTTACAGATCTAAATAAGTTTGTAGAATACAAACATTTTAAGATGGAGACATTCAGTACTGCAAAATATCTGATTTCAGCAGGTTGTTATATGACTAAGATTGATTTGAAAGACGCCTATTATTCTGTAGCAATTCATCATCTTTTTCGGAGATACTTAAAGTTTTATTGGCAGGGGCAATTATGGCAGTTCAAAGCTTTACCAAATGGATTGAGTTCGGCTCCTAGACTCTTTACAAAACTGTTGAAACCAGTTTTAGCCCAATTAAGAGCACAGAAACACATTGTAATGGCTTATCTGGATGATATTCTGATTATTAACGATAGTCAAGAGTCAGCTGAGCACTCAATTTCAGTTACTAAAGCTTTGTTTAAAAGAGCTTGGATTCTTAATTCATCCAATTAAGTCCCAGCTGCAGCCAGTTCAATCAATTAATTTTCTGGGGTTTGTAATTAACTCAGTGACTATGTTAGTTACTTTGCCAGCAAAGAAGGCAAATGATATTTTGCAAATGTGTAATTACCTCATTCACAAACCTTATCCCTCCATCCGAGAAGTGGCAAAAGTCATTGGTACACTGGTGGCAGCATTTCCGGCAGTGGAATTTGGGCCATTACATTATCAAAATCTTCAAAGGGACAAAGTAAGGGCTCTTAAAGATAAGGCAGGTCACTTTGACAGGCCTATGCAATTAACAAGGAAAGCAGTATTGGAATTGCAATGGTGGGTTGAAAATGTCCCACAAGCTGCTAAGAATATCATGATTAAACAGCCTGAAATGGTTTTACAAACAGATGCTAGTGCTCTCGGATGGGGGGCTACAGATTTATCCTCCAGTTGTGGAGGTAGATGGAAAACTGAAGAACAAGTGTTTCTTCAAGAGTATGGTATTAACTATTTGGAATTATTGGGGGCCTTTTATGGGCTTAAAGCATATTGTTGTGCTAAACAAGGTCTGCATGTGTTAATACAGTTAGACAATAAAACGGCTGTGGCTTACATTAATCACATGGGGAGAGTTAGATCAGTATCATGTGATTGTCTGGTCAATGAGATATGGCAATGGTGTATTGGTCGGCAGATATGGATTTCAGCAAGCTATATTCCAGGTAAGGACAATGTGGTAGCAGATGAAAGGTCCAGGATTTTTAAAGATAATACGGAATGGATGCTTAAGCCAGCAATATTTAAGAATATTGTTAGCCGATTTGGGTTGCCAGAAATTGATTTGTTTGCATCCAGGCTTAATCATCAATTGCCTCATTATGTGTCTTGGGAACACGATCCGGACGCAGTCGCAGTAGATGCTTTTTCATTACACTGGGGAAAGATGTTCTTTTATGCTTTTCCACCATTTGCTCTGATTCAGAGATGCTTGAAGAAAATAGAGCAAGATTCAGCTTCCGGATTGTTGGTAGTGCCAAATTGGCCAACTCAACCTTGGTTCCCAGTTATGCTGAATATGATTAAAGAACCGTATATGCAGATTCCTAACTGTAGTGATATCTTGACTAATCCAGTAACAAATGAAGGTTACCCATTGTATGCATATATGAATTTGTTAATCTGCAGGTTTTGACCAGACCACTACAGGAACTGGGATTGTCGGACAAAACTTTGGAAGTTATTGGCGCATCATGGCGAGATAGCACACAAAAACAATATATGACACATATTAAGAAATGGGAAGAATTTTGCACACAGTCAAATATTTCTGGTGATTCTGTGAATGTTACTCATGTTTTGGAATTCCTTGCCAATTTGCACTTTGAGCAACATTTAAGTTACAGTGCCATTAACACTGCACGCAGTGCCTTGTCGTCCTATTTAGGACTTATGACTGATGAGAAATCAATTGGGTCGCATCCATTGATATCACGATTCATGAAAGGAATTTTTCACATGAATCCGCCAAAACCTAGATATACAGAAATTTGGGATGTGAGCATTGTACTTGCTCTACTTAGAGAATGGACTCCAATTGAAGGGTTGCCATTGGATAGGTTAACATTGAAATTGGTCATGTTAATGTCACTGGTCTCAGCTCAAAGAGTGCAAACTTTACAAATGTTGCGTTTAGACTGTATGCATGTGACTACAGATAACGTTGTGTTCTATGTTTACGATCTGATCAAACAAAGTAGACCAGGGAGATCTGGAACAAAGGTAACCTTTCAAGCTTTTCATATTGAGCCTGCTTTGTGTGTGTGGTTAGACATTTGAACCAATATATTAAAGTTACGGACACTTTTCGAGGAAACGAAAAGACATTACTGCTTACGCACAAAAAGCCACACACAAAAGCTTCAGTTCAAACTATCTCAAAATGGTTGAAACAGGTGTTGGTTTTAGCGGGAGTAGACACTGATGTCTTCAAATCTCACTCCACCAGGGCGGCAGCTACGTCCGCGGCGAAGGGGCAGGACGTACCTCTCGAGCATATTTTTAAAAAATCGCAGGGTGGAGTAAAGAAGAAACTTTTTCAAAGTTCTACAACAAACCTGTTCACACTATGACAAGCTTTGGACACGCGGTGTTGGGAGCACTATAATCACCTGCTTTGTTTGCTATTAATTGCTATTAATTGCTATAATCAGTTGTGTAGTCACTGATATCTTTTGTCACTTGTAATCATTTTTCCCTCAAAATATAAGGAGGGTATTTATATGGTCTTTCAACCATTTAAAAAAGTTAATTGTGAAAAGATCTAACATTTGTCTGGTTTCTCATGTATGTGTTTACTTAGCCGGACTGTCGTACGGATTAATTCTACGACATAAAAAACACAGAAAAGCTTTAAAATCTTCACGTAGTCACTCACGTGGACTCCGAAGTAAAATAGTAAGATTAAACGAGAACTTACCTGTTCGAAGTTTGATTGTTATTTTACGAGGAGTTACGATGAGGGATTACGTGCCCTCCACTCCCACCCTCGTAAAATAAATGATCAAATGGTAGTTCTAAGTCTTTTTATGAGCCTTACTATGTTACTCCGGCTTTGGTGTTCTGTGTTTTTCATGCCGCTGGCTTTGAAGTATGCCGTTACCAGCGTGAGGCGGGCTCTTCACGTAATCCCTCATCGTAACTCCTCGTAAAATAACGATCAAACTTCGAACAGGTAAGTTCTCGTTTAATCTTACTATTTTAGTTTAGTTTAGTTTAGTTTAGAGATACAGCGCGGAAACATAAAAACATAGAAACATAGAAATTAGGTGCAGGAGTAGGCCATTCAGCCCTTCGAGCCTGCACCGCCATTCAATATGATCATGGCTGATCATCCAACTCAGTATCCCGTACCTGCCTTCTCTCCATACCCTCTGATCCCCTTAGCCACAAGGGCCACATCCAACTCACTCTTGAAACAGGCCCTTCAGCCCACCGGGTCCTCGTTGACTAGCGATCCCCGCACATCAACACTATCCCACACCCACTAGGGACAACTTTTATATTTACCAAGCCAATTAACCTGCAAATCTGTACGTCTTTGGAGTGCGGGGAGGAAACCGAAGATCTCGGAGAAAACCCATGCAGGTCACGGCGAGAACGCACAAACTCCATACAGTCAGCACCCGTAGTCGGGATCGAACCCGAGTCACCGCCATTGCATTCCCTGTAAGGCAGCAAAACTACCACTGCGCCACCGTGGCTGCTGCACCAACGTGACCGATTCTAATCATTCATATCAGAAAGGATAAGTTGGGAGACCATGTGCTAGTTTTCATTGGTGGATTGGTGATGGAGAATTAATAGGTTTATGTTCATGGGTATTAACACCTCAGATGACCTGTAGTCTTATAAGACTTATTGTCTTTATTTAGGCTGGATTTTGAGTACTGCATGCCAGTTCTGGTCACCCCATTACATGAAGTGTAGGCTCTGGACACGGGGCAGAAGAGGTGTACCAGAATGATGCCTGGATCATTAGCAATAAGGAGATGTTAGACAAGTTTAGAATGTTTTCTCTAGATAGGTTGAAGGGTGACATGATAGACGTATATCAAATTATGAGTGGCATAGATAAGGTAGAAAAGTCAGAACATTTTTCCGATGGAAATGTCAAAGATTAGAGGGCACAGCTTTAAGGTCAGAGGGACAAATTTGAAAAAAGATGTGCTGGCCAAGTTTATTTACAGGTGGATGCCTGGAACATGCAACCAGGGGTAGTGGTGGAGGTAAATATGAGAGTGACATTTAAGTGGCTTTTGAAAAGACACACAGATTTGCAGGGGATGGCAGGGTGTGGATCATGTGTGGACAGGTGAGGTTATTTTGTCTTGGTGCTATATCTGGACAGACATAGTGGGTCAAAGGGCCTGTTCCTGTGGCGTTCATTTCCATGTTTGCATGTTTTAACACAGAGATGTAATCATGAAGTAGGCATGCCAGTGACTCTACTTTCTGTGATCTACTTTAAAGAGATTTGGCATGTCCCCGACTACTCTAACAAATGTTCACACCATTAGTGTAGAACATATGCTGACTAGTTGATTCGTTGCTTGAATTGACAATGCCACTGCACAGAATTGCAAGAGACTGCAGAGACTCAGCCCAGTCCATAACAGAATTGCAAGAGACTGCAGAGACTCAGCCCAGTCCATCACATGTACAGCTCTCCCCGCAGAAGATCAAAAGCATCTACATGAGACAAAGATGGCCTTGATTATGAAGGATTCCCACCATCCTGTCCATGCTTTCTTCTCGCTGCTACTGTCAGGGAGGAGGTACAGAAGCTTGAAATTCCACACCACCAATTTCAGGAATAGTTACTTTCTTGTTACTATCGTCAGATTCTAGAACCAACCTGCAGAACCGTAAACCTACCATGGCAATTAACATCACAGATCACCACTTGCACAACCATAGCCTTCTTTTCTATTGGATTTTGCTTTAATGTCTTTTGTTTAGTACATTATCTTCTCTTTTCACTATCTTATCGAATGAATGTTTGTATAATTAATTTAATTGTATAATTCATTTATAATATAAGTCTATGTACCCAAGATGTTGCTGCAAGATTGTCATTGTACCTATACAATAGACAATAGACAATAGACAATGGGTGCAGGAGTAGGCCATTTGGCCCTTCGAGTCAGCACTGCCATTCACTGTGATCATGGCTGATCATCCATTCAGAACCCCGTTCCTGCCTTCTTCCCATATCCCTTGACTCCGCATTCTTTAAGAGCTCTATCTAACTCTCTCTTGAAAGCATCCAGAGAATCGGCCTCCACTGCCTTCTGAGGCAGAAAATTCCACAGATTCATAACTCTCTGGGTGAAAATGTTTTTACCTCATCTCCGTTCTTAATGGCCCATCACTTATTCTTAAATTGTGGCCCCTGGTTCTGGACTCCCCCTACATCGGGAATATATTTCCTGCTTCCAGCGTGTCCAATCCCTTAATAATCTTATATGCTTCAATAAGATCCCCTCTCATCCTTCTAAACTCCAGAGTATACAAGCCCAACCGCTCCATTCTCTCAGCATATGACAGTCCCACCATCCCGGGAATTAACCTTGTGAACCTACGCTGCACTCCCTCAATAGCAAGAATGTCCTTCCTCAAACTCGGAGACCAAACCTGCACACAATATTCCAGGTGTGGTCTCACTAGGTCCCTGTACAACTGCAGAAGGACCTCTTTGCTCCTATACCCAATTCCTGTTGTTGTGAAGGCCAACATGCCATTCACTTTCTTCACTGCCTGCTGTACCTGCATGTTTACTTTCAGTGACTGATGTACACGCACACCCAGGTATTGTTGCACCTCCCCTTTTCCTAATCTGACACCATTCAGATAATAATCTGCCTTCCTGTTCTTGCCACCAAAGTGGATAACCTCACATTTATCCACATTAAATTGCACCTGCCATGCATCTGCCCACTCACCTAACCTGTCCAAGTCACCCTGCATCCTCATAGCATCTTCCTCACAGTTCAAAATGCCACACAGCTTTGTGTCACTTACAAATTTGCTAATGTTACTTTTAATCCCTTCATCTAAATCATGAATGTATGTTTTAAATAGCTGTGGTCCCAGCACCAAGCCTCGCGGTACCCCACAAGTCACTGGCTGCCATCTGAAAGGGAACCATTAATCATTTGATAAGGTCCCACATAGGAGATTAGTGGGCAAAATTAGGGCACACGGTATTGGGCGTAGAGTGCTGACATGGATAGAAAATTGGTTGGCAAACAGGAAAGAAAAAGTGGGGATTAACGGGTCCCTTTCAGAATGGGAGGCAGTGACTAGTGGGGTACCACAACGCTCGGTGCTGGGACCGCAGCTATTTACAATATACATCAATGATTTGGATGAAGAGATTCAAAGTAACATTAGCAAATTTGCAGATGACACAAAGCTGGGTGGCAGTTTGAACTGTGAGGAAGATACTATGAGAATACAGGGTGACTTGGACAGATTGGGGAGTGGGTAGATGCATGGCAGATGAAATTTAATGTGGATAAATGTGAGGTTATCCACGTTGGTATCTAAAACAGGAAGGCAGATTACTATCTAAATGGCGTCAAGTTGGGAAAAGGCTTTAGGAGAGTACCATCACTCGGCAAGAGTGCCTGAAACATCGGGCCGCCATAGCGGCGAGTGTGGAGGCCTCAATAGGCCCCACCATGGGTGGACAAGTGGATGGGACTGGACTTTGTGCCTTCCCCCACAGTGGGAACCATTGTGGGGGGATGTTTTTATGTTTTAATGTTAAACTTCTTCTTTAATGTTATGTTGTATTTTTATTAGTGTGCTGCAAGGACATCTGAATTTCCCCTGAAAAGGGAATTAATAAAGTATTTATTATTATCATTATTAAAAGGGGAAGTACAAATGGATCTGGGGGTCCTTGTTCATCAGTCTATGAAAGTAGGCATGCAGTGAAGAAAGCGAATGGCATTTTGGCCTTTATAACAAGAGGTCGAGTATAGGAGCAAAGAGGTCCTTCTGCAGTTGTACTAGTGAGACCACATCTGGAGTATTGTATGCAGTTTTGGTCCCCTAATTTGAGGAAGGACATTCTTGCCATTGGGGGAGTGCAGTGTAGGTTTACAAGGTTAATTCCCGGGATGGCAGTACTGTCATATGCTGAGAGAATGGAGTGGCTGGGCTTGTACACTCTGGAGTTCAGAAGGATGAGAGGATATCTTAATGAAACATGTAAGATTGTTAAGGGTTTGGACACGCTAGAGGCAGGAATGTTCCTGATGTTGGGGGAGTCCAGAACAAGGGGCTCTTAAAGATAGCGGAGTCAGGGGATATGGGGAGAAGGCAGGAACGGGTACTGATCAGCCATGATGACATTGTATGGTGGTGCTGGCTCAAAGGGCCAAATGGCCTACTCCTACACCTATTGTCTATTGTCTATTGTGTATTGTCTATTGTCCCCACTCTTTGCTTCCTGTTTGCCAACCAATTTTCTATTCATGCATCTCCAATGCATCTATGATTTCTAGAACCATCTCCTTAAGTATCCTGGGATGCAGAGCATCAGTCCCTGGGGATTTATCAGCCTTCGGTCACATCAGTCTACCCAACACCATTTCCTGCCTAATATGAATTTCCTTCAGTTCTTCCGTCACCCTAGGTTCTCTGGCCACTGGTACATCTGGGAGATTGTTTGTGTCTTCCTTGGTGAAGACAGATCCAAAATATCTGTTCAACCTGTCTGCTATTTCCTTGTTCCCCATAACAAATTCACCTGTTTCTGTCTTCAAGAGACCCACATTTGTCTTAACAAATATTTTCCTCTTCACATACCCAAAGAAGATACCTGAAGTACTATCCTCCTTTATATTCTTGGCTATCTTACCATCATACCTAATCTTTTCCCCCCGTTTTGCCCTTTTAGTTATCATCTGTTGCTCTTTAAATGTTTCCAATCCTCTGGCTTCCTGCTCATCTTAGCTATGTTATACTTCTTCTCTTTTATTTTTATATCTTCCTCTTTGGAATGAACTGGTCCTGCACCTTTTGTATTATTCCCAGAAATACCTGCCATTGTTATTCCACTGTCATCCCTGCTAGGGTCTGTTTCCAGTCATCATGCCTCCATTGTCCCCTTTGCTCAACTGTAGATTTAAGATTCAAGATTCAAGAGAGTTTATTGTCATGTGTCCCAGATAGGACAATGAAATTCTTGCTTTGCTTCAGCACAACAGAATATAGTAGGCATGAATACAGAGCAGATCAGAGTGTCCATATACCATTATATAAATATATACATACATGAATAAATAAACAGATAAAGTGCAAATAAACAGATAATGGTCTATCAATGTTCAGAGTTTTGTTTGAGTTGAGGGGAAGGGGCTATTTCAGAACCTGTATGTTGCAGTCTTCAGGCTCCTGTACCTTCTACCTGAAGGTAGTGGGGAGATGAGTGTGTCGCCAGGATGGGTCCTTGATCACGCTGCCAGCGTTTCTGAGGCAGCGAGCGCGGTAGATCCCCTCAATGGTAGGGAGGTCAGAGGCGATGATGAACTTGGCAGTGTTTACTACTTTTTGTAGTCTTTTCTGCTCCTGGGTGCTCAAGTTGCCGAACCAAGCCACGATGCAACCGGTCAGCATGCTCTCTACCGTGCACCTGTAGAAGTTAGAGAGAGTCCTCCTTGACATACCGTCTCTCTGTAATCTTCTCAGGAAGTAGAGGCGCTAATGTGCTTTCTTTATAATTGCATCACTGTTCTCGGACCAGGAGAGATCTTCAGAGATGTGCACACCAAGGAATTTGAAGCTCTTGACCCTTTCCACCATTTACCCGTTGATGTAATCGGGACTGTGGGTCCCCATCCTACCTCTTCCAAAGTCCACAATCAGTTCCTTGGTTTTGCTGGTGTTGAGGGCCAGGTTATTGTGCTGGCACCATTTGGTCAGCCGGTCGATCACTCTTCTATACTCTGACTCTTCCCCATCAGTGATACGTCCCACAACAGTGGTGTCGTCAGCGAACTTGATGATGGAGTTCGCACTATGACCGGCTACGCAATCATGAGTATAGAGTGAGTACAGAAGGGGGCTGAGCACGCAGCCTTGAGGTGCTCCTGTGCTGATTGTTATCGAGGCAGACACATTACCACCAATGCGAACAGTCTGTGGTCTGTGAATGAGAAAGTTGAGGATCCAATTGCAGAGGGATGCACAGAGACCCACTTCTGCGAGTATGGTAACCAGCTTGGAGGGCATGATTGTATTAAATGCCAAGCTGTAATCAATGCATAACAGCCTGACATATGAGATTTTGTTGCCCAAGTGGTCCAGAGCGGAGTGGTCAGCCAGCGAGATCGCATCCACCGTTGATCTGTTGTGGTGGTAGGCGAACTGTAGTGGGTCCAGGTTTGTGTCGAGGAATGAGTTGATTTGCCCCATGATCCACCTCTCAAACCACTTCATCACCACCGACGTTAGTGCCACTGGTCGATAGTCATTGAGGCATGTCACCTTGTTCTTCTTGGGCATTAGTATAATTGATACCCTTTTAAAGCAGGTGGGAACCTCAGACCTCAGAAGTGAGATGTTGAAAATGTCCATAAATACTCCAGCCAGTTGTTCCACACAGGTTTTTAGAACACGACCAGGTAGACCATCAGGTCCAGGCGCTTTTCGAGGGTTCACCCCTCTGAAGGATTTTCTGACATTGGCCTCTGTGACTGTGACTGAAATACTGACACTTCCGATTTTACTTCGGAGTCATGTGAGTGATTCCATGAAGAACCCCGCCAGTCGGCATGCGCGTCATTACGACTGACGCAGCGACTGGCTGGGAGGAGCAGCGCTTCTCCAGCGGTAAGTTTAAAAAGTCTCAGATAAGTGTTAAACTTGTTGGAGGTCTCTGCGTTTTGGTAATTCTTGTTGCAGGAGGACAAGTCCAAACATGAAGAAATCAGGAGCAGCAAGGCGAGCGTGCCAAAAATATCACAAGCCCGTGGGAGTGTGGGTAGCGGGCGGCCGCCTAGCTCATCCACGTAGTTGCCAGTTGTAAAACCAGCTACTACAGCCTTGGTGTCTGAGGACACTGTGCCTATGCTGGAGGGGCGTAAGGCCACCCGAAAGTCTGTCCGGCCGATAGACTCGGACGAGTCCGGTCGAAAGGGTTCGCCCTTAAGAATGGAAACCGCGGAATGGGTATTCAGGGGGTAGGCATCTGAGCGCAGGAGATTAAACTGCAACGGGTGCTGAAGCTGCTGGCATCAGGAATAACGGCTTTTGGTAGGTCGGTGGATGGTGGGACCCTGACTGAAGTTCAGCAGGATGCCCTGGCTCTCATGTGCAATGTGCACTTTGAGATTAACTGCCTCTGAAAGAGTGCCATCCGCTCAACCATTAACCCCAGGTTTGCTGCCCTATGTAAGCCTGGCAACATCCAGCTGCCAAACCTATTATTTGGGGAAGACCTGGCTAAAAGAGTGAATGAGCTGGACGACGAGGCCAAAACCGTCGGGCTCATCAAGGCGCCAGTGACCAGCAGAACCCTTCGATGGCAGTATCCCTACAAGCGGTTCGCTGAAACCGGGGCTGGGCAAGGACCAAGCCGACCGTTTAATGTGCGCAACTGGCGCACTCCAGTAGCAGCACCGGGAAACATGCCTTTACCACCCAGAACCAGGCAAAGAGCTCTACCGATAACCATGGAGGTAGGTGGGGCTGGCTCTTGTCGAAACATATTGAGAGAGAATTACCTACCAGTTGGGGGGAGGTTACACGGGTTTCTGGATGAATGGTATAAAATAACATCAAATGTGTTTATACTGCAGAGTATTCAAGGGTTTAAAATTGAATTTAATTCCAAACTGTGTCCACCCACCCAACACAAGCCAAAACGGGCACTCATCTTCTCACAAACAGAGAATTTGATGATCCAAGCTGAAATAGCAAAATTATGCCTCAAGGGAGTAATTGAGAAGACAATTTATCAAACTCATCAAATCGTGTCTAATGTGTTTCCTAAACCTAAGGATGATGGTGGGTGTCGGATTATTTTAGACCTAACAGAACTTAATCCATTGTGCAGTATCAGCATTTTAAAATGGAAATGTTTGCTACTGCCTGACCTGTCGGATATTATAACGCACCCTATTATAGGGGTTCCTAAACGCAAACATTTATTGGTGCACCCTGTCACTGGGGATCCACACCCATTGAATGATTGAGTAAATGTGTTGATTTGCAGATTTTAAGAAGGCCGTACCTGGGTCTGGGACTATCTGATCAGACTGTGGATATCATCACATCATCCTGGAGGGATAGTACAAAAAGGCAGTACATCTCCCATCAGGAAATGGGAGGACTTTTGCTTCCATAGGAACATTACTTACCACACAGCCTCCATCCCAGATGTGCTAGAATTCCTATACCACTTACATCTTAATGCAAGGTTGAGTAATAGTGCCTTCAACAGTGCCCTGTCATCATACCTATGCCAAGGGTCAGGACTCCAGCCGCTAGGATCTCACCCGTTAATCTCAAGATTCATGAAGGGTGTGTTTAATTCTAATCCTCCTAGGCCTAGGTACTCTGAAAACTGGGATGTGAGCATGGTACTCACGGTGCTCCGTCAATGGGGAACAGCCACATCTTTGTCCTTACCAAAGATCACCCTCAAGTTGGTTATGCTCATGGCGCTTACATCAGCGCAAAGGGTTCAGACTCTCCACAAACTGTGTCTGGACAGGATGGTGTCATCACAGAATGACATTACATTTCATATCTATGACTTACTCAAACAGAGCAGACCAGGGGTGTCCCAATACAAGCTTGTTTTGTCAGCTTATCCCACAGATTCATGGCTGTGTGTAGTGACGCAGTTGAAGCGTAATATTGACATCACAAAGAGCCTCAGAGGCTCCGAGGTAGCACTATTTATAAGCCACAAAAAGCCACATATGCAAGTGTCATCTCAGACCATCTTACGATGGCTGAAGCAAGTCCTGGGGTGTGCAGGAGTTAATACTGAAAATTTTAAATCTCACTCCACCAGGGCGGCATCAATGTCAGTGGCGAGGACAATGGACGTCCCTCTAGACCATATCCTCGTGGCCACAGGACGGTCAAATGAATCGACTTTTCAAAGGTTCTACAACAAGCCACTTGTTGAATCCTGGGTGTTCGCCCACTCTGTGTTAAATTTTGCGTCATAGCTTCTCCCTGGGAGAGAGGGCAGAAGCTATTGTATTATTTTTTGTTATTTGTGAATTAAAGCATTAACATGTTAATCAGTATCATGATTCAATGTTGTTACTAAGTCACTCCTCCTGAGTCAACTGCTTGCAGTGTGAAACGCCTGGATTTGGATCGGCGTGAAATCACAGACCTTTAAAATCTTCACGGAATCACTCACGTGACTCCGAAGTAAAATAGTAAGATTAAACGAGAACTTACCAGTTTGAAGTTTGATCTTTATTTTATGAGGAGTTACGATGAGCGATTACGTGCCCACCGCTCCCAACCCTCATATCACAAAGCTCGTCTGGTAGTTCTAGGGTTATAATCTTACTATAATAATTTAATTGTTGTTTTTCTGTGATTTCACACCGTTGCTTTGAACATTGACGTGCATGCCGACTGGTGATGTTCTTCACGTAATCGCTCATCGTAACTCCTCATAAAATAAAGATCAAACTTCACTGGTAGGTTCTCCTTTAATCTTATTATTTTCCCTTGTGCCTCAAATTGTATATTAAAACTTATCATATTATGGTCACTACCTCCTAATGGCTCCTTTCGGTAAAAGGTAAATAGGAGTTCCCTTATCAAATCCGGTTCATTACACAACACTAAATCCAGAATTGCCTTCTCCCTGGTATGCTCTAGTCTAAGTTGCTGTAAGAATCCATCTCGGAGACACTCCACAAACTCTCTTTCTTGGGGTCCAGTACCAACCTGATTTTCGCAGTCTACCTGCATGTTGAAATCTCCCATAACCACCATAGCATTATCTTTGCTACATGCAAATTTTAACTCTTGAGTCAACTTGCACCCTATAACCTGTTTGGGGGCCAGTAGATAACTCCCATTAGGGTATTTTTACCCTTGCAATTCCTCAGTTCTATCCATACTAACTTTACGTCTCCTGATTCTCTGTCACCCCTCACAAGGGATTGAATTTCACTCCTTACTAACAGAGCTACCCCATCCCCACTGACCACCTGTCTGTCTTTTCGATAGGACGTATACACCTGAATATTCAGTTCCCAGCCCAGGCCCTCGTGCAGCCATGTCTCTGTAATTCCCACAACATTATACTTGCCAATCTCTAACTGAGCCTCAAGCACATCCACTTTATTTCTTATACTTTGCGCATTCATCTACAACACTTTAACTTCGGTATTCGCCTCCCCTCTCACACCGGTCACTATTGCCTCTGACCTTACTTTCTTATCCCTTCTCGAACTTTCCTTCCCATTAATTTGGGTGTACTCACTTCCCCTTTAACTCCTTCCTTTATACTCCCAAATCGTCAACCCCTCCCCCCCCCGCTATTTAGTTTAAACCCACACGTGTGGCACTAGCAAACCTGCCTGCCAGAATGTCAGTCCCCCTCCAGTTAAAGTGAAACCTTTCCCTTTTGTACAGGTCACTCCTACTCCTGAAGAGATCCCAGTGGTCTATAAATCTAAATCCCTGCTCTCTGCACCAGCCCCCCAGCCACACATTCAGATCCCCTATCTCCCTGTTCCTGCCCTCACCAGCACAAGGTACAGGAAGCAATCCAGAGATAACCACCATTGAAGTCCTGCTTTTCATTCTTCTTCCTAACTCTCTAAACTCACGTGCAGAACCTCCTTCCTCATCTTCCCGACGTTGTTTGTGTTCACATGAACAACTACTTCCGGCTGCTCACCTTCCCTCTCAAGGATGTTCATTAGTCGGTCCGAGACATCTGGAACCCTGGCACCAGAGAGGCATCAGACCATCCTCGAGTTTCTCCTCCCGCCACAGAATCTCCTGTCTGCGCCTTGGACAATGGAGAAAATTACCAATGTTAAAAAAGGAACTACGAGGGGTAAAAGGTTTGAGGGCCTGAAGTATGATACAATATGATACAATATGCTAAAACTTTATTCATCCCTAGATGGAAATTGGTCTGTGAATGAGGAAAATGAGGAAATTAGACAGAAAGTGAGTTATCCTGCAGCATTGATTGAAAGATTTCAGACATAATAACATTATCAGCAGTACAGTTATGGTAGAAGACCTTTTAACTTGTTTAGTACATTTTAGCTGTTCCTTTTGAAGATGCCTTTGGCAACCAAGGATAAATCAGGAATCACAACCTGTACAGCAGTACAGACCATTCAACTCATCAGAACAAGTGCAGCTTCTCATTTGCTTCCAGTAGATTTTAATTCATGTTTTGTCACTTACTGCTTCTTTTTTTGTTCAGAAACATTATTTTACTCTGCTGCAGCAGTGATTTGTGCCAAACGACAAATGGGGATGAGAGAGGACATCCATGTCCAGGGAAAATGCAAATATGAGGAAATGAATAGAAAAGAAAGAGAAAAAAATATGAATGATAGAAATGTGATATAAAATAATGGAAAAGTGAAGCATTGCTGATGATGGAAGTCTGAAAGAAAAACAAAACACTACTAGAAATACTTTTTGTTTATTGTCACATACCAAGGTACAGTGAAAAGTTTTGTTTTGCATGCTATTCAATCAGATTAGATATTATACATAAATTCAATCGTCGAACTCAAATACAACAGATTGAGTAAAGAAGAAGGTATTGAGTGCAGTATTGAGTTCACCTGCATTATAGTAAATCAGTTCTATAGTTAAAGTCCAAAGTTGTCTCTAAGGTACAGGTGAATCTGACTGGACTTGAGAACATATAAACAGAAAAATAGGTGCAGGAGTAGGCCATTCGGCCCTTTGAGCCATTCAATATGCTCATGGCTGATGATCTAAAATCAGTACCCCATTCCTACTTTTTCCCCATATCCCTTGATTCTTTTAGCTCCAAGAGCTAAATCTATCTCTCTTGAAAACATTCAGGGAATTGGCCTCCACTGTCTTTTGCGGTAGATAATTCCACATTCACAACTCTCTGGGTGAAAATGTTTTTCCTCATCTCTGTCCTAAACGGCCTAACCTTTATTCTTAAATTGGAGCCCCTGGTTCTGGACCCCCCCCCCCCCCTCAACATCAGGAACATGTTTCCTGCATCTAGCCTGTCCAATCCCTTAAGAATTGTATATGTTTCTTGAAGATACCCTCTCATCCTTCTAAATTCCAATGAATATAAGCCCAGTCAACCCATTCTTTCATCATATGTCAGTCCCGTCATACCGGGAATTAACCTGGTGAACCTGCGCATCACTCTCTCAATAGCAACAATGTCCTTCCTCAAATTAGGAGACCAAAATTGCACACAATACTCCATGTGCGGTCTCACCATGGCCCTATCCAACTGCAGTAGGACCTCCTTGCTCGTAAACTCAAATCCTCTCGCAATGAAGGCCAAAATACTATTCAGTATGTTTATTTTCTATAAGCATAACTATGTTTACTTTCAGTAACTGATGTAGAAGCACACCCAGGTCTCATTGCACCTCCCCTTTTCCCAATTGAGACCATTCAGATAATAATCTGCCTTCCTATCCAGTGGATAACCTCACATTTATCCACATTATACTGCACCTGCCATGCATCTGCCCACTCACCCAACCTATGCAAATCACCCTGCAGCCCCATAGCATTCTCATCGCAGCTCACACTTGCCACCCAACTTTATGTCATCTGCAAACTTGGAGGTCACATTTAATTCCCTCGTTCAAATTGTTAGTATATATTGTAAATAACCAAGCCTTGCAGCAGCCAATAGTCACTGCCTGCCATTCTGCAAAGGACCCGTTAATTCCTACTCTTTGCTTCGGCCAACCAGTTCTCTATCCATGTTAATACCCTACCCCCAATACCATGTGCTCTAATTTTGCACACTAATCTCTTTTGAAGGTCCAGATACACCATATGGATCTGCCTTATCCATTCTACTTGTTAAATCCTCAAAAAATTCAAGAAGATCTGTCAAGCAGGATTTCCCCTTCATAAATCCATGCTGACTTTGACCAATCCTGTCACTGCATACCAAATGCGCTGCTATAACATCTTTAAAAAGCATCTTCCCCACTACCGATGTAATGCCAAAGGGTCTATAATTCCCTGTTTTTTCTCTCCCTCCTTTCTTAAAAAGTAGAGTTGCATTGGCTACCCTCCAGTCCACAGGAACTGATCCAGGGTTGAGAGAACATTGGAAAATGATCACCAATGCATCCACGATTTCTAGGGCCACCTCCTTGAGTACTCTGGAATGCCGACCATCAGGTCCTGGGGATTTCCTGACACCATTTCCTGACTAAGGTGGATTCCCTTCAGTTCCTCCCTCCCACTAGATCCTCGGTCCCCTAGTATTTCTGGGGAAGAACTGTTCAGAAGCCTGATAACAGAGGAAGATGCTGTTCCTGAGTCTAGTGGTGGTTGTTTTCAAGCTGCTGTACCTTCTGTTAGATAAAAGCAGAGAGAAGGAATGATTGGGTAGGACAAAACCTTTAACATGTTGGCGGCGTGAAGTGTAGATGTGGTCAATGTTGGGGAATCTGGTCTGTGTGATGGAATGGGCTACTACTACCAAGAAGAATTTCTTGCTGTCAACCAACTTGTCATAAAACCCGACAGTATGCTTTCTATGGTGCAAAGAACTTTGTAGAGGTCAGAGAGACATGCCAAATATCCTTTGTTTCCTCAGGAAATAGAGATGTTGGTGTGCCTACTTGACTGCCACATCAATGTGGTTTGTTAACGACAGATCATTAGAAATTATTAATGTTATGGGACTGGAAGCTCTCAACATTTCTACTTGGTCATCATTGATGCTGATTGAGTATGTACTCCACCAAGCTTCCGGAAGTTGATAATTAGCTCATTAGTCTTGCTGACATTTAGCTTCAGATTATTGTCCTGACACCATGTTACTAATTATCTTGAGAAAAATAAAGCAGAATAATTCAATTTCTATTGATTCTATTTCATCAGAAATACGTGAAAAGCCTGCCAGCCTGCATGCGCGTCAATCTTCAGAGCAACTGTATGAAACCACAGACCACTTGCACAAACTTAAACTATAGAAAGATTAATAACCCTTGATTTACCGAACGATCTTTATGAGAATCAGGGTTGGGAGTGGAGGGCACGTAGTCCCTCTCTTCAACTTATCATAAAATGAAGATCAAACTTCAAATGGTAAGCTCATTTAATCCTTCTATTTTATATCGAAGTCGCGTGAGTATGTGAAGCCTTCAAAGCTCTGTGGTTTCATGCATTAAACCAATCTGTGTGTGAAACACTTAAACAGATACACCATAAATAGTAGAAAAGACATGGGTTATTAACAACATGATGCTAACTTACATATGAGTTAGACAATAACTCATGCAACACTGTTTAGAATTCTATCTGCAATCATCCAGACATATTCAACCAAATGTTATAACTTCTGAAAGTGCACTATGTAAGCCTCCTGCTGTTGCAAGGAGATGACCAAATGGGAATTTCCATTCTATTTGCTGCTAATGAAACAGCCCCCTTGATGAGTGAGACTTAAAATTATTTGAATTCACACCCACTATTAGCTGCTTACACTCTATTCATGTTAAGACAGTCTGCACCAGCAATCTCTTGAGAAAACTATTCAATAACAATGAAGAAACTATCCTTAATCTCATAGGTACTAGTAAGCTCAGTGTACCTGTTTACATAATAACATCCGCAATCTCCGATCTGATGGGTATGCTGTCAACTCCAAATTGTACCTAATCGTGCCTGTTTTGCTTTATGAGATCATTCCCATAACAAGCTACCCCCATGTCAGTTATGACCCAGAGACCGAGCTGGAGATTGCGTAAATACCAGTTGCTAATAGCATAATTAACTTCAAAGATACTGCTCCCATTAGGAATACAGTAGATTAATATCTGCATAATAATTTTACTGATACACATTCCACACTACTATGAGTCTAGGCTTTAGAGTGTTCATATAAAATACACTTTGCATAATGTTAGTCAACAGTGGGTGAATAAACCAATCATTTATTGTCCCACAAAGTACTAGAGAGAAGGACAAAGCAGCACGAGTAGTGTTAATTGTGCTATAACATAATCTCTTCTCTAAGCCCAAACTGAAAGAATCACAAACCTCTGCTTCTTCTGTTTAAAAGTAGCTCACATGTGTCTTCTTCACTAACTTTCCATACAACTGTGCAGAGATAGCTGCACAAGAAATAGGCTGAACTAGACACTCGTGACTTCGAGTAAGTAGGAGCTACTTTCAGCCACCTTTTACAATGGACACCCTGAATGAGTAGTCCAAATTGGCACTGTATAATTAATGTTGCCTCATCTTTAATATCGTAAGAGGCATCTACTGATAAAACCCCTGAGTCTTATCAGCTACAAAAGCATGTTGCTTATAAAATCCATGATACAATGCCCTTTTGATCTGAGTAGGGCAGCATTAGCTTTAGAATCTTTGTAAATAGCCTAGGCCTGAAGACAACCCCTAGGTAGAGCCTAAAATTTCCACCTCTGGCTTGTCATCAAAAACACCAGATATATTTGTGCCTCTCGTGTATAGATATGGAAAAGTATGCATCTTCAAGATCGATTGATGCCCTAAATCCTCGGAATCAGCTAAATTGCTGAAAGACAATTATCCATCTTAAACTGGTTAACCAAACACATGATCAGACTAGCCAAATCCTAACCTGATTTGGCATGCTCCACTTTTCTTCAACCATGAGAATATATTAGAACTATACCCCTCTTGTTCTTGGGCAGACTACTCATCCTTTGTGAGATGTCTCTGTAACCATAGTTTCCTTTATTGACCATAAGGACCAACATTTTTGGCTTCTCTTGCCGCGGAGGAATAATCAACGTGAAAATGAACCTTATAATCGGTTGTGATTTGCAAACTGGATATTTCCATATGTTATCTGTCCCCACCTGTTTGTCGAAACCCCAACTTAAATATCATTAGCAGCTCTCCTGTGACTAATGTAATAACATTTGCATACTCAAACTACCTCCAGCTCAATGTTGCTTTGCTATCCATGAGAAGACAGACGATGACTGAAGATGGATCAAGGCAGTTTCTGAGAAAGCACTTGCTATAACATCCCAAAATGTTCCCAATGTTGGGTGAGTCCAGAACCAGGGACCACGGTCTTAGAATAAAGGGGGGGGGGGGGGGGGGGGGGGGGGGGGGGTCATTTAAGACTGGGGTGAGAACAAACTTTTTCATCCAGAGAGTTGTGAATTTATGGAATTCCCTGCCACAGAGGGCAGTGGAGGCCAAATCACTGGATGGATTTAAGAGAGGTTTGGATAGAGCTCTAGGGGCTAGTGGAGTCAAGGGATATGGGGAGAAGGCAGGCACGGGTTATTGATAGCGGACGATCAGCCATGATCACAATGAATGGTGGTGCTGGCTCGAAGGGCCAAATGGCCTCCTCCTGCACCCATTTTCTATGTTTCTATGTTTCTATGTTTCTATGTTTCTAAGTTTCTATCCACCAAGAGGATCCTTGGCCTCTTCAGAGACTTTGCTCTGTCCCTTTGCACATACATCATGACCCGCTGAGGACAGTACAAAGTATGAAGAAAGCACAGCAACCATGGTGAGCACTGAACCTGCAGATAAAAGCCCTCTGGACTTGATAGAAGAGTAGGCCTGTTGCTCCAACCAGCCTCCGTGGAGTGGTATCCTCTTACACTTGAGAAATATTAGCATAAATTGGATAGGCCTCAGGCCTATACCATCCTAACCGAATTTAGTTTAGACTGTGTATAACACAGAAGACCCTCGACTAACCTTGCACAAGGTGAATCCTTCCCTGAGAAGTCTCAAAACTTTCTGGGGTTAAAGCCTTTCGACTTAGATGTTGCCTGAACTGATGGCATTAACTTACAACCTCCAGTATCTGATTGAATCAGAACATACATCAGATCCTTATGCGACTAGAATTGAAGTGTAACATCCACTTGGTGTGGGAATACGAGTTACCTGTCAACTCCTCACAGTCAGAGTCACCCTCAGAGTGGAAAATATCATAATGCAACCCTGAATCAGGAATTTCTACCACAGCCCTCTACCTGGAATGACCTATCTCAGTTGCCAGAGAGCACGACACATTCTAAGGTAGACAAAAGTGCTGGAGAAACTCACCGGATGCAGCAGCATCTATGGAGCGAAGGAAATAGGCAATGTTTCAGGCCGAAACCCTTCTTCCGACCATTCTTTTCAGCAAAGTGAGCGCGATGGCCCTGGGCCTAACAAAGGCCTCTGGTTAGGTCAGAATTGAATAGGCCTGGTGTTCCAACCAGCCTCAGAGCAGCGCTTCCAGATGTTAGCTTATATATAGAGGTGATATGCCAAGATACTGGAGCCCTACCCACATAGGATGATTCTACCACCCCCACAGCCGCCTAAAATTCTCCCTGCAAGTCTTAACCTTGCTAGCATCAGTCCTCTCTGAAGAGATACATTGCAGGCTGCATGTTACTGGCCATGCATAAATGAGCAATTTTTGGGTGAATTACCTCAGGCCTTGTCGCATTTTGTGAAGGTAATTTAGCTCCAACTGTGTATTACATAGACGTGCTAAAGCATCTTCTGCACTATCAAGATCTGAACCCATCTACTGCCCTTGCAAAGGCCAAAATTACATCAGTTAATAGTCTTTGAATACGCTGACAAATTTAATCTTGCCCACGTATCACCCCTGAGATATCCCAAATGGTGAGATTGACTTTTGGAACATCCAAAGTCTGGCATTTTATCTGGACTGGTATATTTCCCACCCGTATCCAACACATACTTCCTTAGCTGATGAGGAGTTAAAACACTGATGCTCTTAGCCAGATCTCCTCCAGTGGACCTCCTATCACCGAAGGGATGGCAAATTATGTGACAAGAGCCAGAACTCCTTCATGTGATTAAACTGCAGCATATCCCCCATAAGTTCAGGGGATTCAAATTCCTTGACGACATCCCCATAGTTGGAGTTATTTATGTAATAATCTCCAGTACTCCCCTCTATTGAGCTGGAGATGAAATAACGCAACCCTGAACCAGGTGTTGCTTCCCCTCTTAGCGGGAGATATTATAACGCAACCCCTGAGCCAGGTGTTGATTCCATAGGCATCTGACTGGTGCATCCTGGAAGTTTTTTTGTGTGTTTTGTTTTGTTTTTGTTTGTTTGTTTTGCCACGAGCAAAATTCTATTACATACGCACTGGGCAGATCGTGCCAGCTAATGAGTCCGCGCTTGCTCCCTTTTGGAGTCTAGAGGGAAGGAATATAACGCAACCCTGAACCAGTTGTTGCATCCTTTAGGCATCTGGCTGCCTCCCTTTTGGAGCCTCAACCAGTCGCCTGCTCCCTTGGAGCCCCAAAACTGCTCCCTCTCGGAGTCTCAATGGCGGTAGCCACCGGCCGTGCCGTCAGCCTATTGAATCTCGCTGCCTGCTCCCTCTCGGAGCCTTAATGGCGATAGCTGCATCGGCTGAGCCATCAACCTATTGAATGAGGCTGCCTGATCCTTTTTCAGAGCCTTCACATTGGTTGTCCCGGTCGAGCCGTCAACCGATTAACTTCCAGCCGCTAGCTCCTTTACAGAGCCGAGTCGCCAGCCACTTAATTTCAGCCATCAGCTCCTATGGAGCCTCCACAGCGGTTGCTGCACCGGCTGCGCCATCAGCAGAAAATTTCAAACCGCCAGCTCCTTACGGAGCTTCCACAGTGGTAGCTGTCCTGGCCGCGCCGTCAGCAGCTGAATTTTTAGCCGCCAGCTCCTTACGGAGCCTCCACGGCGATCGCTGCACCGGCTGAGCTTCCAGATCCCTGCAGAGTCTCCACGGTGGTCGCTGCGCCGGCCAAGCCGTCAGCCGCTAAATTTCAGCCGCCAGCTCCTCACGGAGCCTCCACGGCGGCAGCTGCACAGGCTGTGCCAGCTTCTCTGAAACAAAAAAAACCCTTACCTGCCGGAGCAATTTCAAACTGCTCCGATTCTCGCGCCATGCGTCGACGTATTGACACGCATGCGGGCTGGCGGGCTCTTCACGTTGTCACTCACGTGACTTTGATATAAAATTACTGGTTCCAATGGAGTTTGAAAGGGTTTGTTATTTGAAATTGTTCAATGCAATTTTTAAGTTTTGAGGGCATTAAGGTAATTAGTTGAAAGATGAGATGCTGTTCCTTTAGTTGATATTGGACTTTGTTAACACAACAGACAAATGGCTCATATATAACATATTCAGCTTAATGGACCTAAATGATCTTCAAAGCAAAAAATTGCCAATCAGCATTCTGATTCCATTCACTTGGCTTGATTTCATTTCCGATAACTACACGCGTCAGGGAAAAACAAACATCCATGATTATTAATTAAGCATTATCATCAATTTCTTAATGTTCTGTAATCAGCCCAGTCCATACCAGGCTCCAGCCTCTCCTTCATCAAATGCATCAACATGAAATGCTACCTCAAGAAGACGACATCTATCATCAAGGATCCCCATCATCTTGGCTGTGCCATCTTCTCTCTGTCATTATCAGACAGAAGGTTTAGAGGCCTAATGTCCAACTCCAATGGATTCAAAACTATCACGTTCTTGAATCAACCTGCACAACCCTAATCCTATCTCAAGAACAATATGGCCCATTAATATTTTGGGGTTTTTTCATGGTCTTCCTTTAAAACTGTTACGTGAAATTTATGTATAATTTATATTTAATTTGTTTGTGTGCTTGGCTGAGTTTATGTGTTTGTGATACTGCTGGGAACGAGATTTTCATTGTACCTTATTGCACTAATGCATATGATATTAAACTTAAGTTGGCATGACTTGACTTGCTTTTCGTGAGAGCAGAAAAGAGTTTAGTTTAGTTTTGTTTATTATAAAATATACCAAGATACAGTGAAAAGCTTTTGCTGTGTGTTAATCAGTCAGTGGAATTCCCTGCAGTTATTGCCATTGAAGCTGTATGACCAAACCCAACAAGTTAGGAAGAGATATTTTGACTAGAACCATCATATGAAAGATATGTATATTGTGTCCCTAGTAAGGTTTTGCAACAAATATAAATACAAAAATTAAAATAAAACATTGTTTCTACAATACCTTTAGTAAAAGGCTTTTGTTGAAAACAAGAGTATTGATGGATGCGGATGAAAAGAACAAAATCATAGAATAGAATAAAATAGACTAGAATGCCTTTTTATTGTCATTCAAACAGCTTGGTTTGAGCGAAATTGCATTTTCTACAGTCTTACATTACAAAAAACCCAAGACCCACACTTAACACAGTTTACACAAACATCCATCACAGTGAATCTCCAACACCTCCTCATTGTGATGGAAGGCAAAAGTCTTATCTCTTCCCTTTGATCTTCTCCAGCAGTCCAACTGCAGCGTCAAGGAGAACTGGGGCTCCCGATGTTAAAGCCCCCGGCGGGCAATGGTAAGTCCCGTGGCTGTTGAAGCCGCGCCGGGCAATGTTAGGCCCCGCTCCGAGTCTTTTACACCCCGCGATTCCAGCGGGGAAATTTGCCGTTGCGGGAACTCCGAAAAGCGGTCTCCCACCAGGTACCTGCGAGCTCCTGATGTTCCTGTCCACCAGGCCTGCGGCCGGAGCATCCGGAGCTCTGAAGTCGGGTCGCAGCCGCGCTCCACCACAGCTCTCCACGCTCCGAAGATGGCCAGCTCCGTGATGGTTGGTCCGCAGGCTCCGCGACTGGAGCCCTCAGGTTGGTTCCGGCCAGAGGCCACCCCCGGCTCCACGATGTTAGGCCCAATGACACCAGAGACCCGACAGGGAAAAAATCAGGTCCCCGAACGGGGAAGAGACTAACGGTTTCCCCCACCCCTCCCCCCCAACCCCCACATATACACAGCTAAAGGAAAATAATAAATACTAGACACAAGACATACATTTAACAAGACAAAAATTAAAAAACGACAGATGGACTGTAGTCGAGCCGCTGCCGATAGGCGCCACCACACCAGTAAAGGATTGATGGAGTTTTACTTTAGTGTGTTTAGTAGTACAGACCGAGGACAAGTTTTTTAGCAAGCTTGTCTTCATCAGCAAAAGGATAAATAAGTTTGGGTAGAATCCAGGGTCTTATGTGACTATAAAGGCTGTTTTCTCTGAAAGCTATCTACGTAATTTAGAATGTGATTTTAGATCCCAAGGATATGGAAATTGAATGAATAAACTGCAGATAATAATAAAGATTAGATGATTTTTTGCTCGTCACAAAATCATGAACTTATGGGATAGATTCCCCATAGTAATGGTTGCTGCGAGGTCATTTCATTATTTTATTAGGAATTGGATGATTATCTGTCATTCATACCATTGACGTAACCCTGCTGCTCTATTCATAAATCATTTGCATAGTATTATCTCTCTCTTTTGATCCACTAATATTCTGCAATTCCATTATTGATCCCATTGCCTGGTATATTAGATGCCAGTTAATATTATGTGCATTCTGCCTGATTGAGTAGTTTTTACCAAGCTTCGTAAGATTTCTTGTGTGGTTTAATTTCATCATAGCCCATCTGAAAACAGCTTGAAATCATGTGTAATGAACTGATACATTTTCATGCTATCTTGTTGTAAAGAAGAATGATTTGCAGAAATAACAGAAATCATTTAATGCTTAAATTATTCAAATTATGACAATTTTCCATTTGTTATTATAAACCATAAGTAGTTGGAAATAATCACTGAGCAATTATCAAAATACGTACTCTTAAACAACCTTCACACACTCAGAATTTTTTTAAAATGCTTTACCATTAATTACACTTTGTAGTTTCAAGTTTTTATGGAAAATAATCACAAGGGACTGACACGGGACACGGGTCTACCTAACTTGTTATAATTTCCCTGCCACTTTGCAGGTGTAGTTGTCTTGCATGGAAAAAAAGATGTTGCCATTTTCTTACTAATATACTGTTGTGCTAATGTTCCTGAAATTGATCATTATAGCAAAGGTGAATTGGGCTTTCATCTCAATTTGTAAGAACCTTTGCGTCCTAATCCCAATCCCAACACAACCACTATTGGTGTTAACACCTAAAACTGTTCATTCATATCATCTAACAATTTAGAGATATGGTAGTGATCTTGGTGTAGAATCCCGGTGAACTGTTAAGTGGTTTAACTGCACCTAAGGTACAAATTCAGGATATGGAAAATATATTCTGCATATAACAATTACAACACCATTTTAGTAAATGATGTAAATTCAAAAGTGGCAGTTCAAATTAAATTCCAAGTTCTTACTTTAATTCCTAACAGAATATGGACGATATTATCGAGGCCATGTCTTATTTTTACCTCCAACTGCCATTGAGAATATGGCTGCAATCTGCCATAACATGTGATGAAAGAATCTGATATTACCATTAAGTAGCGAATCCCTGGAACTTGATTTGAGGCCAATGATAGAATAACAATGTACTGTTAAATTAGCAGGCTCTTTGCCTTTCAGTTGGTAATGTTCTTATATGTCCACAACCTTGTCTTTCTAGAGGTCACAGGATGGGAAGGTTCGAGAAGCTTTGTTGAGTTGCTGCAATACTTGTTTAAGTTGATCGATACTTTAGCCTGTGTACTGATGATGATAGGAGTGATAATTGGAAGTGATGGATGAGTACAAATCAATCATTCACTTTCCCTGGAATGGAATCAAGCTTCTTCAATATTGTTGAAGTTAATAATAATGAAAGAAAGTGGACAGATTCCATGTCATACAGGAATTGTGCCACATATTGACTGAAAAGGTTTTGGAGATTCACTTATTACAGAATGCCAAATATATAACCTGATCGTGGAGCCATAGTGTCTGGGCCAGATAATGTTGATTCTGGACCTCACCTAACTGTCTGTGTTGGCTCTCCTTTTGACTGTAAATATTCGTGGATGCATTGATCCTGATCACGGGTGAACAAGGAGGAGGACTGACTGAACTTTGTGCCTTCCACCACAGTGAAGAACACAGTGGATGTTTGTGTTTGTGTATTGTGGTTTTTTTTTTATTGTACCCCTGCTGGCAAATTCATTTCATTGCACCTTCAGGTGTTTGTGACAAATAAACTTGACTGACTAATGACTATTGACTATTGACCATAGTCCTTCAGTGAGATATAGTGAGCCATGAGTGGTAATCAGGTTAGAGGGGTACAGGAATCAGAGCCTGAGCTCATTTACAGCGCCGAGCAGCTCTGTATCACAGAATGCATCTCGGATGCAGAAGGTCACTTCAGCGACACTTCCATCTCTGGAACATAAGATTGCAGAAGGATAGGCACCATGGGTGGTGAGATAGGTCCAAGACAATCCGGGCAATTGTTCTGTAGTGGTAGTTTTCTTTTCAGAGAATACAGAGACGCTAGCAAGCATTGAAATTGTCAAAGAATTGAAGAAGTCAGTCCACAATGACATGTCTTAAAGTAATATGATGTGTCCTGTTGTCTCATCTCCTCAGCAAAAGTTCTGTAGAAAAGATAGAGAGTGAAGTGTTTTTTATTCAATAGTGATAGATTGAAAGGCGATGGCATTCAGAAGGATTTGGAGCCAGGTTAGCATGCAACAATTAGGATGCAGCAATTAAGAAAGCAATCAGTTTGGTGGACTTGGTTGCAAGAGAATTTGAGAATAAGTGTAGAGATATTTTCCTTCAATTAAAGATAGTACTAATGAGACTGCATTTAGAAAATGTGCAGGTCAGGTTTCACTAATAAAGGAAAAATATTCTTATGATAGATGGAGTGCAATGAAGATTTATCAGATTGACTTCTGGCATGGTAGGTAGGTAGGTTTGTTGTTTGAGTAGAGATTAAACCGCTGAATTGATACTCTCATGGGCTTGGAGGAATGAGAAGCGATTCATTTGAAATTATTTAGAGGCATTAGATGCATATTTGATATATTCATTGGATGGGGTGTCAATAGCCAAGAGTGAAAGACTCAAAATAAGAGGATGGTTATTCAGATCAGTGTCAAGAAAGAATTGCTTCACCCAGATGATAATATATTTTTAGAATTATGTACTGAAGAGGCCCTTAGAGGCTCAGTCTCTGGGTTTATTTAAGACAATAATCCATACATTTGTGGATGTTAAAGAAATCAAGGAATGTGTTGCAAGTACAGGAATTTGATATTCAGGTAAAAATATACCCGATGAGGATATTGCCTTGACTTGAGGGCTTGAGCTACAGATAAAGATTGAGCAGGCTAGAACTTTATTCCATGGAGCGCAGGTGAATGAGGGGTATCTTATAGACGTATACAAGACCATGAGGGGAATAAATGTGGTAAACCCAAGTAAAGGAATCTAGAAGCAGAGGACATATGTTTAAGGTGAGGGAAAAAAAAGATTAAATAGGAACCTGAGGGGCAACTTAGTTTTATACAAAGGGTGGTGGGTATTAGGAGCAAGTAGTTGAGGCAGATACTATCACAATGTTGAAAATACATTTGAACAGGTACATGGATAAGATAGGCTTAGAAGGATATGGGCCAAATGCAGGTAGGTGGGATGCAAGGGTCGGCATGAGCAAATTGGGTCACACTATATGATTCTATGACTTTATAAATATGATCTTACTGAATGGTGTAGCAAGCAGGAGGGACCAAATAACCTATCCCTGCTTATATATTTTTTATGGAATTCTGTATTTGGATTGTAGTTCTGACTAGACTAAGTGGGACCTAAGTGGGAACTAAGTTCGACCCACATTGTGGGCCGAATGGATTCTTGGGCTGGCAGCTCAGTCACTGAGGCCTAGCAGTGAGTCTCTGGAACTCTCTGCCACAGATGGTAGTTGAGGCCAGTTCATTGGCTATATTTAAGAGTGAGTTGGATGTGGCCCTTGTGGCTAAGGGGATCAGAGGGTATGGAGAGAAGGCAGGTACGGGATACTGAGTTGGATGATCAGCCATGATCATATTGAATGGCGGTGCAGGCTCGAAGGGCTGAATGGCCTACTCCTGCACCTAATTTCTATGTTTCTATGTTTCTATGACCCGTTGGGTCCCAGCATCACATGGCAGGGCTGGTCACCCAACACAATATTCCACCTCTCCACCAATTCCAATATTGCTGGCCAGTGGGGGTGGGGGGGCTTTCTGTTGTGCTAGTATGGGTGTTGTGGGCCGAAGGGTCTGGTTTCAAGAGGGCTAGTATGGACATTGTGGGCCAAATGGATTCTTGGGCTGGCAGCTCAGTCACTGAGGCCTAGCAGTACAGTCACTCAGACATGGCAGGCTGGCAGCTGAGAAACTGCCAGAAATTGTGCTCAAAACAGGTGACTGACTGTGTGAGAGAGAAGGGGGAGTAGGTGGACTGAGCGGCCCATTCATGGCCTCTGGACTCACTGCCTTGGGACTAACTCATGGTCTCTGGACTGACTGACTCACTCAGGGCCTCTAGACTGACAGACTGAATCACAGCTTGTGGACTGACTGACTTACGCCCGACTTCTGGAGTCACGTCCGACTTTTGTAAACTGAAAACTGTAACATCCACATTGAGGAACACCCTCTTCCTGACAGACATCAGGCTATTAAACATAATGAATAAGGTCTGAATTACAAAATAATATCTTATTTTTACTATCACACACACCCTCCACCTCACAGACAATCACACACACACTCACACAGACCCTCACACACACACACACACACACACACACACTTACACACACACACACACACACACACACACACACTTACACATATACACACACACTCTGTCACACACACACATACAGACAGACTCACTCACTCACTCACATACACTCACACACAGACTCACCACCAATACTAAAATGTCAAGTACGTCAAGTACTTCAGAACGTGGTGAACATATAGTGTTTAAACCGAATGATTCATACGTTTAAAGTCTCCTGTAGAGGCGGCTGCTGGTGAAGGGAAAAAGAGTTTTAAATAACATCCAACATAGACAGAGCAGTAAGCTCTCTTGAATTATTCAACGACGACTTCACTATGCCTTCTGCAGTCAGCGCCATCTTGCCACGAACTAGAAATTACCCAGTCAGTGCCATCTTGAAGCTAACTGGAAATGACGGCATTAGCGCCATCTTGCCACTAAGCGGAAGTCACGGAATGAGCGTCAATTTTGCAATTAAACACAGTCTTGGTCTAATAAAATGTTTATTTGCACTTTATCCATCCGAAAACTGTTGCAACGATTTTAAAAACCAAGCCAAGGCAAACAATTTGGCAGCAGCCACCTGGCAACCAAAATTCATTTCGTGAACACAAATTTTTTAAAGGCAAGTCAAGCAATTGGGCAGCAGCCACCTGAAAGCCAAAATTCATTTCATGAACACAAACTTTTTAAAAGGCGAGGCAAGCAAAAGGGCAGCACCAACCTGTTACCAAAATTCTTTTCGTGAACACAAACTTTTCAAAAGGCGAGGCAAACAATTGGGCAGCAACCACGTGAGAACCAAAATTCTTTTCGGGAACACAAACTTCTTAAAACGCGAGGCAAGCACTTTGGCAGCAACCACCTGATAACCAAAATTCTTTTCGTGAACACAAACGTTTTCAAAGGCGAGGCAAACAATTGGGCAGCAGCCACCTGACAACCAAAATTCTTTTCGTAAACACAAGCATTTTAAAAGGTGAGGCAAACAATTGGGCAGTGCCAACCTGACAACCAAAATTATTTTCGTGAAAACAAATTTTTTAAAAGGCGAGGCAAACAATTGGGCAGCAGCCACCTGACAACCAAAATTATTTTCGTGAACACAAACTTTTCAATAAGCGTGGCAAACAATTGGGCAGCAGCCACCATACATCCAAAATTATTTTCATAAACACAATCTTTTTAAAAGACGAGGCAAACAATTGAGCCAATTGAGCAGCAGCCACCTGACAACCAAAATTATTTTCATGAACACAAACTTAAGAAAAAGGCGAGGCAAACAATTGGGCAGCAGCCACCTGACAACCAAACTTCATTTTGTGAACACAAACTTTAAATAAAAAAAGCAAGGCAAACAATTGAGCAGCAGCCACCTGACAACCAAACTTTATTTTGTGAACACAAATTTAAAAAAAATAAGGCAAGGCAAACAATTGGGCAGCAGCCACCTGACAACCAAAATTTATTTTGTGAACACAAACTTACAAAAAAAAGGTGAGGCAAACAATTGGGCAGCAGCCACCTGACATCCAAAATTCATTTTGTGAACACAAACTAAAAAAAAGGCGAGGCAAACAATTGGGCAGCAGCCACCTGACAACCAAAATTCATTGTGTGAACACAAACTTAAAGAAAAAGGCAAGGCATACAATTGGGCAGCAGCCACCTGACAACCAAAATTAATTTTGTGAACACAAACTTAAAAAAGGCAAGGCAAACAATTAGGCAGCAGCCACCTGACAACCAAAATTCATTTTGTGAACACAAAATTAAAAAAAAAGGGTGAGGCAAACAATTGGACAGCTGCCACCTGATGATAAAAATTCATTTTGTGCACACAAACTTTAAAAAAAAGGCGAGGGAACCAATTGGGCAGCAGCCACCTGACAACCAAAATTAATTTTGTGAACACATTCTTTAAAAGAAAAGGCGAGGCAAACAATTGGGCAGCAGCTACCTGACAATCAAAATTCATTTTGTTATAACAATTTTTTTTTAAAAAAGGTGAGGCAAACAATTGGGCAGCAGCCACCTGACAACCAAAATTCATTTTGTAAACATAAACTTAAAAAAATAAAGGCAAGGCAAACAATTTGGCAGCAGCCACATCAAGGGGACTCACCATGGAGCAGACGTGCGTACAGTGTTATTCACAGCACAGAGAGCCATGACCCTCTCGCTTCCTAAGTCTGGCAGAGACTGAGTGAGGCACGACATTTCTGGGTTTTATAGTCCCTCCCCCTCCCGCCAGTGGGGGCAGCAGAGAGAACAGAGAGAATGGGGAATTTTTAAACAACATTAATATCTCTCATTTTTCATCGATGGGAAAAATCCTCTGGTCTGGAATGCGGAGGAGGGCTCTGAGCGAGGTGGTGGAAAATGACGGCCGTAGGTGGTGGCGTTCTCTCGGAAATCGCAGCACAGTAGGCCAAAAGCGGTCAAGAGAAGACTTTTAGTAATATAGATTAAGGAGGTCAGGATGCAGTGCCAAAGAGTATAAGCTTGATACCCCTTTCTTGCAATCAACCTAATGCAAATGATCAGTGCAAAATGAATTATAGAGCTGCCTAAATGATCTTTATTGGTCACGCAATAAACACACATTGGTGAAATGGATTTGGACCAGAGTGATTGTGTGGCCACCAACGATTAGACTCTATAATTCGTGAAAATTAATGGTCTGGTAGAACTGAGCAGACATGTGGCTGGGATGGAGATGAACATTTTAACCCTGCTACATAAAAACATCTGTGGATATTTTATACATTTTATACTACCGCTGTGAGGTCTGTGGTAACCTGCTTGGGTCATACTATTTTGACATGCAAATCATTCTCCACTAGGAAGAAAAGACAACAGATCTTTCAAGTGCCCATGGGCAAATAACATTTTTGATTAAGTGTGTCATTTGCAATCCTGAAAAAGGATGAGATTAATACAAGTGTTGTGTGTCACACTAAACCTAATAGTTAAAGTCATGGACTCCACTGACCAATGTGTTCATCAGTCAGCCTCTGGAATACTGATTCAATTATACTTTATTGTCACTTGTACCGAGGTACAGCAAAATTATTTGTTTTTGCATACAATACACAAGGTACGCAAAGAGTCACCGTGTATCTGGCACCAATAAAGTGACAAAAGCACTAATTGGATTCCCGATGATTCCTCTTTGCTCTTGGCACCCTGCCCCCCCCCCCCCCCTCCCACCACCACATCACCGGGTCCCACTTTGTTCTTGGTGGAAACATGCACAGTTGAATTGGCTCTTGCTGTTGCAATGAGCTGGCAGTATTTAATTTAGCTGAGCAGAGGGAACATAAGCATCTTTACAGTGCTTTTACATGAATCATTGGATGAGGAGAAGAGTTTAAATTTCTTCATAAAATTGGCTACATTTCAAAATCATAAGCTCCAGAGGATCGAACCACTCAACCCCATGATTGATTGAATACCATTGTCTTATTTTGTTTTCCCAGCTGACATCGCAGGAGGCAGCGAGTTTAGTCTTGTGCTTTTTATCAGAGGAATTTGGCTCCCTGCCCTATTGAAGAGTAGAACATTGTGTTCTTTTCTCTTGGTTATAAACGACTATATTAATCATTTTCTTAATATTTATGTTCCCTTTCAAAAGTTGTGTTATCACCCAAATTTCACTTGGCAATCACAGCATTGTTTTGTTTTTATTTCCTAGGAGTTAAAGCACTGATGTAAATTATTTGTCCTACTTAATAAAGAGGCACCAGAAAAAAAAAATAGTATCTGAAAAATTGAGTCATAGAGAGTCATACAACATTAAGACAGGCCCTTCAGCCCAATTTGTATATGCAGATCAAGATGTCCCAACTACGTTAGTCCCATTTCCTTGCATTTAGCCCATATCCTTCTAAACTATTCCTCTCCATGTACCCATCCAAGTATCTTTTAAATGCTATTATAATACCTGCCTTAACTACTTCCTCTGGCGGCCCATTCCATGCAACCACTGAACTCTGAGTGAAAAAGTTGCCCTATTAAAACTTTCCCCTCTCACCTTAAATCTATATCCTCTTGTTCTTGATTCCCCTATCCTGAGCTATTGTTTAAGGTATTTAGATCGGGACTTGTTGAATGAGAATCAATTGCTCTGTAACCCTAAATGTTCAGCACCCACATCAAAAAACAGCCTATACCCTTTGAATAAAATCTTCAGACCACGACTGCCAAATTAACTCCTGCCAGTGAGAATCCATGAAAAACGAGACGAGACTGCTTTCAGGCCTACCCTTCATTGCTCACATGCAATCTACCAAGACATGTATGATTCTTCAAGAAAAAAATTCACGTGCAATATAGCATCAATTATAATGAAATGTCCTCTTGAACATCTAGCCTCACATCTTCACTATTCAGTATTGTTCATCTATTCGTGACAAATAACAGTTCTTCAGCACCAAATGTGGCAATGTACATTCGGGGGAAATTTTCTCCTTTACTCTATGATGGAAATATATGCCATCCCTTTTATTTTCATTCTGAAATCTAGTCTGATAAATTAGCCAACGTGTTTTAAAGCAATTAAACAGCATGGCATCAATTGCCTTTCTCACGTCAGCTTTACCTAATTCAATAAAGAGTGGGAAAGGGAAAAATAAACAAATTCTCTAATCCCTAATGCCTCTTGATGCTAGTTAATTTTAAAACTTTGTCTTCAGGCTCTGCACTCGATATTCAAATCAGAAAACCCATTTATCTCTAGATCATCCCTGCCTGTCCGCATTTGAAAAGCTTGGATCATGCACCGCTTCAATTCTTTCTTCAAGAAAACAAAGCCGAGTTTAAGTTGCCTGTGCACTAAATCCAGAAATCCTGCTTAATCTCTCTGGGTCTTCATTTGTATCATTTTGAAGTTTCCACAGTTGTTAACAGGAAGGCCACTGTGCAGGAAACAAAATATGAGAAGGTCTTACATTCCAAGTTCACCAAGTCTGTTAATTTACACATTCAGCTTTCCTGCCTGGACTGGGAATTATGCAGGATATGTACTGACTATGAAGGAAGCAAGTTAGATACCTGATGATGCAGAAACCTCTACTGTGCCTTAATTTTTCACATTGGAAATTTGTACCAGAGATTCTATGTTGGACCAGAAGAAGAATTGAATGAAAGTACCCATGGAAGAGAGAGGAGTGCCCTTCCATTGTGAAGGGCCTGGGTGAGATGTTTTTGGAGGTCTAGTGGGTCAGAATTGGGTATGTCAAGAGTAGAAGATCATGCATATTAGCCTCATGTAAGAGTTTTTGGGCAAAGTGGGCACTGTCTTAACATGCAGAGTTCTGGAGATTTTGAAAGTTTGAAAGTTTTCCATGTTGGTTTCAACCTCTATTTATACAATTGAATGCAACATTAACTTTCATTGCAAACAGATGGGCTTTGACTATCACTTGGAATTCCTTTAACATAGTGCAGTAAATGTCACCACAAATCTTCCAGCAACCAAGCAAAAAATCAACTAAAATATTCCATTCATAAGCTTTGAATCATTAATCTAGACTTGACTGTCAGTCACCTGTATGCAGCATGGTCAATGAAGCAACAAAACTACTGTCAATTAACATAGCAAAATGTCCTGAACATCATCTTCAAAAGTTTGATACCAAACCATACAGGAACTTTGCAGGCAGAAACTTTGGATGTGGAGGTTGGTGTTAGGACAGGTGGGTCCACCAGGGAGATAATTTCAGAGATTGGCAGCCAAAAGTATCTTGGGGAATATTAAGGGGGTAGGATTAGAGGTGACTCACAGGATTGCAAGGCTTGAGGATATAACATTGTCTGGTGTTCATATATTAGGAAGCATGAAAATTATCTGCAATATGTGTGCTCTTCAAGATTTAATAATATTGCCAGCTTGCAAGTTAAAAGAAAGAATGTTGAAGAAGCAATGTTTAAGAAACATTTAGACAGGTACATGGATAGGATAGGTTTGGACGGATATGGGCCAAATGCAGGCAGGTGGGACTAGAGTAGATGTGGCATGTTGGTCAAAATGGGCAAGTTGGTCTGAAGGGCCTGTTTCGATGCTGTGTGACCCCCATGACTCTGATGAAAAAAGTAAATGTTCTACCCCCCCGCCCACCCTCCACAGCTTTGTGTAAAAAACAGCTCATACTGTACATGTGTCATGTACTGAATAGAGACAGCCAGAAAAGGCTATGTTGAAGGTGTAGGTGATTCCTGGGTTCCATGTAATTTTCATTATCATTGCTTATTCTTTTCCTAGAATCATTCCTACATTTAGCTACTTTGTATGCCAACTTGGCTCTATATCTGCCATGTGATGGCAAGTCACGTACAAGAAATATGTTGCTCTTATGCTGTGACAATACTTGTTCATCATTTTTCTTTCATTGTTCCCAAAGGTCTGTCAGGAGCAAGTCCGAAGACTTCGAACCTGCCACTTGACTGTACATATCATCTGTCACTTCACCTGTCATAGGCATCCTATCCAGCAAAGTTTCAAGTTTGCAAAGGTAATATTAAGTGAAACATGCAGCGTATGGGAGAAGGAAGACACTAAGGGAGTAGCTGAGAAACAGCAACTTGCTGCCTGGAGGGCCAGCAGAAATTTAACTTCAGTAGGTGGAGAATAATTTGCATGTAATAATTTAATGGAAGACATTATCAAATGAAGGATATCAGCATATGCAATGCAATTATTAGGGCACAGAGTCAGCACGTTTTTGTAAATAAGCATGGTGTTAATGAACATTGCGGAGCATTTCATGTCTGTTTGTCAAAGAGACATACAGCATAGATGCAGGACCTTCGACCCACTGTGACCATGCTTACCATCAAGTGTCTATTAAGACATATGAGGCTTTAAATACTGGAATTTGGAGCAAATAAACAAACTGCTGCAGGAACTTAGCAGCATCTATGGAGAGAAAGGAATTGTTGATGTTTCAATTCTGATGAAATGATGCTCCCAACAGATGATCTTTGACCTGTCGATTTCCTCCAGTTCTCAATGAAATATCTATCTATACTAATCCCATTTACCTGAACATGTTCAGTAGCCTTCCAGGTAATCATGAAGAAGGAATGCTAGAACCTCCACTTTCTTGGATGTGTAAAGATATTCGGTATGTCTCCAAATGCTCTAACAAACTTCTACAGATGCCTTGTAGAAAATATACTGACTGGTTGCATAATGGCCTGGTAAAGCAAATCCAATGCACAGAAATGATAGAGGCTGCAGAGAATGGTGAAATCAGCCTGGTCCACAGCACACTCCTCCGTCGAAAACATTTACATGAGGAGCTGCCTCAAGAAAGCAACAATGATTAACAGGCTGCCAGCCAGGTCATGACCTATCCTCACTGCTGCCATTAGGGAGGAGGTACAGAAGACGGAGGCCCCACCACCAGAATTAGAGCAGCTGCTTTCTTTACTTCGGACTTTAGGCCTACGAAATACAGCACGGAAACAGCCCCTTCGGCCCAACAATGCCGTGTCGACCAGCAATCATCTCATGTTGACCCACCATTATCCTATACACAAGGGGCAATTTACAAAAGCCAATCAAGACAACAAGCCTTTATGTCTTTGGAAACTGGAGTGCCCGGAGAAAACCTGCATGGTCACAGGGAGAACGTCAAACTCCATAAAGACGGCACACATAGTCAGGCTCGACCCGGGTCTCTGAGGCTGTAAGCCAGCAACTCTAACTCTGCCCCATCGTGCCACTCACTTTCCTGCAGCTGTCAAACTCTCAAAACAACATGCACAACCCTAACCCAATCTCAATAATGGATCACTTGCACTAACATGGACTTGTTTATTTAATTGTGCTTTGCAATAATGTATTGTTTGTGTGTGTTGTTTACTCTCCTTTAAAACAATGTTTGTGTAATTTATGGATAATTTATGTATCATTTGATTTTGTGGGTTTGAGTCCATGTGCCAATGATGCTGCTGACAGTCAGATTATTTTAATTCTACCTGTACCTCAATGTACTTGTGCATACGACAATTAATTTGAATTTAATCTTGGTGATTCAAGTACTCTTCCACATATTTCTTCAATGATGTAAGACTTCATCCACCACCCACTCAGGAATTCTAATTTGTAGTCACACTCTGGGCATTTTAAGTTATTCATCAGATCCCCTCTATTACCCAATGCCCTAAATCTGTACTCTCTTATTTTATATATCTTTACTGTGAAGAAGTATCTAGATAGTATCTAGTAGATATCAGAATTCCTGTTTTTCAAAGGGATGTAATGGTTATGCCAGTATTTATCCAAAGAATGGATTGACTGGGCTTATAATCACTGGAATTTAGAAGGATGAGACAGGATATGGAAACATATAAAATTCTTAAGGGATTGGACAGGCAAGATGCAGGAAAAATGTTCCCGATGTTGAGGAAGTCCAGAACCACGGGTTACAGTTTAAGAATAAGGGGTAGGCCATTTAGGACCGAGATGAGGAAAAACATTTTCACCCAGAGAGTTGTGAATCTGTGGAATTATCCGGCACAGTAGGCAGTGGAAGCCAATTCACTGGATGCATTCAAGAGAGTTGGATATAGTGTAGCTCTTTGTGCTAACGGAATCAAAGGATATGGGGAGCAAGCAGGTGTGGGGTACTGATTATGGATGATCAGACATGATCATTTTGAATGATGGTGCTGGCTCAAAGGGCCAAATGGCCTACTCCTGCACCTGTTTTCAATGTTTCAATGTTTCTATTTTCGAGGGCAGCTAAAAGGAAAATGTGCCCATGTGTGTCTGAAACAAATTAAAGGATAAGACTAGTAAAGGATAAAAATGTCCTTTTTGGAAAAGTGTAGTTTAGTTTAGAGATACAGCACGGAAACAGGCCCGTCGGCCCACCGGGTCTGAGCTAACCAGCGATCCCCACACTTTAACACTATCCTACACACACTAGGGATAATATTTACATTTACCAAGTCAATTAACCTACAAACATGTATGTTTTTGGAGTGTGGGAGGAAACCGAAGATCTCGGAGAAAACCCACGCAGGTCGTAAGTTCATAAGTTCATAAGTTCATTTATTGTCACGTACACCAATTGGTGTAGTGAAATGCACTGGCCAGGTCAGTCATACAATTTAAAAAAAGCAACAGACTCAGAAAACACATTTTAACATAAACATCCATCACAGTGACTCCTACACATTCCTCACTGTGATGGAAGGTGAAAATAAATTTCCAAGTCCTTCCCTTGTTGTTCTTCCTTGGTCGGGGGCCTCAAGCCCCCCGTTGATGGGACGGTCTTGAGTCCCATAGCCGGCGACGTTCGGGCCCTCTGTGTTGAGGCGATCAGCTCCCGCATCGGGAGGATGTCAGCTCCCCCGCGCCAGGCGATCAAACCTCGCGTCGGGGCTGGACGAACCTTCTGCGGCATTGGAGCTCCTGACTAGCCTCTCCTGAGACTGTGAGCCCTTGATGGTAAGTCCGCAGGCCATGGTGGGAGCGATCCCAGGCAAGGGATCCGCTCCGATGGTAAGTCCGCGCCCCGTGGTGGGGCTCATGGCAGTCCGAGGCGGCTTCCAGCTCCATCGATGGTAGGCCGCAGAGCCCGGAGAATGTGATCTGAAACTTGATCACATCTCCGGGAAGGTAAGAACCTGAAAAAAGAAAGTCCCCCCCCCCCCAACATAAAACAAACAGAAGAACATTAAAACAAACTTTAAACAAATGCTAAAAATAACAAAAAGGATGAAAAAAATGAACAGTCTGCTGGCAGGGCTGCCAACTCCCTCATCCGGTGCCCTCTCTGGTCGTGGGGAGAAGGTACAAACTCCGTACAGACAGCACCAGCAGTCAGAACCGGACCCTGCTCCGGCACATCATTAGCTGTAAGGCAGCAACTTTATCGCTGTGCCACTGTGACCGCCCTTTTTGTGAAACAGTTTTTCTATTTTACAATCAATGGGCAGTTTTTTTGTTCGCCAACCCTAAGATCAGCATTTTTTTCTATCACTCATTCCTGACTTTTTTTTAATTGAATATAAATTCCTCAGCTGTCGTGGAAAGTCAACACACATTTCTCTAGATCAGTGATAGACACTCTCCAGATCAGTGATCTGGACCTTTGGAAAGCAGCCCAGATGCCAAACTACTATGGCTCACACATCAGATCTTCTGTTTTATTCATTCCCTTTCAACCTTCCTCATTATCTTGCTCCAGGAGGACTAGCATTTGCAGAGAAATCATCATTTAGCAGCAAATGGTGGTTAAATAAGAGGGAAGCTCATTGAAATGTCATGAAATAGAAACAAAGATGCAAACAAAAACAAATCAAAAGTGTTGCTTTCAAGAATATACCTAAAGAATGTGCAAGAAATCCAGAAATTCAAATAGTAATATTTGAAAAAATGTCTAAGAAGCTCAATAAAATGTTAACACATACCAATTCAAATAATATCAGGATTATAAGTGTATCTCTCCTCTGCAAACCTAGAGAAATGCTTGCTCCATTTAACTAATGTTTGCAGGCTGAGTAAATATCTAGTTTACTAATAGCAAAAGCCAGATTTGCATAGATTAACTGACACTTTTGCACTAGTTTTTATGGTAAATTTCACTTAACTAATTTGATGTTTTGATTTACTGATGGCATCATGTAAGCATACAATGGATCTTGGTGATGAGCAGGGAAAGTTCAACACTTACACGAGACAATTGGATAAAAATGCCTACAAGAGGTATTTAAATAAAAGGCTGATAATTTTTGAAAAATCAGTGCAACTGTGTATCAGCAGATTTGAAGAGTTGAGACTTGGGTGATCATAATCATGTTGAATGACAGGACAGGCTTGAGGGGCCACACAGCTTACATATAATATGGAACAGTATTGCAAAGGATCAGGTCCTTCACCCCAGGTCGACAGAAATGCTGGAGAAACTCAGCGGGTGAGGCAGCATGTATGGAGCGAAGGAAATAGGCAATGTTTCGGGTTGAGACCCTTCTTCAGACTAATGTGAGGGTGGGGGGTGGGAAGAAGAAAGGAAGAGGCGGAGACAGTGGGCTGAGGGAGAGCTGAGAAAGGGAGGAGAAAGCAGTACCTACCTGAAATTAGAGAAGTCAATGTTCATACCACTGGGGTGCAAATTGCCCAAGCGAAATATGAGGTGCTGCTCCTCCAATTTATGGCGGTCCTCACACTGGCTATAGAGGAGGCCCAGGACAGAAAGGTCGGATTCGGAATAGGAGGGGGAGTTGAAGTGCTGAGCCAGCAGGAGATCAGGTAGGTTAATGTGAACTGAGCGGAGGTGTTGGACAAAGCGATTGCCAAGCTTACGCTTGGTCTCACCGATGTAGTGCAGCTAACACCTAGAGCAGCGGATGCAATAGATGAGGTTGGTGCAGGTGAACCTCTGTCGTGCCTGGAAAGACTGCTTGGGTCCTTGAATGGAGTCAAGGGAGGAGATAAAGCGACAAGTGTAGCATTTCCTGCCATTGCAAGGGAAAGTGCCAGGACAGGGAGTGGTTTGGGTGGGAAGGGACAAATTGACCAGGGAGTTATGGAGGGAATGGTCTCTGTGGAAAGCAGACAGGGGAGCAGATGGGAAGATGTGGCTGGTGGTGGGATGCCATTGGAGTTAGCAAAAATGTTGGAGGATTATTTGTTGTATGTGACGGCTGGTAGCTTGGAAGGTGAGGACCAGGGGACTCTGCCCTTGTATACGAGTGGGGTATAGGGAGTGAGAACATCGTTACAGTGTATAGAAGAGACCCTCCAGTAGAAGAGGGGAACCCTCATTCCCTGAAGAATGAGGACATCTCCGATGGCCTGGTGGAACTTATCCTGGGTGCAGATGCGGCTTAGACAGAGGAATTGGGAGAAGTACGTCCTTCATCCCAGCATGTCTGTGCCGGCCATGATGTCAGTCTAATTAATCACACCTGCCTTCACATGGTCCATATCCCTCTAATCCCTGTCTGTACATGTGACTTCGTAAATGTGACATAAACATTGCTATCTTATCTATGTCTGTCACGTCCCCTGCCAGTGCAATCCAGGCATCTACCATTCTGTTGAAAAAAAGCCCCCTCCCAAATCTTCAAACTTTCCCCCACTCACTGCAAACCCGTGACCTCTATTATTTGACATTTTTACCCTGGGATTAAGTCTCTGGCTATCTGCCCCATATATGCCTCTCATAATTTTACATTTTTCTATCAAGGCACTTGTCAACCTCTGACACTCCAGAGAAACTGATTCAAGTTTGTCTAACCTCTCATAACTAATATTCTCCAATCTCGGCAATATCTTGGTAGACTTCAGTTCTGGCCGCACCACTATAGGAAAGATGTTAAGGTTTTGGAGAGGATGCAGAGGAGGTTTACCAGAATGCTGCTTGGATTAGAGGATTTCAATGACAGGGAAAGGTTGGATAGACTTGGGTGGTTTTCTCTGGAACATCTGAAGTTGAAAGGAGACTTGATAGAAATATATAAAATTACTAGACTAAGTGGGACCCGTTGGGTCCCAGCATCACACGGGAAGGCGGGTCACCCAACACAATATTTCACATCTCCACCAATTCCAATATTGCTGGCCAGTGGGAGGGACTTTCTGCTGCGCTAGTAAGGGTGTTGTGGGCCGAACGGACTGGTTTCCAGAGGGCTAGTATGGACATTGTGGACCAAATGGATTATTGAGTTGGCAGCTCAGTCACTCAGGCCTGGCAGCTAAGTCAGTGAGGCCTGACAGTACAGTCACTCGGACCTGACTTGGCAGCTGAGAAAAAATGCCCCCTTAGAGATTTTGCCCAAAACAGGTGACAGCATCTGTGAGAGAGAAGGGGGAGGTTCTCTCTTCATCCCCCCCCCCCCCCCCCCCCCCCCCACCCCACCAAATACCCCATTTATATATCCCCAAATATATCCCCCCTCACATTCCAAATATTCGACTGAATGGATTATTGGGCTGGCACTTCAGTCACTTATGGCAGTTCACTTACTCATGGCTGGTGGGCTGACAGCGCAGTCACTCACTGCTGGTGGGCTGGCAGTTCAGTCACTGACAGCTGGTGGGCTGGCAGTTCACTTACTCACGGTTGGAGGGCTGGCAGTGCAGTCACTCACAGCTGATTGGCTGGCAGTATCCTTAAAAAATCGCAAACCATACGTGGGTTTTGAGTTACATTTTACTCAGATGCAAGCCAAGGAATGGCATAATTGTTGTCTGTTAATTGGACATAATCAACCTCAGCAAATTGACAATATCCTATTGAGTGGCGTTTAAGCTGTCAAGATATGTTATTATTTGCCAAAATATACAACTCAATACCATAATGATAGAAAACTTAGTTTTCCACACACCACTCGTAAGTCAGGAGATTTTTTTAACGATAAATTTAGCTTCAGAAGCATTTTCTTTTTGCATGTAAAAGCCCACTTCAGATTTTAAATTTTACAGCAGATTTATCACTTTATAAAACTTTTCAGATGCCACGAATCACGAAAACACACAAATAAGCCTTACTGTTGATGAAATGTAGTGAGCAAACACCCGATTTAATTCCCAATATTTTCAAATCTCGAGATCTGCATGGCCATGTTCGTGCAAGCACCTTTCGCTGTGTTGTCCTTCAGCTCTCGCTTCTCTTTACCTCATTTCTCTTCACTTTTGGAATTCTGAATTGGATCGATGTCTCTTCACGGTTACCCCGACTTCCACAATTATTTTAACAGCCAATAATTCACCATTTTAGTGGTTTTTTAACGGAAGGAAAGTACGCGTTTTGTGTATTAACAAAATATACCAGAAGCTGTGGTGTCCTCCAGATGGAATGAGCGGTTCCGTTTCGTCAGCCCTTTCACCCGGAGACTTAGTGCAACCCCCACCCCACTATACACACAACAAAGACCCTCAGACACACACCTTCACCACCCCCCGAACTCCACTACAACAGACACTCACAGACTCACACAGGCACACAGACACACAACTCACACACACACAGACTCACCAGAGAAACACACACACACACCCACACCCAGAGTCGCACAAACAGGGGCTTTCACCAGTACCCAATACACATACACCACTCACACACACACAACCCAACACACACACACACACGCACACACACACACACACACACCACACACACACACACTCACAGCTACACACATACACACGACCGCACTCACACACAACCAATACTAAAAGCAAGAACACTTCGGAACATGGTGAATTAGTGTGTAAAACGGAATGATTCAATGTTTTTAAAGGCTCCGGTTGAGGCTGCTGCTGGAGCAAAAAATGTGCTTTAAATAACGTCAAAAAAACAAACTCACCTGATAGACAGGAGCCAGTAAGCTCTCTTGGATTATTCTAAACATCTTCACTCAGTGCCTTCTGCAGTCAGCACCATTTGCCACTAAGCGGATAGTCACGGATATGAGCCCCAATTTTTGAATTAAACACATGTCCTCGATCTAATAAAATGTTCATTCATGCTTTATCCATCCGAAAACTGCTGAAAGCCTTTAAAGCCAAGCCAATTCGGCAAACACTTTGCACAGCCAACAAACGCGTTTTCTGAAAGCCCTTTAAAAGCCAAGCCAAATAGCAAAACACATGAAACAGCAAACAAGTTTTCTGAAGCCTTTAAAAACCAAGCCATTGGACAAACCTTTATAAGCAACAAACGTGTTTTCTGAAAACACTGCGGGGGACTCACCGTGGAGTAGATGTTTCATTCAGTGTTATGCAGCTTCAGAGAGCGTGACCCTCTCGCATCCTCCATCTGCAGAGGGATGCGTGAGTCGTATGGAACCCTTCTGGTTTTATAGTTCCCTCTCCCTGCCGCCAGCGGGGGTAGCAGAGAGAATGCGACATTTATTAAAACATTAATAATTCTCTCATTTTTCATCGATGGGAAAATCCTTCTGGTCCAGTCAGGCGGAGGGGGACTCTGAACGGGGTAGCAAAAATGATGTCCATAAGTGGGCCGGCTTCTCTCGGAAATCATGAAACAGAAAATAAAAGCGGTCAAAGATTTTTCTCCTTTAGTTTTAGTAATATAGATGAAAGCATACGATAGAATAGACAGTCAGGAACCCTTTTTTCCCTGGGATGAAATGTCCATACTAGAGGACATAGCTAAAAGGTGAGAGAGGGAAAGTTTAATGGAGGATGTAAGGGCCATTTTTTTTCAAAGAAAATTATGGACTGAACGCATTGCCTGGGGGTTGTGGTGAAGGCAGGATATGATAGTGGTTTTAAGAGGCTTGTGGATATGTACATGGAAGTACAGGAAATTGAGGGATATGGTCAAGGATACAGGTGGTGAGGTGGTTTAATAGGCTTCATGTTTAGCCAGCACCCATTCCTGTGCTGATACTATTGTTGTTCTATATGTTTTATGTTACCTTCTCTGCATCCTCTCCGGTCTGTAGGTGACAATCAGAAGTTCCAAAATACTCCATGGTTGACCTGTTTAAATTTGGTAACAACTGCAGCATGGACTTTCTGACATTTTATTTTAAACTCAATGGGCCCCCCCCCAAATCCAAAATGAAGGGCAAGCATGCCCTTGCTTACTTCTTACTCCTACTGTCTGTACTTTCTCTTGTGTTCCATGTTGGCTTCCATTGTATAATGACACCAAAATTTCTTCACGTTCTATCCTTCTAATGTTTGGGAGGTGGGAAATAATATAATGGCATTCTGTTGTTGCTCTTTATTTGAGTTACTGCTAAAACATTGTTGTACTGCTTAGAAACCATTGTAAATACAAGTTCATGTTTGAATTTTTGCACGCTAAACAAAAATGCACGGACCTTAATCCCTCCCTGAATTCATTGTAATCATTTTATGTAATGAGGAACTCGCTTATATAATGTCGTTTTGAAAGGAACTGTTTGACCCAATCCAGAAACAACATGTGGAACAAAGTGTAAAATTATTTAATGTCCTTAAAATAATAAAATTGAGTTGCTTTTGATTTGAAGTTTCATTTTGACTCACATCCATGCATACGATAACATTAACCACTTATTTTGAATGCTTTCTTTAAAAAAAAATCAAATGATCATTCTATACTGCTTGATTTTTATTATCTATGCAATTGAAAAGTTTGCAGCTTCAAAAAATGGTTATGTCCTATCCATTGCAAATGATGCCCATTAACCAGACATGCAGAGTGCCCTCAAATGATATAAAAGCTCTCTAATCCTCTTTGTGCAAATGGCATTGACCTTCCTGATTTTGCAAGAGTTATTACCCAAGCCCTGCGTTATTGTTATTTTGGCAGCCAGCTGCGAAGGCACAAATATGAATTTGAACTCCTGGTAACTCTGGTAAAAAATTCCCAATGTTTTCACCAAAATGCCTCTCTCTACAGTGCTTTCAGTGGTGGGCCTGCTTTGAACATGGACAAATTGACAGTAGAAGACATAAACAAATAACAATTCTAAAAATTAAGTACTTCTGAATTTTTTTTTTTCTCCTTTGTCCATCTTAAATGGATTACCTGTTCAAGTAAGACACCAAAAGCAAGGAGTAACTCAACAGGTTACTCTTCAGGACCAACCCAAAACCATTACCCATCCATTTCTCCCAGAGATGATCTGACTGCTGAGTTCTTGCAGCAAATTTTATATCTTTCAGTGGTACAATCAGTCCAATTGTTGTTTTCTATCCATGTACCGAGGGACAGTCCATTATTTTTTTTTTTCATGCAGGCAATAAATCATTACTATACACAGTACAATCTCAGAATAAGTACAAAGTGTATAGTAATAACGCCAACTAAGACTGAATACAAGAGTTATTCAGTAGTAGCCAGAAAGTTTAGGCGCTAAAAAATCTGAAAACTAGGGCAGGAAAAATGGCCAAAATATATATTTTTTTTTTACGGCACGAAAAAGGCCATTTATTGACAAAAAGGCATAAAAAAGCCTGTATTTCCACACAAATATGGTTAAAATGATTAATTTAAAGGTACACTGCATTATTGCTGTTGCACATAAACTACTAACATAATTATAGGTTCAACCAATTATCTGGTATTAAAAACTATTGCCGTCTGTCAGACAGAATATGCATTCAGTTGTTGAAACCTTCTTTCTACCAGCTGAGGTCACGGGGCATTCCTGAAACAAGCTACATCTATACATTCATGTTGATATTTGTGCATTACAACTACCTTTGAGAAATTTAGTTATGTTTTGTACTTCTTCAAAATCTTTGTTAGCAAAAATCCCCCCCTCCCACATTTTCCTTGTATGTCTTACCTACAATCACAGGAATTTTAATACAAGTACAGCATGTGAAGATTGTAAAATCAAACGAGCAATAGTTGTGCTTTGTGACTTCTCAATACTTCCAATGTCAAGTGAATTACTCTTTGATGGTTTGGACCTGCCTCCAGTTTAACCGATGAACACAGTGGCAAACATATCTCCCCACAGCCTTGCTTGTCTGTCTAATTTGAGATCCATATTTGATGCATGTCACTTCATCTCTAATTTTTGCCCACAAAATGTTGAAGTTGCTGACAACATAATTTTCTGTAACGATGACTTGCTCGGTATAGGTTCCTTTGTGTATTTCCATAAAAAACCACTGGAGAATTTGTTAGCAATTTCCATAGTGGAATTCAGCATCATTGAATGCATTTGCACAGATCACTTGAAACATTCAGATTGCAATTGGAGCGCAGTAAATGTTGTGAGGAGACAGCTTGCGTATTTCTACCATCAATTTCTTGTCGTCGACTTTGTTTAGCTGTCTGTACATGCTGCGAGATGAAATATTTCTTCATGATTCTGCTTTTCACATGCTTTGCGTGATAGTCTGTAGAGAATATATCACTCCTGTACACTTCAAAAATCGTTTCCGTTGACTTGACTTTAGGCATTTTGACGCTTGGGAGGGGTAGAATTCCTACAGGAGCAGGGATGCAGACCTCTACAGCAGGCCAAAGTAGAAGATGAGAAGAGGAATCAGAGCTGCCAAGGAAAGGTACTCTGAGAGTTGAGGAGCATGTTCTCAGCAAAATGGCTAAAGAGGGAAACGCCTGTCTTGGGCAATCGTCAGCTGGACCCTGCCTGCACCCAAGTTCCACTGAGGTTTGATAAACAGAAACTTAACTCTGGTACCCCACACCCAATCCCCAACCAACCTTATACTACTTCACCGCTTGCCTCAGTTTGAAAAGATAGAGTCTCCCATCTCACTCCTCCCAGACACCTTTCACACCTACTCAAAAGACCCTTCCCCGCACCCCTCACAATCACCACTTAACACCCACTTACTGCCGGGTTTCGCGCTGGTTGCTGTAAATGTTCTTATAAGTTACATTAAATGGGAAAGAATAAACAAATGTAATTTTGGTTGAAATCATGAAAAAGGCATTTCTTCCTGAAATCATCAAAAAAAGGCATGAAGCACGTGATTTATGAAACTCCTGGCTCTAGTCATCGGTTCCTTGAATCCAGCACCTGCAGCTCCTTGTTTCCACATTCTGGCTCTACTTTTTATTTAAGACTGTGTCACTGAGTCTTAGATTCCTTATGAACTCCGAGTTTATCATGTTGAGTATAAGGTCAGCTTTCCCATTCATTTAAATTTCAGCGAGTAGAGGTTAAGCTTAACTCAATCTCATTTCATTTGACATGTCCTTGTATAGGGACATGTCAAATGAAATAGGGCTTGATAAGACCGCCAACTGTTGTTTCATGTACCAGTCACATCCCTCCGGTAACCACCCTTTCCATTTTCCATCGAGACCCATACTTCTGGGCTTCACTCATCTTTTCATTCAAAAATCTGCTCCTTTCTTCTGCAATTGTAGGAGATGTAACATCTTCCCTACACACCCTCTCTCAATTTCAACCGGGACCTCAGCAGCCCCTTCCGATGAGACATTTGTGGCACATCTTCCCACCTTGTTTATTGTACCACGGTGGTCTTAATGTGGCGCTTTTAAAATCGGCAAGACCCACGATCAAATATGAAACATTTTAACAACACTTACTTTGGTCTGCCAAGGCCTGGCTGCATCTCCCCGTTTCGAACAAATGTAACTCCATTTACTATGAACAGACTGACCTTTCTGTCCTTGGCCTCCTCCATTGTCAGTATGATGCCATATGTAAAATCAAAGTACCGCATCTCCTATTCCACTAGGCAATTACCATGTTGGAATTACCATTTCACCCTTCCTCTCCTTCACAGAGCCCTATCCTCAAGCCCCAGTGCACATTTTCCCGCCAAACCACCCCAGTCAACTCCTCCTTTTGCCTCCTTGTATGTTATACCTCCCATCCTGGTCATATTTCCTTTTATTCCCCCTCTTATCCTTCCGCAGTCCCCACCCAACTATAATCCCTCCCTTCAGCTTTACATTTCACTCCTCTTTCTTATTGACACCCTTTTGTCTCTTTTCACCTTGTCACTTATTCACCTTTTACCATCACCGCCCTCAACTATTTCACATTTACTTGCCAGGACCCACTACATCCCCGTCTTTCTTTTTCAGCTTTCATTCCCCCACCTCCTCCCCACTCCATCAATCTGTAGATTCTTATCAAAGTCAAAGTCAATGTCAAAGTCAATTTTATTGTCACATGCACCCAAAGGTGCAGATAATGAATTTGCCAGCAGCGATACACTTAAAAAAAAAAAAAAAAAAAAAAAGGACAAAACCCCCACCCCCCCCCCCCCCCAAAAAACCCCCAATACCAATTATAATTTAACACAATCCACACCAGCATTTACACGTGGTGGAAGGCAACAACGTTCAGACGGAGTCCTCCTCTTTGTTTCATCCGTGGTCGGGGGCATTGAAACCACCGTAGTCCACGATACGAAACGGCCCGTATGTACAGGCCCTCTCATCCGGATGTTTAACTTAATCAAAACTCTGATGCTGTCGGGATGGGACAAAACACACTTGGAGCAGTTTGGAGTGCCAAATCGGCACTTTCCTGCCGGAGACCGCAGCTTAAGCATGTTATAGGCCACGGGCCGGCGGTCAGAGCTCTTCTCCGGCGATCCCCGGCAACGGATCCCAGGCTCCGGATGGTAAGTCCATGCCCCGCCCACGGCTAGAAGCTTCGCAGACCACAGCACCATGATGCCAAAGTCACCTGGCCAGCAATCGCACTCCTTTCTGGCGACCCCTGGCAAGGGTTCACTCGCTCCGCGATGGAAAAAGTTCACGCTGAGCCTGCTGCTGAAGCTCTGGGCCCGACTCCAGGAAAGGCCGCTCCAATCCATACTGTTAGGCTGCGAAGGAGGCGACATGGTAAAAAAGTTGCCTCTCCATCGAGGAGGTGACCAAAAGCGGTTTCCTCTCACCCCCCCCCCCCCCACCCCCTCCCCCTTCCCCCCCTCCCCCCCCCCCCCCCACCACCACGCCACACAAGAAATACCATTAGACACCTAAACTAACATTAGACACAACAAAAAAACAACAAACTTTGAAATTACGAACAAGCTGCTGGCAAGGCAGTCGACTCGCAGCGCTACCCACAATATTGCCTGGCTATTCTCTCCACAGATGCTACCAGACATGCTGAGTTACCCCAGGACATTGTTTTCATTTCTTAACATGGGAGTTCTGCCAGGTTGCAGGCACAGCAGCACCATGTTTATGTACATTACTATAATGTCCCCTTTTAGCCTTGATTCCATTAGCTCTCTCATTTTTTGGGAATCCATCTGCATGTTAATCAAGGTGCCAATGCATCTTTAATTAGCCCAGTGATTTGTTGTTGATTCACTTTTTCTCTTCTGCTTTAGTGCCTGAAAGTAATGTATACCACTTGCAAACAACTTGCTATTTAAAAAAAATGCTAGTTATGATGCTCACAGTCAGACCCATTAATGTAATCCCCCAATTTACCATGTGCAACAAGTCCCTCATAACTTAATTGTTTCTTTTTGTTAGATTATAAACCATGGCTTCCACAATGTCTGTGCATTATATTCCCTGTTTCAGTTAACGTAAATTGAGGGATATTATGGTCAATTTTTTCCTAAACGGGTGCGTACAAAAAAGATATTAATTAACCTCTATTGGTGCCCCAGTGCGCATCTAAAATAACCTTACTTGATTAATTAAGTCTTTCTAAAACCTACTACTCTAGAACCCCAACCTCATGTTCACTCAGGAATTCATCTCTATATTTTTAGTTACTATTTATTTGCCCTGTCTGTCTGTGGGTTAATGTCCTTTGATTTAGTGAATTATGTGCACCAGGAATGTCTTTTTGATCCATGCACTGCACATAAATGCTGTGGCCGAAGTCTATGGCCACCATTGAGTTTCTGGATGCTTCTCAGCTTTACCTCTGGATCTAATTCTTATGATCTATCAGGCTGAGGTCTTCTCCTCTTACCTATGTCTTCTAATCCATATTCTCCAACCTGAGTAAAATATATTCACCCTACTATTTCCTCTAATTGTATACACCTCTATAAGTTCACCCCTCGAATACTGCGATCCAAGAAAATAAAGTCCTCAACCTTGCATATCTACTCCCTATAGCTTCAGGCACGCAAGACCCCTAGCAACATCCTTGTAACTCTTCTCTGCCCTCTTTCCCGCTTAATGACATACTTTCCTTAGACAATAATAACAATAGTGCACCCCGAGGAGGCCATTTGGCCCTTCGAGCCAGCACGCCATTCAATTGAGATCATTGCGCTCATTCCCAATCAGTACCCGTGCTGCCTTCTCCCCATACCAGGTGAACAAAACTGAACACAATATTCCAATTCACCACACCCAAGCCATGTACAATAATAACGTACATCCAGGCACGTGCCGTCAGGTAGGCAGGTAGGACTGCCTACCCTGACTAAATTATGAATATGGCAATTCTCTTAAATCTAAAAGTAAAGGCATGGGGAGAAGTTATGCCTAGTAGAGGATCGATTCCTAATTAGGCTTAATTCTCCGTGCCTTCATCGCAGGCGCTTTGTAAGGCGCGAACAGCTGTGGCCACGTGGCCGTCAGCACTGCCTGAGCCGTCAGTTTCAAGGGGAGTGAAGGCAGCAGAAATTCTGCATTTGCAGCACTGTGCATGCGCAGCAGCCTGATGCGCATGCGCAGCGCGAGTTTCTTGGCGGGATTTTCAAAATATGAATTGCCATTTTTAATAGTATCTCAGGAAACACAGAGTGAACGAATGGACTTAATGTACCAATAGTGGTAGTGCAGTTTTGGTGCTTTATGTTTTCAAATGCTGTATTTCGGGGTTGGGGAGTGGGGGGGAGCAGCTCGTTACAGTGTTTGGGGTGTCTGACGTTGTGAGGAGGGGATTTGGGTCGCTCCGGTCTGAGTGCAGTAGATGGGACTAGGTGAGTGTTCGGCACGGAGTAAAAGGGCCGAGATAGCCTGTTTCGTGCCTGTAATTTGCTAAGGGTACACAAAGGCTGGAGAATCAGCGGAGGTGAGCAGCATTAAGGAGCGAAGGAGAAGGCGACGGTTCGGGTCGAGACCCTGTCTTCAGATGCTATATGGTTTTATTGTGGCCGGGGTGTGAGTTAGCGTGGGTGGCTGCGCAGCGCTTCTGGGCACGGACTGCAGAACTGGCCGCCACTTCCGAGGAATGAGCAGCTCGGGTGAAGACTTTGAGCTGCCGCCCGGGACCCTGCACACTTGAGCCCTTCAAGCCTTTTGCTAGTCCCCGTCACCTCTGGCAGTGTCTCCGTCTGAAATGTCTCACTGCCGCTCGCCTGCGGCTTCCCGCCAATTCTTTAAATTCCGACAGCGGGTCTTACGGTACCGTTGGGGGTACTCGGCTGTGGAATGTAAGGATATTGCGGGTACGCGGATGACATTGAGCGAAAGCCGGCAAGCGGCCGGTGAGAGCTGTTCAGACGAAGAGCAATGCCCAGAGGCGAGCGGGCCGGAGGGCGCTTGAAATGGCAGCCGGTTTCTGTGTGGGTCCTCGGCGGCCGCTCGCCACCGAGCTGCTTTATCTCCGGAAACTGGCGGCCAGTCCTGCTGTCCATGCCCGGAGCGCTGCGGCAGCAGTGGTGAGTTGACATGATCTCTGACCCTCCTCCTTTTCAAAACACTCCTGCCTCCCGCATCTTTAACCCTGGCAAGGACTCTCCACACGCTGTGGAAAGGAACTCTCCCTCCAATTGGACCCTGAATTTAGTATTGTCATTCAGTAAGATGGGGACACTGAATTCAAGACCGGTGGTGCTCCCGATTTTTCCCACCAACTCTCCACCTGCCTTCATCCCCGTTCCCCCACCCATTCAGTGATTAAAAAATGAAGGAGATGAGAAAGCCTTGGTAAAATTGAATTGTTACTTATTTTGTCTTTTTACCGAGAGACCATCTGCGCATGCCGTTTAAGATTTTTTTTTGAAAGCGGCTGACTGCTATCCTGAGTAAATTATTCACGCACGTGCCTGGTTACCATCCCACCTTGTATACTCTGTACCTAACTGCATGGAACTGTCAATGTACGAAATTCTTTCCACCTATCTACTGTGATGCTATTTTCAGGAGCTGTGTACATGCATTTTGTAGATTCCTCTGCTCTGTAACACTCTCTAGACCTCAACTTCACTGTTAAAGGCATTGTCCTAATTTGACTTCCCAATGCAACACCTCACTCTTGCCCAAAATAAATTCTATTATATATCCAAAATGGTATTATACCCTTAATTATTTTTTTACCCAAAATAAACTCCTTTATTATTACCCCAAATTATATTATACCCATATTATCATTAAAACCCAAAATACATTTATTTAGCAAATCCTCAAGGCAACACTTGCCTCGTAATAAAAATCAGTAATGTTGACAACCATCTTCACTGTCTACAATGTGAACCTAGTTTGGTGTCATGTGCAAATTTCATGGTGACTGCCTTGTACATCTCAACCAAATTGTTGCTATAGCTGAACTAGCCTAGCCCTGATTCCCGATGCACTCCTCTAATCAAAGGCACTCCAGCCTGGAGAAAAACAACCTGGCGTACCACCCTGTGCTTTCCTGCCGTGGAAGTATCCTGTATACCAAATAGCCAGCACTCCTTGGATCTCATGCAATCTAAATTTTCTGTGCATTCAAACATTGCAGACTTATCACATGCCCTGATGATGTCAGGGTACATTACTATTCAGTAAAATATTGACTGATTTTCTTTTGTACCACTTTCCTGCCGATGGCAAAACAATAACTCTTGAGATGTGGGACCTAAATAGGTTTACAGTGTTGCCCCCCTGACTTTTGTCCAGTTATCTGGGCTCGGTTCCAATTAACAGTCCATTTTCATGTAATTGCTGTGCTCAACACAGGTTGGTGGATTCAGTTCTTGCAGGAAACAGGGAGCAATGAAGCCTTGTTGCAATCTCCTCTGCTGGGATAGGAATATTCGGCACATACTGGCATGAATGTAGTTCAATTTCTAGTTTTAACCTTCTCCTGTTTAGATGTTTAAAATAACAAAACAAGTAGTGAAACGAACTGTCCTAGAATGAATTGGGCTCTGGTCACGTTTTGCTGCTTTTATAGCTTGAGTACTAAATCTTGCCTGAGAACTAATGGCCCTCTTCTGAGCAAGCGTATCAAAGTGTTAGTATGAATATTTTTGAATATTTTAAAGTAAGAACTTTCTAAAATTATCTCAATCCATCTGATCTTTCCTATCCATTCCTTATTTTGCATTATTCTCTGGTTGTTCTTTTCTGCTTCATCTGTTTTTTATCGATTTCTTCCCTAACTCCCATCCATTTCCCTTTCAGGATTTCATTGCTGCCCCTCTCTCGCTCTCTTATCTTTCATATATCTCCATTTACTGTTATTTCACAAAATGCTTTTAGTCTCGGACGAAGAAAACTGTTATCAGATAAAAGCTGGCAGCAGTAACAGGCTGCGTGGTTACCTGGGGGTACATAGCATGGCAGTTAATCATTGATGAGCTCTCCTTATGATCCTGATTGAATGAATGCAGGTTTTTGTTTTTGGACATTCTGGCACCATTCATCTAAAAGCACTCCAACATTCTTTTCAGAGGTGCAGACTCAGAAAAATAGAAAGTAAAGGGTTTTCTTCACGATGACTACGTCCATTCTTTAAATCACTTTTTCTTTCTTCTCTCCTCTCTCTCACTCTCTCTCTCTCTCTCTCTTCTCTCTCTCTCTCTTCTCTCTCCTCTCTCTCTCTCTCTCTCTCTCTCTTCTCTCTCTCTCTCTCTCTCTCTCTCTCTCTCTCCTCTCTCACTCTCTCTCACCACACACACCACTTATTTTTTATTTGCTTATACTTTTGTTCATGTACATATGAGGTTTTACATACTATAATTATTCATATTAATAGAGACTTTTTTTTCGAGCAGACAATTCATGTGAAGAACCAAATCCACTGTTGAAATATTGTAGTTCCATACGATCATCATTGTGGGTCTATACCACTTGAGTTGACGATCAAGTGGAGATTATTCTGTTACATTTCTTCTTTGTAAAGGGGACACTTCTTGACTTGGGAGACTGAATGGGTGCTTTGGCAACTGATGCAACTGCTTCACATAGCTCCACCAAAGGCAATTAGGACTGTCTAAAACTAACCATGGAGTGTTTTTGAAACCTTCCGCCACTCGGATAATCATTCACTGGATGTCTTGATGGTCACATCACAGACAGCAATTGCATCTTTGCAGCCATGGATGGACACTCTGGAATGGCTTGTGATTATTAGGAACAGCAGCCATGTACGCAGCTAATAGTGAAGGTCCAAATCCCGAGCATCGTCACACAGGACAGCGCATTCTAGCTAGATTTTTTTGCACCCAAAGGCATGCCACTCAGGCATGCTTTTGTGAAGAGATGATTTCACTACTTTGACTAATGGACGGGGCAGGTAGCATCGGAGGCTCAAGGATTGCTGGCATTGGTAACTTCCTGCTGGCACCATTAATCAGGAAGGATGCCAAGCCCCTACGACCACAGATATAGACAGAAGACACCACACGCAGAGAAGAGAACAGTGACAGACCACACACACAAACACACACGCACACACACTCTCCCTTTAGTATGTTTGGGATGGTTTTGCCTTTCCTCATGTTTGTCTCATCGTATATAATCAGAAGAATATCTTGAAGGTTGAATTTCAATAATATCATAAAGTCAAATCTTGGCTGATCACACATCCTATTGTTTTGCCTGATCAATCCCCACCTCCCTCTAAGTCCATCCCCCCACCCAGATGCTACCATTCACCTATAAATTAGGGCAATTACAGGGGTCAATTAATCATGAAACCCTTTGTTGCTTTGGTATGGGAGGAAACAGCATGAGAGAATACATGGTCACAGAGAGAATGTAAACTCTTGTCACCGACAAACCCCACCAATTGGGGAATTGAACTTGGATTGCTGGTGTGTTAGCAGAGCCCTACAGGCTATGCACTGTCCACCTTGTGTAATCTTTCAGTTGGGAACCTATGAATTGATTCACCCTGAGGGAGTTTGCACTGTCTTGCCTTTAATAGGGATCAGAGTTGCTGCGACGTGGATTGCGGGACAAACACGTAAAGTTTCACTAACTTGTGATACAGCCTATACTGCTTCCACCAGATGAGTGCCGATAAGACGTAGGTCACACAAAGCATCAATGTCCCATGTATTATCGCTTGAGTTGTTTCGTTCATCTACATAAACATCAGTTCCCTTTCCTAGGCATCTCCTTCCCCACCTTGTACAACGTTACTCATAAAATCTAGCCTGCCCTCCGCTTACTAAGCATTCAATCCCAGAAGCCCATCCATTAGCCTTCGCACCCCCTCTCATATATAAACAAAAAACACTATACCCAGTCCAATCTCATACTATAATTCTAATCTCCCTAGATTTCACATCCTCTCTATCCCCCCCCCAAATCCATTCAACTATTTTACCACAATCAAACATTCATACCATTTTATTCTCTTCCAACAAACCCCCACCATCACCAACCCATTCCCCCAAAAAACCCCCTTCCCCTCCCCCTTCACATAAACAATCCACC